>CM062292.1:485336371-485580400 GCA_031216915.1 Pictodentalium vernedei | reverse complement strand
CAGTACTAAGAGTCCATTTGCTACGGTTGCCGTTAGCTCATTTGGTATGGAGGCAGAGCATTGATAACTAGGCGATTAGGGGCCGTACCGGAAATCGATTCCCGTTGGGGTCAACTTCAGAAATAGTTTGTAGTTTTCAGTTCAGTAATTCACAATGCCTGGAGGAATTCCTTTTCCTCTGTCATACTATAAACACAGATCAAATATGTAACTTATAACTTCAGCCTGGGACACCCGACTGCTTTCGGACCACGGGAACGAGAGTGAGCAGACGATGCCCATCCCCAGGTTCGTCACTCAATTTTTTTTAACCCTTTACCTAACCTGAAAATAGACGACACTTGCAAAAATAATTCTTGAATAACTAATTTTTTTCATTTTTTGTCTCAAAAACATAGGTTATGACCACTCGTTGGAACGAGCTCGACGAGCTCGTTCCAACGAGGGGTCATAACCTATGTTTTTGAGACAAAAAATGAAAAAAATAATGAAAATTAATTGGCGATTTTTGAGAATAGCGCTGGCCGGTTTTGGCCGTTACGTTAGGTAAAGGGTTAACGGATTAATTCTCGAAGTAAAGCTAAAATACACCCCAAATCCGTTCTGGGAGCGTTCAAAATTCAATGGGGAATTGGGGGAGTGGGAGGAGGTGCCCCCTCCCGATCGGAGGGGGGACACCTTCTCTCAAACTCTCCCATCTCAGGTCTTCGGTCTTCAAGACGTGCATGCTTCGGCATGTCATGGCGGGGCTACTAGTGACAGTAATGCCCCTATCCCAAGGTCTGACCCCCTGCCCTTTAGTGCTTTCGGCGCTCCTGACTTCAGCCCTTCCTCCGTGCACACTTCAGCTGTAATTAATCTATGAATCTACATTTCACGATGATATACCAGCGAACTCATAAAATTATGTAATTTACCACTTGTTTGTGCTATTCGTGAATCGTTGAAATGTAGCGATTTACTTCGATTCGAAACGAATTTTCTAGCCGATTCCATATCGAATTGAATCAAGAAAATATCTGAACCAGCTTCTTTATGCAATTGTAGCGCTCCCTAAATGGCGATGGTTGACTCCCAAAATGACTCCCCTATACATAAATACCCTTACCCCCCACATCCACACAGATCTGCCACCGATGGAGAACCTGTCTCACTCTTGCCTCCCCACCCCCTATAAACAAAAATCGGGCACAGCAGTTGCCTGTGTGTGACTGTTTCATTTTTTCCAATAGTATATTGATTATTTCTTCACTTGCGCACAATGGCGACACTCCCATCTTTGCTCTGCATTCAGTCATTGCATCCTATATACACGGAAAAGAATCGACTAATCGCGAATTATTTATAATGACACACGTGTGGGGTATTCTAACCGAGAAGAAAGCTGCTTTATACAGGACCAGCTATGTCGATGATTTTAAATCGCTTTGGTTAGACTCGTTTTTATCCCACTGTGTGTGTGATTTATTTATTTATTTATTTATTTATTTATTTATTTATTTATTTATTTATTTATTTATTTATTTATCGAGGTTTAACGACACTTTCGACAGCTAGGGCCGGACAGTTTTACGGATGGGGGAGCCAGAGTACACGGAAAGAACCGCCGAGCAACGGCGAGTAACTGTCCGACTTCCCAACGATTTTAACTCCACAAAAGCAGGGTTAGCATTGGTTGAAGACAAGTGCCCCATCGACGTGCAATACGCGTAGTACACAGCGCCACCGTGCACCTTTCATGATAACATTTCCTTTTGACAACCATGTCGGTATCAAGGGACCGAATGACTACTGAAAGAATAAATCATGATTTAAATGTCAAAATAAGTTACATTGAAATAGGAAGAATGAGCTATTGCCTAGAGGCGCGAATATGGCATTCTCAAGGGGAGAGAAGTGTAATGACTCATGTGTAATGCAATATTATGCCTGGAAGGTAAAATACAACAATCCGTAATTGAAAAGATAATGTTCATACTCCGAAGGAACACAAAGGTGAAATATGTGCCACGCCCTACTTAGGAGACTCTAGGAGGGGTTGCACGATCGTACCACGACACCCATATACTGATATATTCTTACCTCCTATAAGTATCTGGGAATTTCATTGGTTCAAAGACGCCACATACAGACTGCATATAAAACCATATACTGCCTGTCAACATCAATATACGCTGACAGCTATGGGTAATCTCCCCTTTGTTCATTGATTATTCAAAATGGCGGCAGCCGATAAACGCTTCAAGTTGAAAGATTGAGTGTTGGAAGCCCATATTTGGTCTGAAGTGCAGGTTAGGCAACTTAAAAGGCTTCATATTCTGTGGATGTGTGTCATGTTACCTTCGAAATGAAACTGTTTGGTATGTATGAATTTGCCTTAATTGTTACAATTTATGGGAGCCTGTAGGCACTCTCCCATAAATAGTAACAAGGCAAAGACACGTGAACATATTGTGAGAATTCTCTCATTTAAATTTGATCGCTGTTGTTATTAGTTCTGTGCATCGATGCAGCAGTCGGTAAGATATATTCGTTACACAGTTTGTTGGTGGCCTAATATGGTATATATGGTGTCAGTTAATTCCATATTGGACTCGAGCTTGTCCACATGGGGGCTCGATGACGCCATGTGCTAAGGCGTACTGCACGTCGATGGTGCGCACGTCTTCAACCAATCTAACCCTGACTGTGTTGCAGTGCAGAGTTACGATGTTGGGGAGCTGGCAGCTGCTCGTCGTTGCTCGGTGGTTCTCTCCGGGGTACTCCGGCTTCCCCCACCAGTAAAACTGTCACCGACATGATATGACCTTGGCTGTTAAAGTGTCGCTAAACCTTAATAAATAATAATAATAATAAATAATTTTGATGATCGAGTAGTTATGCACAAGAAAACATTTCATGTATTTATTGATGTTTTGAAGAATTACTTTCGGCGAAAGAGATTCTTCAAGATCAGAGTGGTGAACGAACGTTTCCGACCTGTTTCGTTTATTATTGT
Organism: Pictodentalium vernedei; assembly: GCA_031216915.1. Classification (NCBI taxonomy): domain Eukaryota; kingdom Metazoa; phylum Mollusca; class Scaphopoda; order Dentaliida; family Dentaliidae; genus Pictodentalium; species Pictodentalium vernedei. The sequence goes on along the minus strand of CM062292.1, from coordinate 485,577,402 downwards.
TTCAAAGAAGTATATTTGTACCGACTGTCGACGACGACGAACACTATCGAAAAAAACTCAGCCCTATAACTGTCGTATCGGGAAATTTTGAAATCCTACCTTCGAGCCTGGATACAATTAGTGATTTAAGTCAGCCCTATCACACACAGCCTGCTTGTTACTGCCATGCATAGTTATGTTTAGTACACGATTTACTGGGAGTTCAGTCTGTGTTTCATTTGACTGAGTTCTCTTGAGCTCGACTCTAAACATTTGTAGGTGGTCACAGGTTCGTAAACCCAAGTATTGTAGTTCAGCTCCGGTCTAGCAGTGCTGCAAGCACAACAGTGCTACAAATACAAAAGCCCCTCCCGTTTTATGATTGTGGGGTACATGTTATCGTTACCTCCTTGGTCCAGCCAGAACGGTTCGGGTTTAGCTTCCCGATTACTGTAACTGCCATACATACACTCTTAAATCAGTTGAGTTAAAAATCTACCCAAATCGACTGGGTTGAGTGAATATGAACCCAATTGGTTCATATTCACTCAATTCAGTTGATTTGGGTTGAGTTTTAAGTATTCACTCAACCCAGTTGATTTGGGTTGATTTTTAACCCAACTGATTTTAGTGTGTAACATAAAATTAATAATTGGACATACGAAGTGCAGTGCGCCTTAGTAATCAACGCCACCGTGCGCCCACTTGGGAAATTGGGATTAAGTGTCTTGTCCAAGGACACAACGCGGTTGCTGCAGATGGGATTAGAATCGAGGACCTCTCGGATGGTAGCTGGTATCTCTACCTACTGAGCTACCACACTCCCAATCATCTTTTAAAGCAAGAAGTGCTGTTACAAAGTTTCAAAAATTATTGGTACGAATGATAAGTCGCTCTTGATCGATCTGAGCTCCACGTTTAATAACAGGCTACATAAGTTGGCGAATACATTGTACTTGCAATACCTGCGTGTCATTGTACGAGTTCTAAATCTATCAGTTTTTCCTAAATTACCAATCACCAGAGAAAAGTACTCTGTGGACCAAACAGTGTTGACCTGTGACCAAAACGCAGACAAGGTGTCAACAAACAATATAATAATAACTCTTTGGCCAGCCGCTTATTTGTCGCGGTCCTCATAAGAGAAGGCCATCATTCCCCCTGCACCCCACCCCCTCTTCCCCTCCTCTCCTCCCAGCATTCAGATATAAACTGCTTAATAGTGTCCCTCACTTCCTCTTTTTCAATTTCTTCAATAAGCATTCCTACCCTCTCCCTCGTGTCCCCCTTCAGCCATCTATCCTTTGTTTCTTCACCCCACTTCTGCATTATTCTTCCAGTAAATTTTATTCTATGAGGTATATACTGTGGGCATTCCAAGAGAAAATGTTCCAGGGTCTCCACTACTCCAGAGTGGCACATTTGGCATCCCTTTTCCCCATCTCTCCCAATTTTTCCCCGAAGCTCCAGTGATCTTGATCTCAGTTTGAACAGCAGTGACCCTCCAAAGGTGCCATCTAGGTACTTCTCAAAAGCTGGCTTTTCTTTATATTGTAACCCATGCAGTGATCTTTTCACGCTAACCCCTGCTCGCCAGTTTCGATTGCAATCTTCCATGACTCTCTCTTTGACAAACCTTTTGCCTTCTTTCATTCCTACTTCTATGTTTGTGACCTCTATAGAGTAATTGTCCATTAGTTCCCTCACATGTTTTGACCACCCCGTTTCTATATTAGAATTCCAAATGGTATCGAGCATCAATTTGCACCACCGGTTGTCAGGCAGGTTTCTCAAGTAGTTAAAGTAACACAGTTTTCCCAAATCTACCCTGTCCTTGATTTTCATCCACCCAAGCTCCCCCCTTACTGCTTCCAAAGCTGCAGCATTACTCGACCCTGTTATCCATCTGCCGGCATCATTTTGAGTATTTTCCAACTTCTTAATAACGGTTTGGTTTAATGGAATCACGTCCGTGCCATACGTTATACTTGGTAAACCCACCCTCTCCCACAGTGTTTTCCCCACAAAGACCTTGTTGAAACTATTTTTCCCTAAAAGTTTTAGTTGGTTCAGAATTCTTTTCCCCTTCAGAATCAGTTTGGCTGAGTAATTTCTGTACACCCCTCTTCCCGTTATATTTATGCTTACCCCTAGATACTCATACTCTCCCGTTTCTCCTACAGTGATTTGTTTGCTTTCCCCTTCGGGGATTGAGAACTCCCCTACTCTCCATCTCTCTGTCATATCTACCTTGCGTCCAACGGGTATTACCTTGCTTTTATTTTCATTTAGTTCGAGCCGCCAAGTGTTCCCATATCTACCAACAATTTCCAGCAGTTTCTCTAGCCCCTGTTCAGTTCTAGACATTAACACCATGTCGTCCGCAAAGAATAAGCCTGGTATCTTTATGTCTCCAACATTTACCCCCTCCGCACTCTGAATTAGTTCGTCCCCTAAATCTTTAACATACAATGCAAACAAAATCGGTGAAAAGATACACCCCTGCTTGAGGCCTATATCCATAGGGACTCGTTTTGTAGTGATACTCCCTAGACTGAGTTGGCTTTGCACATCTGTATACAGTGCTTTCATGATTCCCACAAAGTCACCCCCCAGTCCGATGCCCTCGAGCTTTCGCCACATACCTTCCCTCCACACTCGGTCGTACGCTTTTTTCACATCTAGAAATGCCAGAAACATCTTTTTCTTTTCAGCCTTTGTTGATTCTATCAGTTGGGTGAGTGTAAATAGGTGATCAGTGACTCTTCGTCCTTTCCTGAAACCATTTTGAATTTCTCCTAAAAAACCTTTCTCTTCAATAACTTCCTCTAGTCTACCGTATATGACCTTACAGAATACTTTTCCGATGTTACTACTAACTGATATCCCCCTATAGTTATCTAGAACTTCCTTATCCCCCTTTTTGTGTATGAACGACACCTTACTTTTCCTCCACTCTCTGGGGACCTCTTGCTTTCGCAGAGCCAGGTTGAAAAGGTTTGTCAGGACTTCAATAAGTGCCTCCCCTCCATTTTTGAGGAATTCGTTCGGAATTTCATCAGTCCCTCCCGCTTTACCATTTTTTAATTTCGAGACCACGTTCCGCACTTCTTCTGCCGTTATTTCGCTACATACACGATTGGATAGGTTCTCCTCCACCAGTGTATTTCTTTTTGGTGGGGACCCACTGCCCCATCGCCTATCGTTTATCTTTTCCCAGTGCTTGACTAACTCTGAAGCGATACGGCCTTTATCTTCTGTACTTTCCCCATCCACTTTGATACTCTGCACACTACTTTTCCCCCGTTTATTTACCCAGTTCCAAAATACGTTTGAGCTCGAACCCCCCGTTTTCTTTATTGTTCTGGCAAGACTGCAATTGCGCTCCTTCCTATTATTATTCTTTATCTCATTCACCTTTTTCCGTGCCAGTTCATATTCTCCTTTCATTAGTCTCGTGTCATTGTTATCCACCCCTTTAAGCTTCCTACTTCTTCTGTAAGCAGCGCATTTTACCTTCCTTTCTTTTATAGCCTTTTTCAGTCCCTCGTTAACCCTGTATCCAAGCTCTCTCGTTGGGACCCTCACCCTTCCTATACACTCCTTCCCTGCCTCTGTTAGGCTATTTACTATGCCATCTGAAATACTCTGGACATTTGCATCCCTAGGTATACATTCAAGATTTGGTTTTAGTTTTTCCCGAAACTGCTTCCAGTCGGCTCCTTGTTTTAGTCCCCAAACTTCCTTGAAGGTATTTCTGTCTCTATTCGTCTTTTTGCCCATAATCTTAACTGTTATCAGGTTGTGATCACTACCCAAGTCATTTTTTCCCTCGTCATCTATTTCTACATCTATAACCTCCCTCCATACGCTAATGTCAGTGAGTATATAATCAATTATTGTTTTCTTATCGTTCCTCTCCCAGGTCCATTTACCCTTACATTTCGCATCCCTGTTCAGGATCTTTAAACCAAGCTCTTTTGATAGGTCCAACATCTTCCTCCCATTCGTGTTAATTTTCCTATCACCTCCCTGTATGCCCTCCTCCTTGTCCCCGATGTGCCCATTGAAGTCCCCCATTAGGACAATACTGAACCCTCTGCTCCCAAGCTCTGTGATATTCGATCTAAGAGTTGTATATATTGAATCATTCCACTCGGGCTTACTTCCCTCCACTGCTAAGTATACAACACCAACGGCAACACTCCTGTTTCCTAACTTGATTTTTGCCCAGACTATTTCGTTGGATACTGGAATCTGAGTCCTTGCTTCTGTGAGATCTGTAATCAATGAGGGCTGTAATTCCTTTTTAGCGTAGATGCCAACACCCCCACCCCGTTTCTGACCCTCAGTTCGCCCAGCTCCTACCCACACGCAACCCTTCATCTGATCAACCCGCTCATCCCGTCGTATCCACGTCTCACTATATATATCGGTATATATTACCGCTGTCTCTTCTCATCCTTGTGTATAGTTTATTTATACCATGATTACCTATTCTACTATGTATAAAAAGCCTATGACATAAATTTTAGCTTTACACGCCAACCGTGGTGAACACGCCAGCAATATTTATTTATTTATTTATTTATTTATTTATTTATTTATTTATTTATTTATTTATTTACTGGTGTTTAAGGTCACATACTTATGCACAATGGCTAATCGTGACAGTTTTACGGGTGGAGGAAGCCAGAATACCCGAAGAGAACCACCGAGCATCTACGAGCAACTATCAGCTCCTCAACATTCTAACTCTGTTCAAGCTCCACTCAAGCAGGGTTACAGCGGTTAAAGACATGTGCGCAATCGACGTGCAGTACGCCTTAGTACACGGTGTCATCGTGCCCTCACGTAGGCAACCAGGATAAAGTACCTTGCCCAAGGACACAACGCGGGTCGTCCCGGACGCGGATCGAGCTCGGGGCCTCTAGGATAGAAGTTCAACAGTCTACTTCTGAGCCACCGCGCTCCCACGCGAGCAATAGGATTCCAATAGTTAAAATTTACACCTAGAGTGGAACTACATCCAAGTTTACCTTTGTTGACCTCGCCTTGAATGTAGGCTTGTCTAAATTTATCACTCTTCACGTCGTGAAGAGTGAAATGAAACCGGCAATTATTTATTACGTTTCTAAATAAGTTTACCTCTTAAGATACCAAAAAATAACAAATATACGTTGTCTCATGTTAATAAAGCATCCATAACTCGAAATAGTAATTTATTAAAATGAAAAAGGCGCCGTGGTTTGCGTGTTTCTTTTTTCATTTCGTTTCGGCGATAAAATTTACAGCGGAAGTACCGCCCACCGAAGCTCATATAAACAAAAACAGAATCACACATGTGTATGGGCATTCTTTAAAATTTAATATTGAATATTGTATTATTTAACACTTAAACTCTTAATAATCTGATGATCATGGTATAAATAAAATATACTCAAAGTTGCTTGGCGTACCAAATGTTCACCACTCGTGGTGATGTGGTGTTAACCGCCAGCCAAAGGCTCAAGGTTAACACCACTTCACCACTCTTGGTGAACATTTGGTCCACCAAGCTACTATGAGCACATTCTATAGTTTTTCTTCAATCACCTACACACTGTAAAACATTACCGTAATTTTACGGTTAGCTCCTGTCAGATGACTGTTAAATACAACGATCTCGAGGCCGTTAATTAATTGTTGCCGTAGAAAAACCCGCGAATTTGATCCAATGAACGTATTTCTCCCGTCACGCTATACAATTACGCCGCACGGTGGTAAAATGGTGAATTATGGGATCGGCCTTGCCATATGCCACTCTATAAGTCGCCATTTCCAAGAAGGATGCCCAATGCTGTAGAAGACGAACAACAACGTATTACGATCAATTTGTAAGTTTGTGGCCAAGTGAATCATGTTCATTGCAGTCTTGGACATGGAAATCAAACAACGTCAATTTTTTTATGCGTATAATTGTTTCGGTAATCATGCAGAATAGCAGATTGTTTGTACTGCGTCACCGATATTCGATGGATCTTATGGCTTGTGGCCACGGATCGCCTCTAAGGCCGGCAAACCCATATGCTTTTATTGGTTCAAGGTAAAATGCGGTTAATGATGGCTGGAATTATATTACGGTCAAAATGACCAGTGGCAGTGTTCCAACCATATGGCTGGAACACTGCCACCGGTAATTTTGACCGTAATTATTTTGATGGTAATTTTTACGGGAAAATAAGGCAAATGATGGTTAAAATGTTTTACGGTCATATTTCCGGCAGCTAGTTTCCAGGCATATGACCGTACAAATAACGACAAATCGTGAAAAAAAAAATACGGGAATATACGGCAAATGACAGTGAAAATTTTTTTACGGTTTGCCGTAACGTTTGCGGTCATATGCCTGGAAACTAGCTGCCGGTCATATGACCGTAAAAAATTACGGTAATTTTTTACAGTGCACATACTTTTGCTTGGTGTCTCGCCATCGCAAAAAGTTTTTCAGTTTACATTTTTTTGTATATTACACGAATGTCATCCTCCAATCCTTCCTAGGATGGACTTGAAGTGCAAATGCGCACATGTCCCAGTCTGTTCAAGATCCACTCTAGATGTTCCGTGGTATACACTCCATCGATAAAGCAAACACATGTCCCAGTTTATTGAAGATCCACTCTAGACGTTCCGTGGTATACACCTCATCGATAAAGCAAACACATGAATGATACCAATATATATAGAATCCGAGTTGGCCTTTTCTTGCCAACGACTCGCCGTGGTATTCGCCGTAAACGTTTTCTTAACTCTTTTGACGCGGAATAATCTGAGAAACAGAATTCTTAGCGCCTAATATTCATCAGGAATTTTACAAAAAGTATAGGTTGTTAGACTAAAGCGTTGTTATTTTAAAATATGTTCTAATGATCTCATTGACAGTTTTTCAAATGATTTTCTGTATATATTTAAATGGCACCTTTATACTTTCAAGGGACGATATCGTTGTTCATGGATAGGACATAAATGGTGACTGAAACATAGGAATACGTATCTTTGTTTAACCCTTTACACAACGAATCTGCCGCATCCGCCCACGAACTCTGCAACTTCAGCAGTTGAAAAAATATTATTTTTCAAAAAAATTCAACAAAACCATATCATGTGACGAGCTCGTTCCAACGAGGGGTCACATGATATGGTTTTGTTGAAATTGTTTGAAAAATTTGAAAAAAATGATATTTAAAATAATAAATTTTGATATCGTCTGCGTTGGGTAAAGGGTTAAAAGCACTTAAAAATGGACACACCCAGTTGGATAAAATGACTACTGCAGAACCTTTCCGCGGTCTGCCGTCTGCTGACTTTAGTCGCCTGTCGCGCCAAAAGAGTTAATGCACATGACATCATGTTTTTCCTTTTAATCAGTAGCTTTGGCCTGAAGGGGGCGCGGTGGCGTTGCGGTAAACGGTTCTCGTAAGATCACCGAAGTTAAGCAACGTCGAGCCCGGTTAATCATTGGATGAGTGACCGTCTGAGCGATCAATTCGGACTCTCGCGTTGTGTCCTTGGGTAAGGCACTTAACCCCGATTGTCCACATGGGGGTACGATGACGCCGTGTACTAAGGCGTACTGCATGTCGATGGTACGCATGTCTTCAATCAATCTAACCCTGTCTGTGCTGCAGTGCGGAGTTACGATGTTGGGGGGCTGGCAGCTGCTGATCGTTTCTCAATGGTTCTCTCCGAGTACTCCGGCTTCCTCCACCCGTAAAACTGTCACGGTCATGATTAGCCATTGTGCATATAAGTATATGACCTTAAACACCAATAAATAAATAAATAACTTTGGCCTGAAAGGTTTCACATTTGTAGACTTGAAATTCCATCGCTCTTCAATTAACAATACAAATTAGCTAGCCAAGAGGCTCATCTTCCTCTAAATCTGCATATGTTCGGTCGATTTTTAAGTATTCACTCAACCCAGGTGATTTGGGTTGATTTTTAACCCAACTGATTTTAGAGTGTAATATAAATTAATAATTTGACATATGAAGTGCAGTTCGCCTTAGTAAACAACGTCACCGTGCCCCCACTTGGGCAATTAGGATTAAGCGTCTTGCCCAAGGACACGACGCGGTTGCCGCAAATAGGATTCGAATCGAGGACCTCTCTGATTGTACAATGCAAAAATATATAGGTTCTCTTTAGAACCAAAACTGGTCCTAAACTTGTCCCTGAGATGGTACCAGTTCTGTTTAAACAGTATTTATTTCAAATCAAATAAATTTATAAAGATTAACATTAAATATTAACAGAATTAATCATAAATTGAGGGGGTTTCAGTCGTAAGTTTAGAGCTTATACGAGGTTGTCTTAAATCATTATAAAGCAAAGGAGATATGAACAGTTGGCGTATCGAACCAGTTTTGGTTCTATACAGAACCAAAACTGGTTCGATATGCCAACTGTTCATATCTCCTTTGTTTCAAAATATTTGGCGTCTGCGTTGAATAAGCTCCAAGTTTACTGCTGAATCTACTTCAGTTCATGTAATATTCTGTTAAAATTGAATGCTAATCTTGGTAAATTTATTTGGTTTGAAATAAATACTGTTTAAACAGAACTGGTTCCATCTCAGGGACAAGATTAGAACCAGTTTTGGTTTTAAAGAGAACCTATATTTTTTGCAGTGTACCTGGTATCTCTACCTACTGAGGACACCAAACTAGTAAGTTCGACACCAGTATTTTTAATTCACGAATCGATTTTGGGTTACGTATGAATTGTTCATGTGCTATAATTACTCAGGGATTATATATAACTGTTTGTATTTGTAATTTGATCTATCTCTGTAGCGACATTGAGGTCAACCCCTGCCCATTGGTTTGCTTTCCCTCGTTCGGATTCGACAGTGAGAGCTAGTAGACTTAGGGGAAGCCAAAGAGGGGTGCGTAGGCTTCATCTTAACGTTCAAAGTTTAAAATCCAATACAGACTTATTTTGTTGAAAGGCTCCAGGTAATGGTATATTCACTTAAACATATACTCTGCCAACCAGTTCTTCCTTCCGCCATTTTCACCCTTTCATACCCCTCCCAGACCACCCCAGCAACCCGTAACTTTTCTGTTTTTTTCTCGTTTGATATTTGCCTTTATTACGTTTGCAATTATTGCTTATTGATGGCTTATGAAACGTAAAAAATGTCATTCGGGTTGATAGGGTGGTCCCGTAAAACTCTCACCGACATTCGGGTTGATAGAGTGGTCCCGTAAAACTCTCACCGACATTCGGGTTGATAGGGTGGTCCCGTAAAACTCTCGCCGACATTCGGGTTGATAGGGTGGTTCCGTAAAACTCTCACCGACACAATATGATCTCAGCTGGTGAAAGTGTCAAAAAAACCCCAATAATCCATCCTTCTATATTCATGTATCAGAATTTCGGAGTTCATAGTCGGGTAGATTTCCACTCGGCAGGTGTTCAAGGGAAATCACTCTTTATGTGCTGTACCCTCTCTGCTATCATGTTTCGATCCTTCATGTACTTTTTCGGCGAGCCAGACAACCATTCGGCATAGTACGTATGGTAAAGGTGTGTCCATAAATCATGACATTTCGCCCCATCTGCCCCAGTCTGTCTGTCTGTCTGTCTGTCTGTCTGTCTGTCTGTCTGTCTGTCTGTCTGTCTGTCTGTCTGTCTGTCTGTCTGTCTGTCTGTCTGTCTGTCTGTCAGACATAGGCTGTCTGTTAGCAGAACACAATCCATCCACACATTGCCATCTTAAATACGATGTGCGCTATTATCTTTAGTTCTGTTAACAAAATGTCGCATCATAGCCCTTTGAAATTGTTGCCGTAACACTATAAATTACCCATGATGCGAGTTTATAAAAAATTATAACATTATCGGTTAATTTGTTTAACATTATGTGTTTAAAAAATTGTAACATTGCGCGCTGATTTTTATAACATAATGCGTTAGAACATTATGTGGAATTTATAACACTATCGGTTGTTTACAACATTTTTGTGACATAATGCGTTGGTGTAACATTATGCAGAGTTGCACATTATCAGTTGTAACAAACCATACATACGGAAAACACTATTATTGTCCACTCTTTTTTATGTGAATTTTCTGGTACCTTTGTCTTGACTTCCTTCTTGTCCTGGCATAATACACGTTGGATCACACAAGACTAGGCTCCGATTGTCTCACTCACTTATACATAAAAGATTATATTCAATTTTTAATTGTTAACCCTTTATCCAACGTAACGGCCAAAACCGGCCAGCGCTATTCTCAAAAATCGCTAATTAATTTTCAAAATATTTTCATTTTTTGTCTCAAAAACATAGGTTATGACCCCTCGTTGGAACGAGCTCGTCGAGCTCGTTCCAACGAGGGGTCATAACCTATGTTTTTGAGACAAAAAATGAAAAACTTTAGTTATTCAAGAATTTTTTTGCAAGTGTCGTCTACTTTTCATGTTAGGTAAAGGGTAAAAGGAAGAATAAGTGAATAATTTGAAAAATATCGACTCTCAGATATTGATTGTATGTGAAAGGGCACGTTAAAAACCCGTGTGTGCAAAGTGTTTGGCGTCAGAAGCAAAATGAAATTATTGATATATGTGATTTAAGAAACTTTTGTGCGAAGAAACTTTCAGAAGATACGATATTGCGAAGAAATAAACCAAGTTACCCGAAGTTATCGGATATGATCAGAACCTTGTGTTATAATTTCGGATACACGTGGAAATAATTTAATACCTCGGACGCATTCCGAATATTTGATCGCCAAAACAACAACAGCGTATTATTTTAGCAATAACTGGTCACTATCCTATCAAAAACTTATTATTTCAAATGAAACGCGGTTATGCTTCCAATGAAATCCACAGAACGAGCAACGACAACGGCAAACCGAGACTAGTTTTCATGGACGAATACTCTAAAAATAGTAACAAGTGTACAGTACATGGAGAGTGGATTGCAACTAAATCACCCATGGGGTGGAGTTATCACCCAAAGAATTACTTTCAAATTATGTGCATGTGGACAAACAACACAAGCAATGTTTCAGCCAATGGACCTCCGGGTATAACCCGGAGGTCCATTGGCTAGAATTTTGCTTGTGCTTGTTATGCTTTGCAACAAATATGCTTGGGTGGAATCTCCACTTTGATGGTGATTTAATGATAATACACTCTCCACGTACTGTATACAAACATTTCTGAGTGAGCTAATTTCGACGAATATGGAAAATGACATTGCATTTTGTGCTGTTCCGGAAATTTTCGTTAGTGATCGGGCAACAACATTGGGATGAAAAACTGTGGCATAGTTTGTCGATAAAGCCAGCGAACTCCAGTCTTCATGTTAATTTATTTAATTGATACGAGCTCGTTGATACGAATGACATATGGAACATATGGTACTGTTGTGTCAAATTATCCTTTTACCAGTTAGGGTTCGCGGTGGCTCAGTGGTAGACTGTTGGAATTCTATGCTAGAGGTCCCGAGTTCGATCCCCGTCCGGGACGACCCGCGTTGTGTCCTTGAGCAAGGCACTTTATCCCGGTTGCCTACATGGAGGCACGATGACGCCGTGTACTATGGCGTACTGCACGTCGATGGTGCACATGTCTTCAACCGCTGTAACCATGCATGAGCGGAGTTTTAACAGAGTTAGAATGTTAAGGAGCACTGACGGTTGCTCGTCGATGCTCGGTGGTTGTCTCCGGGTACTGCAGCTTCCCGTAAAACTGTCCCGGTCACGATTAGCCATTGAGCACGAGTATGTGACCTTAAACACCAATAAAATAAAATAAATAAATATTTTATCAATTAGAGATGGGAGGTATTGGAATTTTGAGTTCGGTATCAGTTTCGGTATTTTTGGGGTTGTATACCTCGGTATAGGTTCTGTATTTGGTATCTAACTTGACTGAAATTTACTTATACAATTTGGTACCAAAGAGGATTCACATCAGGAAAAACACAATAAGTTGTTGTAGTATCATTCCACCACGACGCAATATATGACACTGCCAATGAGCCCAACAGTGGCATTCTTTTACGATCACAGATCATATTTATAGTAATTTTGTGTCTTGTTCTAAACGCACCTTAATGTTTAAAGACGTATTTCAGGCTTTTTGCGATCCCCATAGCATGTGCCCTGACCGTGCCATCTTTATGAGTTCTTGCTGACAACAGACAAAACATCTGAGCAGTGATTTCTTAAAAAGCAGCCACGATCTGACTAGAAATCTGTGCTAAACAATTGGGCATGAACAGGTTGTAGTCTAGTGGGAATTTAGAACAGTTGCCCAGTCCATTGAGGGTTAACAAAACTGAAAAGAAAAGCAGTCGTCAATTCTTTCATGAAAATGAAACTTTCATTTATATTTATTTATTTATTTATTTATTTATTTATTTATTTATTTATTTATTTATTTATAGGTGTTTAAGGTCACATATTTCTGCACAATGGCTAATCGTGACCTCGACAGTATTACGGGTGGAGGAAGTCGGAGTCCCCGGAGAGAACCCCCGCGCAACTGTCAGCTCCCAAACATACCAACTCCACACAAGCAGGGTTAGCATTGGTTGAAGACAGGTACACCATCGACGTGCAGTATGTCTTAGTACACAATGCAACCGTGCCCTCACGTGAACAATGGAGGGGGAAGGTGTTTTGTCCAAGGACACAACGCAGTTGCCACAGGTGGGATTCGAACCGAGGAACTCTCGGCTTGCTGCCCGCCCCTCTACCTACTGAGCCACCGCGACCCCTAAATGAACCTTTGAACTGTTACCAAGTCTCAACAGGGACTCTATAAATAGCACAGAATGTGGGAAAATTTGAAAATTCGGGCGGTTTCGGTATTCAACGAGCCCCATGATATCGGTATAGGTTCTGTTTTTTTCATTATATTTTCTTTAATTCTTTATTTCTCGGGAACGCGGTTAACCCTTTACGTAACTTGAAAAGCAGACGACACTTGCAAAAATAATTCTTGAATAACTAATTTTTTTCATTTTTTGTCTCAAAAACATAGGTTATGACCCCTCGTTGGAACGAGCTCGACGAGCTCGTTCCAACGAGGGGTCATAACCTATGTTTTTGAGACAAAAAATGAAAAAAATAATGAAAATTAATTGGCGATTTTTGAGAATAGCGCTGGCCGGTTTTGGCCGTTACGTTAGGTAAAGGGTTAAATGGGAAACCTGTAAAACTAGTTAGGTGATGGAGACCTTCTACATTAAAACCTGGGAAGTGGCACAGTGTTTGAACTGTGGACACGGTTCGATCCTCGCCAGAGGTAACTAACAGCGTTGTGTCCTTGGGCAGGGCACTGAATTCCGATTGCCCATGTGGGGGCACGGTGGAGCTGTGTACTTAGGCGTGCTGTGCGTCGACGGTTCACTTGTCTTCAACCAATGCTAACCCTGCTTGTGTGGAGTTAGTACGTTGGGGAGTCTGATAGTTGTTTACCGCTGCTTGGTGGTTCTCTCCTGGTACTCTGGCTTCCTCAGCCCGCAAAACTTCCGACACGAGGTGACCCTGGTTGTCGAAAGTGTCGTTAAACCCCAATAAATATAAAAAAATAAATTCGGACTGTGGACACGCTCTGTTTCACAGGTAAAACAAGTCCTCTACAACTGATAACATAAAATAATAATAATAATAACACTTTGAACGGCCGCTGATTTGTCGTGATTCTCAGGTGAGAAGGCCTTGATTAGCCCTGTGCTCCCAAATGCTTATCCCCACGCCTCTTCTCTCCTACCAGCACTCTGAGCCGAACAGCTTGATTAGATCCCGTACCCCATTCTCCACAATCTCTCCGATGAGCACACTGTCCCTCTCCTTTGTGTTACCCATTGACCACATGTCCTTCATTCTCCCATCCCACTTCTCTATCATATTTTCGGTGAATCTTATTCTGTTTGAGTGGTATTTTGGACATTCTAATAGAAAGTCCAGGGTCTCCACTACGCCTAAATTACACATTTGGCACTCCTTTTCATTATCTTTCCCAGTGTTTCCCTAGCTCCTCATCTTGAATAACAGCCCCCCCCCCCCTCCTTACGGGGTGCCATCAAGGAACTCTTCAAATCCTGGCTTCTCTTTATCACGCAGGTCAGCCAAAGACCTCTCTGCTTTGACCCTCCCCCTCCTCGCCAATTCAGTTTACAATCCGCCATGACGCCTTTCTCTGATGGTCCACCTTATCCTTTTCTCCCTTTTTGTGTACAAATGTAACCTTGCTTTCTCTCCACTCTTTTGGAACCTTCTGTTTTTCTATGGCTAACTTGAAAAGGGTCGTTAAGCTTCCACAGAGTTTCTCTCCCCATTGTTTTGGAACTTCTTAGAAGCTTGTCCATCCCACCCGCTGGAAGTCATAGAAATAAGTAAATTGCTACTCTTTCATTTATACCCGTATTACGGTTACCAGAAAGCAATATGTACTATAACTGGTTTAAATGCTAGAAAATTATCACTGGTATGATGTCCATATATTTTCATTCACGATCATTTCTCCAACAAAACTGTTTTTGTTATAGTTCAATGTCAAGGCGCGCCGAACAAAAAAATGGGTACTTGTTTGTGTGATCATGATCATGGTGAATACAAGAGTGTGAGATCCTTATTACAACTACTGATTTTTTTACAGATTCTTGTATCGATCTTTCAGAACTCTACCAATTAAGGGGCGTTTCTCGCCAATGTATGAGAGAACAGGTACAAGAAGGATTTCTGACCACCAGTTTTGGGCTTTTACATCACGACTGGTGTGGGTATTCAACGTTACCTAATAGAATATAGACATTGAGAAATGTGATAGGTATACCATGCATGGAATCCGACCTGCGTATGGCAACGTCATTTGAGAATGCATATTATTGGTCGTAATGCATCTGATTGATGTTATGACATGAATGTTTTGACACAAAACAGAATCAAATAAGAATGTCAACAGACCGACGAAGGTGACAGTTTTCTTACAAAATACCAGCTTCATCAACTTAATTCATGTCTAATCATGGTATGAATACACAATACAATTCGGGCATAGTACTGGGGATAGAATGAACGACTCTTCTTGGCGTTTGTTCTGTATTTCACGCGCGCCCCGGCGCACGTGAAATACAGGAAAAGCTCCACGTCGTGTCGTTGATTCCACTCCTCCGTATTTTTTCTTTCAAATAAAATATTCTACGGGGGACGACATGAAGGCAGCCACTCTGGCTATATCGTCTCCTAACAGTCTACCTTCCAGATGAATCCCTTTTAATACTAATCACAATGTAGCACCTCTCGTAACATTTTTAAAAAGGAATGGGTATTTGTAAATAAAATTCTGTTTGTATTATAGTATATGTATATTGTGAAATAAAATATCACACCACATCATTTCACCAACAGGGGGATATACGCCCATGGCCAAGTATATAACATACCCTAATGGCGAAGATGAAGATATGCCAAAAATGGCGAAGAATAAGCCACGCCCTGTGCTCACTAACGGTCATTTATGAGTTTTATATGTTGTACATTTTATAGTTGCTTTGCTTTTTAAAAAGATTTAATACCAGTAATCAGCGAACAATTTTCGTGTTTTGTTAACTCTCGGTGTTCTAAAATCTCGTGTCATCTGCCATATGATGCAAGTAAGAGATATCTTTTGTATTTTGTACAAGCGTTTGGCGACAATCATTTTTGTGCTTTCATGGAATGTACGTTCTGTTCACATATTTTATATTCCATTTCATTGTCTTCCCATCGACAATAATACTTTAAAAATTCCTTTTGTTTTGTTTGTGTATTTTCTGTTACAGAATTTGTCTTAACTTCTCCCAAAACAACGTCAAATGTTTTTGATGTTTTTTTTTAACATTTCTCGGAATTAAAACTCAGAACTTTCAAGGTAAAGGCTATATCTCATTTAACCCTTTACTGTCACGCCCACTTTATCCATATATGGAGGACCTCTATGTACGCATGTATGCGAGAAAGTTTAATAAAATTTTTGACATACTTGAAACTATATCATCTGATTAATTGTTGGAAAGGGCTCTCTGAGCCCTTTCCAACATTTAATCACATGGTATGTGTGATCTGCGAATACCATAACGTACAGATAATTATACTAAAACAGGTGACAGTAGTGAAAGTGTTAAAATTACAACCAGGAAGCGTTAAAATTGACAGTGACTATAATAGCAAAAAAATGCAAAAAAATAGGATAAAAAGTCACCATTCAGAAATGACATAAATTATGATAAAAAATGAAATATAAATTGTGTAATAAAGGAAGTTAGACAAACACTTAATTTATATTTGTTGATAAACTGTTACAGTAAAAATTGAATTTTGTGCAATTTGTTGCTCAGCAACAGTTTGTAGTTAAGTTACAGACAAGTCTTGGATTCCCTCTATACACCAAGACTCAACTTGGATCTTTAAGACTTAAATAGCTTCCACTGGGGGTTAAATAGTTTCAAATGAGTGGAAAACTGCAGGCGATAATTAGTGTACGGCGCAGTCATGTGTTCCAGAAAGCAATTCGAAATAATTTTCAATATTTCATAAACAAAATTATGTCCCGGCAGTTGAATTTCACAAACCTGTGAGGGAGAAGTTTTTTCCTATGAGCAAATTTAATAGGGATAAATTATAAAAAAAATTTTAATCAAGATGCCATGGCAAACGAGAGGAAAAAATTTCGACGGGCACTTATTGCAGTTTTTCTTTTTTTCGTCGCCGCCATTTTAACCCAGCTCATTCATTTCCTACACTTTTCGTCGATGCCATTTTTCCATGTACGGAATGACCATCGGGAAGAGGCAATGTAACCGAGCGACTGGGGAGCAAGGAGGGCACTTATCCCACGACCGAGCGATTGATGAGTAAAAAGGGCACTTGTCCCACGACCGAACGATTGGGGAGCAAGAAGGGCACTTTTCCCGCGATCAAACGATTGGGAGCAAGAAGGGCACTTGTCCCGCGACCGAGCGATTGATAAGCAAGAAGGGCACTTGTCCCGCGACCGAGCGATTGATAAGCAAGAAGGGCACTTGTCCCGCGACCGAGCGATTGGGGAGCAAGAAGGGCACTTTTCCCGCGACCGAGCGATTGGGGAGCAAGAAGAGCACTTGTCCCGCGACCGAGCGATTGGGGAGCAAGAAGGGCACTTTTCTCGTGACCGAGCGATTTTGGAGCAAGAAGGGCATTTGTCCTGCGACCGAGCGATTGAGGAGCAAGAATGACACTTGTCCCGCGACCGAACGATTGGAGCAAGAAGGGCACTTTCCAGCGACCGAGCGATTGGAGCAAGAAGGGCACTTGTCCCGTGACCGAGCGATTGAGGAGCAAGAAGGACACTTGTCCCGCGACCGAGCGATTGGAACAAGAAGGAAACTTGTCCCGCGACCGAGCGATTGGAGCAAGAAGGGCACTTGTCCCGCCAATTTGTTCCGCACCAGGCTATACGATTACATAATTATTTTAACTAAACTGAGATCAGGCAACTGTGTTAACATTCAGGTAATATAATACCAGCAAATATAAATATTATAAGTTGTTGTGAGGAATTGAAGGTAACATGGTCTGAGGTTTGCTACTCGCGGAGCGTCAAGGTTGAACATAAGCTCCGAGCCGCAGACCTCATGTAACCGCTAAGTCACCGCAATAGCGTATATGTTCCAATAAGAACCTACCCATAGTCTAAAACACACATGAACAAGGTAACTTTTAACGATAACAAATTAATAAATAAACCTCTCGTGTGTTCCATGACGTCATCGGACAAATAATCAATTAATCAGATAAAGGTCGAGGTCACTCCATCTTTGGTCAAATAGTAAACTGGTTTACAATTTAAACAACCCTTCGTTCGGAACATCGCCTGCTACACGTGTGAAAAATCTACATATATGAGACGGTTTATAAGTCACTCCGTTGATGGAATGATTTCGAAATGGGCAACCTCGTTTCAAATATTTTGAGTTGTGACGTCAAAGGGTAACTTATGCTACTGAAGCTATAAACATAGAAAAACTATACGCGAGCTCTCAACCAATCGGAGGGCCCCGATTTTAGTCTTTTTGGGACATATCTAGTTGTATTTCGTCAAAGAATCCCACCATCGGCGAGATGGGCCTGTTTCTTCCACTTCAGCCATCTTCCAACACGAAGTGTAGCCTTCGAGTCAGAAGATGGCTGAAGCAGGTGATACAAACCGATCCATGACCAGACTGCGGCATGCACCTCTAACAAAAAGAGAAGCGATATTCGTACATTTTCTGAGATGCGATTATACCACGTGACTTGACACGAACTGACGTAAGGAAGGCTCAAAATTGGGGGAGGGAGTGGTTGCCCCTCCCCTGGACCCTGTTAGTCAGAAATTGTTGCTGTTCGTTGTTAGTCGCTCGTACACCAACATTTTCTCTTAATCCCGGTAATTTGAAAAAAAGTTTACCATTTGGCGAAAACCATAATTTTCATTGTGCAAAGTACCCCCATGTTTCAAGTATCCCTTTATGAAAGCTCTCGTTAAAAGTGCATGGCAATCAAATAGTTGCCTACACGAAACAAAATCGTTCTCTCGAACATCAAGTTAAGGCTCGATGATGACTTGCGATGGCCGCATCCGTACGATAAGGACACAACACTCAACTATCCTCTGCTTTCTTTTGCTTTATACCATCTTATCCCATACCTGCATGTCGTGTCTTTCACTTCTCTCCAGTTACTATGAATTGGTTTGAAGCATGTTTATTGTATTGTAGATATAAAATGTTTTTTGGGGTTTTTGGGTTGTTTTTTTTTTTTTTTGTCTGGTTTGTTCTCGCATATTTTTGTTAGCTGCCATTGAATGTTTTAGGAGAGGAACTTATATAAGTTTAACTTGTGTTCCAATCCTTTTGTCAGTTTTCAATCTAATGACAATAAAATATGTTTAAACTAACAAAATCGCGTATCATCATTTCAAAGAATTAGTTTCCTCAACCTTTTGAACTCTAGTGGTATCTTCCATGCCAGTTCAATGGAAGCAATTAGAAGAGTCCATATTCATTAACTGAGGTAAACCAACCAATATTTCTAAGTTCTAACGTGCAGCCTCGTGGCTGCACGATGAAAATACTGATTGGTATACCCCACACATTTATTGAACAGCCATCCTATTTAATGACGTTATGACGTATCATGTTCCTGGTTGGAAAAGCGGCCGCTCGTGTTCAGGGTAACGCGACAGTAATTCTCAAAAATAATAATAAGCGAAAGTGCCGGGTTTGCTTTGTTTATTATAGTTTGTAAGACGTCTGTTGAGTTAGGTTTGTATGTTCCGACGGTGAACGACTTAAGTATATTAAGGGAAAAAATTGGCGGAAAATTATAAGATCCTTGCTTCGGGTTTGCGTCAGGTATTTTTATCGCACTACTCCCCAATACGCATCTTTTAACATATGTCTCCCATCGCACTTGTCAACAATCAACAAACAATAGAATGATTTTTGTGTGGATACCCCCCCCCCCCCTCCCCCCTCCCAGCCACATACACGGCCGAACCATTGTAAGCCCGGTACGTTTTGAAAGTGTGTGCCCCTCAACTTTTATCGAGCTTCCGCCGTAACTGCCATCGAAATGCAACCCGGTGATTTGTGCCTTGAAATATTTTAAGTGCTTCTTGTGGGTTTTTTTTTACTCGGAAACTGAAGGCAATTTGAAACCAACCGAATGATGTTCTAGCTGTTTATGGTTTGTTCTAATATGGTTTAACGACTCATTCAACATGGTGTCAGAATTTTAGTTGACATTCACTCGGCCACGTGGCTAGAAGATGTGACAAACATCATTCTTTATTCAAAACTGATTATCCTTATTTTGCGGGTGTAAATGAATTTGTCGTAGATCGCATCGCACTTTGGTAGAAAGCGGCACTTCACACTTTTCTTTGTCAAGACACACCTGCCAGTGCGTTTTACGAAAGGTGTTGAGACGCAAATTAGCGAGTACATATTTTTAGAATCATGACGCAAGGATGTGGCGATCGAAGTCAATTTTACCGAACACAATAACAAAATGTCAGTGCATTCATTTTTTTTTCAACCCATATATTTCTATCTACACTTTCTTTAATTTTATTAAATTTATATTAACCCTTTACCAAATTTAGCAGACCTGGTATTTTCAGGAGAGCGATTTATTCGCTCGACTACTGCTTGCCTTAAAAAATTAAGGTGGGCGAAAACTAGCCCTCCTGGCCTTAGAAAATAATGATTACCGTAATAGCCTACTCCTCAAACCCACATCGTTTGAGATCTCTGCTATGTTAGTGGTCTCTGTAAGATGACCACACTGCTCTTCCCACA
This sequence comes from Pictodentalium vernedei, assembly GCA_031216915.1. NCBI lineage: Eukaryota > Metazoa > Mollusca > Scaphopoda > Dentaliida > Dentaliidae > Pictodentalium > Pictodentalium vernedei. The sequence goes on along the minus strand of CM062292.1, from coordinate 485,557,051 downwards.
CCTCTGCAAGGCCCGGAGGTGTGGGGTGGGGGGGGGGGGGTAGTGTAGCCGTCTCAAAGAGACTACCTTGTTACCAGCGCCAAATAAAATGTACAAAGCCCATTAAGCAGAATTCTTTTAGAGTGAAGCTTCATTTTGCCACTTTTAGCTTTTGGAAGCGCGAGGAGATTTAGCCCTCCGGTATTTTTAAGAATGTCAGGCCTGAGTCTTAGTGGGAAAACAAAGAGCCTCCTTATTCATAAAGTCGTCATTTAAATTTTTATTATTTTTCCAATATTGCATCTGAAAGAAACGTAGTATTTGAAATAAATTGAAAGAATTTCAACAACACCATATCATATGACTCTTCAATGGAACGATTTCTTCCCAATGAAGGGTTACATGATATTGTTTTGCTGAAAATTTTGGGAAATTGAAAAAAAATTAAAATAACAAAATTTGATATCGCGCCATGAGTGTTAAAATCTGTAGTTGGAAAATCGTGACTCGGTGAGTTGAGTGGGTGGTGATAGGGGGGGGGGGGGGGGGGGAGGCTTTGTGATGCTAGTGGAATTTCCCAGTTGTTGAAAATTATGTGGTGGTAGTCTGAAATTTGCCCACCGGAGAGGGGGTGCAATAGAAAATCTGGAGGTGGACAACCTCTCTCACCCTATAACAACGCCTCTGCAAACTGGACTTCAATAACCACTTGAAACTTTTTTCCAAAAGTAACACATTTTAATTTTTAGCACAAAAATATGGTTTTATACGAGACATCGAAATAAGCTTTGGTGAGCCCCTTTCATCGACGCTCCGGTAAGCCATGCTTTGCAAGCAATGATTAAAGAAATCTATAAAAAAAAAATTAAAAAAACAAAACATAAACAAACAAAAAAAAACTCCTCAAAAACACAAAACAAAAAAAAAATAAATAAATAAAAAACAAAAACAAGAAAAAATAAAATACACTAAAATAAACAGACAGAAAGAACACCTAATTGGCGACGTTCTGTGTTCAGCGGTTCAGTTTGGATTCTCTCTCTCTTTGATTGAAATATATCAAGTCAACCAGTACTCGCACCTGCGTATTTTAGACCACCAACAGAACCGGATGTGCATGCCACCCCCCCCCCCCCCCAAAAAAAAATAACAAACAAAAAACAAAAACAAAAAACAAAAAAAAAATCCGAGTAATGGATTATCGAGGTGGAGAAGGCTAAATCAAAATGTAAAAAGTCAAATCTCCTACAAAGGACTCAACCCACCACCCGTCCTACAACAAGACAGAGGCTAGCCTACCCCAGCCCGTCGGGGCTAGGGATTTATTAGGCAAGGGGCAATCTCTTAAAACTCGTGTTTTCCATAAATGTCTTTACAGCCATTACAGTAACGCTATCATCCAGGTGACTTGATGGTTTCGCGATTGTGTGTTTCGAAGCTTTGAGAACACAAGATTTGTTACAGTTGATAACACCACGATTTAAAAGATCTCATGTGAGAAAAAAATTAAGGGAACTGATAACGATCACGGACGAAGAACTTAAGAACGCAGGCATTAAATTAATAAAACAAAAATTAAAACGAAGGACAACGCAAATTTTGCATTTTCATACTGGAGCAAAACGTTTCACTCATTTTGTAAAACTAACAACGGGACAATGGTATTATGAAGCAAGTAAGGTACGAATGGAAACAATTATAGGATAATACCCAAACAATTTCTCACTTATAATTATTTCTTAGAAGACGAAACTGACCATTGAAAAGAGAGAGAGAGAGAGAGAGCGAGAGAGAGTGGGTGAAACAGAAAATTCGTAGATTCGTCGTCAGCTGCTGAGAAAAAATTAAGAAAAAGAAGGAAAGAAAGAAAGAAAGAAAGAGAGAGAAAGAAAGAAAGAAAGAAAGAAGGAGAAAGAAAGAAAGAAAGAGAGAAAGGAATAGGAGAGAGAGAGAGAGAGAGAGAGAGAGAGAGAGAGAGAGAGAGAGAGAGAGAGAGAGAGAGAGAGAGAGAGGAAAGGAAGGAATAGGAGAAAAGAAAGAAAGAAAGAAAATCGGTTTTAGCTGCTGATTTTATTGATGAGGTACTTTTTTAACTGGTTGATTGCTAGAAATTGGAAGCCATTGTTTGAAGTGCTAGTGATCCAGTTTGATGTGGATGACGTTGTTTGAAGTGCTAGTGATTCAGTTTGATGTGGATGATGTTGTTTGAAGTGCTAGTAATTCAGTTTGATGTGGATGACGTTGTTTGAAGTGCTAGTGATTCAGTTTGATGTGGATGACGTTGTTTGAAGTGCTAGTGATTCAGTTTGATGTGGATGATGTTGTTTGAAGTGCTAGTGATTCAGTTTGATGTGGATGATGTTGTTTGAAGTGCTAGTGATTCAGTTTGATGTGGATGACGTTGTTTGAAGTGCTAGTGATTCAGTTTGATGTGGATGATGTTGTTTGAAGTGCTAGTGATTCAGTTTGATGTGGATGACGTTGTTTGAAGTGCTAGTGATTCAGTTTGATGTGGATGACGTTGTTTGAAGTGCTAGTGATTCAGTTTGATGTGGATGACGTTGTTTGAAGTGCTAGTGATTCAGTTTGATGTGGATGACGTTGTTTGAAGTGCTAGTGATTCAGTTTGATGTGGATGATGTTGTTTGAGAAGTGAAATTTTCATTTAACCCTTTACCCAACGTAACGGCCAAAACCGGCCAGCGATATTCACAAAATTCACCCTTCAATTTTTATCACTTTTTAATTGTTTGTCACAAAAACATAGCTTATGACCCCTCATTGGAACGAGGAGTCATAAGCTATGTTTTGATGCAAAAAATCCAAAAAAAATCAGTGCTTCAAAAATTTTATTTGCAAGTGTCGTCTGCTTTTTGTGTTAGGTAAAGGGTTAAGATATGTTTGCCTAGTTACAATTTATGGACGACTACCTATAGGCTCTCTCCAATAAATTATAACCAAATTAACACCCATTAACTATAAGAGTTCTAAATTGTTTTTGGTCATCGCGTGTTTTCTTGGTTTGTTACAATTTATGGGAGAGTGCCCGTGGGCACTCTCCCATAAATTGTAACAAGGCAAATCATTAGAAACAAAATAAGTCATTTCAAAGATGGCACGAAGCACATCCACAGAGTTTGAAGTCTTTGCAGTACCTGCAGTTAAAAGAAAAATATGGGCTTCCAGCACCCTACCAGTTAACTAATTCTTACAACCAAAATTATTCTACTTCAGCTTTTTCAGATGGTAGGCCTACTATAATCAGTGAATTTAGATGGTAGGCCTACTATAATCAGTGAATTTAGATGGTAGGCCTACTATAATCAGTGAATTTAGATGGTAGGCCTACTATAATCAGTGAAGAAAGAATACATTTTTGCAACTATCTGGTGTCATATCGTCTTTTTCATATCATTTCGTGTAATTTTAGTTTCATAACGCGAGCATTTTAAAAAAAACAAATAGCGCCTTGTTTCTTTTCTTTCGCTTAGGATGCGCTTGAATAGATTGAGGGAAATACCGGTTCCATCAAGACAGACATTGGTGTAAAAAATGTCCATTTATTCTAGAACTTAATCCGCAGATGAATATATGCATTTGTTTATATTAGCTAATTTCCCCCAAAAGAAGAAAATTAATGTCAAAAAAATTTAACCACTCGTTCAAGTTTTTGAGCGCCCTTCTGAAGAAATAAGAAATTTTAGAGAGAAATCTTTGGTAGGTCCGTGTCTTCTCTTGATTGCCAGCGCCCCAAAAATTCTGTGAATCGCAATTTCACGACCAAAAAGACTTTGTAAAAATGAGCGACCTTTTTATTAAGGTTTGTAATACTGATCTCAACAGGTACCTGCCCTTTTAACATCAAACCTGTTTTGAGTGTATCTTGAGTTCACCTTCTGATAAGTAATGGAATATGTTTGTAAACGAAAAATAATGTTCAAATTGTCTTTCTTAAGTCGAGACTCTGACATCTAATTTCTGTAAAAATACATTTCTACTTATGTGACGTCATTATGGAAGTCTTATATTGGTTGTCAATCGTTCTGGCTTGTCAAAGTGAAAAATCTAACCAAACTAAAAACAAGTTCCTTGTCATGAGACACCAAGAGAGAGATTATTTAGCAGAGACAAAAAAGAGATGAAATGTTTACTCACGTTGTCCATTGGACCTTCTGATGATGTTTTCCAAAAATGTATTTTGAGGAGCAACAAGTCCCCTCCTTCCTCTTGCCATATTGAATGAGTTACACCATCAAAAAATGCCACACCTTGGCGTTGTTTAAAACATTTCCATGAATTTTAACATCCATTAAGAATAACAATTCACAAATAAAGAATGTTGACGAAAAACTCCGAGAATGAAGAGGTGCTTGTGAGTTAAAGGATTCATCTTTGAGTCCGCAATCACAATTTGCTCCAACTGGTTACCATTCCAGTAAATATATCGATCGCGGTGCCATGACGGGTGAAACGACAAAAGCCAAAGGATTTAATTATTGACAATAACCATTAGAGTGCGCATGTGCAGAACAGGTGATCAGGTTTACCTGATGGAAAATCTTTCCCTGTCGCGCATTTCCTTTGGGGGTCTAACGTGTATCCGTAGGCATAGCAACAAGACTCAATGACAGTCACACCTGATGAAGCTGTCGTCTGCTTTCATTATTTCTTATCGAAATTGAACGACGTCAAGTAGTTTGAAGAAAGACACTCGGGGTTTTAACGATTGACAACTTGTAATTCTGAAATGAGTTCTTTGTTTTCCATGTTTCGTTTTCATTGTCTCACTTCCAATCAATTTTAATTTTAAAAGATCTTTTTGTTCGAGACGAAATTGATGTCGCTACAAAATCAATAAATGTATAGATTACATAAAATATTAAGAGAAGCGGTATTCGTTTATAGATGTCCAATTGTTTCCATGAAATCGATCGTCAAATAGCTGATAATTGTTGTAAACGCGTTTTATAGGCTGGTCGGGTGATGGAACAGCAGGCTATGATAAAGAGCTATATAATGAGGGGAATTAATTTTTCAGACGAACCATTTTGTTGCGTGTTTATAGCTTGCTTAGTTCCCTATGGTTATGATGAAAGATACGGTCTGCATTTCCATTGCGATATTCCTTTAGGTGATTTCAGCTGTTTGTTTTATTCTCGTGATTAACCCTTTACCCAACGTAACAGCCAAAACCGTCAAGCGCTATTCTTAAAAATCGCCAATTAATTTTCATTATATTTTCTTTTTTGTCTCAAAAACATAGGTTATGATCCCTCGTTGGAACGAGCTCGTTGAGCTCGTTCCAACGAGGGGTCATAACCTATGTTTTTGAGTCAAAAAATGAAAAAAAATAGTTATTCACGAAATTTTTTGGCAAGTGTCTCTGCTTTTCATGTTAGGTAAAGGGTTAACAATCCGTCGTTTCACCCTGTTTTAACCCTATCAACAACACCAGTGCCCTGAATGCCATTGACTTGTACAATACTTGAACAGAGAATTGGACGAATCTTTCTGCACGTGCAGTGAGGTTCAGTAATTATTTAATCCTACAGCTCTTTGGAGATCTCTTTGGAGAACTGTAGGATTAAATTATTTCAGATCCTCACCACCGATGTATTGTTTATTTTGATACATACTCTCCACACACACACAGCAGATACCACAAGGACACGCAACTAAAGAGGTGCTACTTTTATCTTTACAGTTTACATATTCTAATGAAAACTAATTCTACCTTCTTCTTTTAAGCAGGTACACAGAAGATGTTTTTTGACCAGCACCCCAATAACCGCTACAGACAGTCTAACCGTTATGGAAACAGTCACCCCCACAGTTCCTGAACATCCTCCGCTTCATCCCTAAAAGTGGTCAACCACTTTAAGGGAGGCGAGCGTGGGTCCTGCGACCCGCCTCTGCCCCTTTTTGTAAGCGCAATGCGCATCTTTTGTCCCAACCCAATAGGATTACAATGCAGGCCTGCCCCCGAACCAGGGAAGTTCGGGTCTTCTTCTTGGTGGTCCCCGAAAGGGGTCGTTGTTGTTTTCCTCCAAAGAGTCCAACTATAACAGAGACAGCCTGAGGCAGATTATACTTGCCAGTGATGGCCATCACTCATTATCATCCTCGAAGCGGCAGACTATACTTGCCCGAAAATCCAGAACGACTGCACCCTCGGGGAGAGGTAGTACCTTTATGAGAGGACCCAACCTCCCACACTGGTCCTCACTCGAGGGTTCAACCGACATCTGCCAATGATACTACCCATCCACAACTGGACACTACTGGAGACACCTGCCGAGTACCGGATCCTTTTCCTCCTTCAACACGCCTTGACATGTGAGAGCCACCCTATACAGTCACAGAGGGTCGAAAGGGGCTTGTCTCCCATACCGTCCCTGCGCGCCTTCGGCGCGCGAAATCATCATTTCGGCGTTTTGCACTACTGAAATTTTCTTCACACAGAAATACCTGTATAGAGTTCAAAGGTTAACTCTCCGTGAAAGCAGAAGTGACAGTTCTGTTACATTGTTCCAAAATAATAATATTTTTATTCCGTGTGCAAACAATAGCCGCAGAGCCCTCGTCAGAAAGAAGCTCGTCGAGTTCCCTCCATCAGGGTATCATAGTTAACACCAGAGAAAACAACAGTTTTGAAATTTACTTTTTTTTTGTGTGTATGGCAGTTCGTAACTTCGGTGAAGTTGCTGGGTCAAGATTAACCCCTTTAACGTCCGACATGATATGACCCCTTATGTTGAAAGTTTCGTAAAACTCCAATAAATAAATAAATAAATAAATAAATAAATAAATAAATAAATAAATAAATAAATAAATAAATAAATAAATAAATAAAATAAATAAATAAAACTTTTGTGAAGATATATTGGGTCGAATATTAACACCCTTGTTGCCTGACACGATAAAGCCTGGCTGATGAAAGTGTCGTAAAATTCCAATAAATAAATAAATAAATAAATAAATAAATAAATAAATAAATAAATAAATAAATAAATAAATAAATAAATAAATAAAAGGCACTCCCCATGATTCCTTCCGGGGGGGGGGGTCGTTGAAGTATGAGCGACAGAATGGGTGAGTGGAGGGTACTGACTATTGAATGTCGGAAACAACCAGCAGTGAACTTGAGTACTCATACCGCAAATGTGTGACTCATGGACGCCGGGTGGATTACTTGGGGAGGGGGGAGGGGTTACTTCCGGTGCAGATTCACTTTCCGAGTCCTTCACTTGCTATTGGTCAAGCAAGAAAATACGTCTGTAGATGTCTGGTACCACTCAGCCGGACAATCCGAGAAGAGCTTTAGATCCTGTGCTGTTTTTCATAATCTTTTAGCTTTTTTTTTAAATCATACAATAAAAGTGGTATTGAATTATTTATTTATTTATTGGTGTTTAAGGTCACATATTTCTGCACAATGGCTAATCATGGACATGACATTTTTACGGGTGGAGGAAGCCGGGCTACCCGGAGAGAACCACCGAGCAACGGCGAGCAACTGTCAGCTCCCCAACATACCAACTCCACACAAGCAGGGTTAGCATTGGTTGAAGACAGGTGCACCATCGACGTGCAGTGCGCCTTAGTACACAACACCTCCGTGCTCCCACGGGCAATGGGGATGAAGTGTCTTGGCCAAGGACACAACGCGGTTGCCGCAGGCGGGATTCGAACCGAGGACCTCTCGATTTGCAGCCTGCACCTCTACCTACTGAGCCACCGCGCCCGCCCCCTGGTATTGAATTTTCAAAACAAAGTCGCTAAATAACGGTAACAGGCGGATGCAAAGCAAAATGTCCTTCAGAACTTCCAGTCAAACATAAACTGTTCCATTTTCTTACATTTACCCAAGTATTGATATCTACATTTCATTACGTGAAATCGTTCTCTCCAGTTAACCCTTTACCCAACGCAGATGACATCAAAATGTATTATTTTAAATATATTTTTTTTTTAAATTTTCAAAACATTTCAACCAAATCATATCAGGTGACCCTCTCATTGGAACGGACTCGTTCCAAAGAGGGGTCACATGATATGGGTTTGTTGAATTCTTAGGAAAAATAGTATTTTTGCAGCTGCTGAATTTGCATATTACGCGGGTGAATATGGCCGATTCGTTGGCTAAAGGGTTAACCTGTGAGTGGAATATTTAATTAACCCTCGTGAAATCGTCCTCCCCAGTAGTGGCATCCCAAGACTGTCTGGGGTCCCCGCGACATACTTAACTAAGAGGCCCCATATATGCCGAAGGTATATCTGAAGGCCCAGGCCTGGGGGTGATGCTGGTGATAGGGGGGTGTCCCTCTCCTATTGTTAGGTCTAGGGCAGTGGCTTAGCAATGCGGTCGAGTCCCGCGCCCCAATCTCACCCCCCCCCCCCCCAATTCAAACCCGATTTCAGCTACATGTGACCATCAATCACATGCTACACCCGCGTTTAGGCAAAATCACTGATACACTAATTGTTGTTGGGAACGTTCATTATAGTTCGTTCAGGAATGAATGCACAAACAAATATGAGCTCTTTTCATGGTTTGAAAACCGATTATGTATGTGTAAATATTTGGTTCATCTCTCCATCTGTCCTACCGTCAATCCAAACTTATTTTGGTTTCCGTACGATAACTTGAGTAAGGAACGGATCTTGAGTAACGAAGTCATTTATAAGAAAGATTGAGTGAAAATATACTGACATGCAAATATTTCGTCCCCTGAGTTCCAATGTGTTCTATGTGCCAGTAGGCACATAGAACACATTGGAACTCAGGGGACGATTTGGTGACAGTCACTGACACCATATCTTATATTTCGAGCCTGGGTAACTTGTGGCTGAAATTCTATTGATTTACATATTTACGAAGCTTCAAACAATCATCAATCATTTTGCCTTTGTTCTTCTTCTTCTTCTTCTTCTTCTTCTTCTTCTTCTTCTTCTTCTTCTTCTTCTTTTTTCTTCTTCTTCTTCTTCTTCTTCTTCTTCTTCTTCTTCTTCTTCCCTCAATTATTTTTACCGTTTCACCTACTTTTGGGGGGCCCCATCAGGCCCCACTCCAGACCGCTCCCAATGGGTGGCCCGCCTCTGCTCCCCAGTTAACCTGTGAGTGGAATATTTAATTAACCCAGCGGTAGTATACAATTATTTTAAAGATTTCACTCGCTGTTACGTCAGTACCAACGGTAGTATACAGTTATTTTAAAGATTTCATTCGCTACTACTTCAGTACCAACGGTAGTATACAGTTATTTTAAAGATTTCACTCGCTACTACTTCAGTATCAACGGTAGTATACAGTTATTTTAAAGATTTCACTCGCTATTACTTCAGTACCAACGATACTATACAGTTATTTTAAAGATTTCATTCGCTACTACTTCAGTACCAACGGTAGTATAAGTTACTTTAAAGATTTCACTCGCTACTACTTCAGTACGAACGATAGTATACAGTTATTTTAAAGATTTCACTAGCTACTACTTCAGTACCAACGGTAGTATACAGTTATTTTAAAGATTTCACTCGCTACTACTTCAGTACCAACGGTAGTATACAGTTATTTTAAAGATTTCACTCGCTACTACTTCAGTACCAACGGTAGTATACAGTTATTTTAAAGATATCACTCGCTACTACTTCAGTACCAACGGTAGTATACAGTTATTTTAAAGATTTCACTCGCTACGACTTCAGTACCAACGGTGGTATAAAATTCCGGGACCTTTTCTGAGGTTTGCTGCTCGGAGCTTATGTTCACCCGAGGCACGAAGGGAAGCGCCGAGGTTGAACATAAGCTGCGAGCCGCAAACTTCATGCCATGTTACCGTCAATTCATCACAATAACGTATATGTTCCCATACGACCCCACCCTTAGCCCAAAACCCACATCATGAAGTGAACAAAGCTACTTTTAACAATAACAAGACTAGTAAACAAATCTCTCGTGCAAACCGTGACGTCACTGGACAAAAATCTATAAATAATAAAGGTCTAGGTCACACCATTCTCCACTGATTTGTAATTTAACCCTTTACCTAACATGAAAAGCAGACAACACTTGAAAACAAAATTCTTGAATAACTAATTGTTTTCATTTTTTGTCTCAAAAACATGGGTTATGACCCCTCATTGGAACGAGCTCAACGAGCTTGTTCCAAAGAGGGGTCATAACTTATGTTTTCGAGTCAAAAAATGAAAATATAATGGAAATTAATTGGCGATTTTTGTGAATAGCGTTGACGGGTTTTGGTCGTTACGTTGGGTAAAGGGTTAAACAATACTATTTTTTTGGGGTGGGGGGGGGGGGTGGGGGGGGGGAATGCGTGAACATAGGTGGATATTTTTATTTTTTAGATTTTCTGATCCACCCACCCTTTCCTGCATATTTTTTTCCATGACATTTTGTTGTACCCACCCCTTTCTCATACATTTTATACAGAAAACTTTGGTACTCGAACACTAACTCAAAATGCGTACTGCACACTGATTCAATGCAAATTTTTTATGTCCAAACATGTTTCCATTTACTCTATCAGATGCATTTTTCAAGACTTGCCAGATTCACATCAGTTCACAAAGACACATTACTGCATTCCATGTGAACCCGGGTATATTTGGTCCACATTTGGTAGCCCGGTTGTTAACGCGCCGAAGCAATGGCCTGGCTGTTCATACAGACATTTTAATACTATATTGATGTTGCAAATTCTAAGGAATTTGTTTTATCCTAATATTGAGGTGTCTGCGTAGATGAGCTTGTTAGTTCCTACAGTGGATGGTGGATTCCTTAGGCTATCCAGTGGATCTGCTTGAATAATTCTACCTTCATCTTGGGAACTAACAACGTTGTGATATAGGTATCATATAGCCGTATTTGTTGAAGGCGATGTAAAACCCCAATCAAACTAGGTTAGACAATTGACACAAACTAAATGTTCAGCTTAACATTTTTACAAATCTAATTTCTCAGTGTTTACTTTGCAAATGAAACTCACTTATTCTTTTCCACAGAAACCTTGGATTTTAAACCAAATTTAAATAAGCTTTTCCTAATTTTATCTCTGATATGCACTTTGAACAGTCTAGTTTTTGTAAATCATGGCATTTGCAGGTATATGTGAGTACTGTGCCTGTTGTGCCCATAATTAATTTACTACTGCTTATACTGTAACCGTGAATATGCTACAAATATTGGTTGAGTAAATGGGAAAGTGTTCTTGTTCTGGCTCAAGAAGGGCAAACCTTGTGTTTTTGTTTTTGTTATCGCAGCTGAAATAAAAATTAATAGTTTCATTTTTTTTATTTTGAAAAAGTAGTTCCACCTTTCTATTATGACTCATTAGACAATATTATATATACTATGCTTTACTTTGACTCATTAGACAATATTATATATACTATGCTTTACTTTGACTCATTAGACAATATTATATATACTATGCTTTACTTTGACTCATTAGACAATATTATATATACTATGCTTTACTTTGACTCATTAGACAATATTATATATAGTATGCTTTACTTTGACTCATTAGACAATATTATATATACTATGCTTTACTTTGACTCATTAGACAATATTATATATACTATGCTTTACTTTAAAGAATGTTCCATTAAAAAAAAACTTGATATGAATGAATTATGTTGTGAATATATATTTTTATTGACTTCAGAAGAAAATTGTCGAGCATTTCTTTTCCGTTCAATTTTGGGCACTCACCCCCATCCATAAGTCAGTTTTGGATGAAATTCTCCAATATTTTTATATTAAGGGGGTTAGTTTTGTTATAATGCTTCTAAATTGGCTTTTATGATCAGTTAGTGACAGTTTGTTATAGTTTGGGACACAAAAGATTCCAGAACAGTGAAAAAGGGAAAAAATGCATTAACTGTTTTTGCACCCCCCCCCCCCCCCCCCACACCTATGTTCAAGCAATTTGTTCCGCTCCCCCTGCTTTATTCGGAACACCGTCTGTTGCACGCGTGAAAGATTTACAAAACTGAAGCTGTTTGACAGTTACTTCGTTGACGCAATAATTACGAAATGGCGTCATTTCAAATATTTTGCGTGATAGACATCAGACGACAACATATGCTACTGGAGCCGTAAACATAGAAAAACTTGGCGAGCTCTCGTCCAGTCAGAGGGCGAGGATTTTAGTATTATTGGAACAGATGATGATTTTTAACTTGATTTTTAACTTTCGACATGTTAGACCACCCACCCCTTTCCCCATTTTTGTTTTACATTTTCGACAGTTTTTTTCTAACCATTTTCTGACACCCACCCACTTTGATGGATATTAACAATCCTACTCGGCATTCACTGCTGTTTAAAAATGTTGACAGGGTGGTATCTATATCATTATCTCCAGTATTATTTGACCACAGTCTTCACAGGAAGTTGATAAGCATGTTGTATAGAAAAAATGTCTGCAAAATATGGTGAGTTTTCTGCAAGTTTGTGAGGTATATATACTCCTCATATCCCCACAGTATTGGGGATTTACAGTTTGGATTACGGGGTAAGGTTAATCAAATCATGACAGTTGATCAAATGTTGAAAAATGATTTTATTTTCACAAAGTCCAACTTCCAGAAATGAACATAGAGTTGTCTCCGTGTTAAACAAACATGGACAATGAGGTGCTAAAATAGTCCATTGTTTTGATCAGGATTTTCAGGCAGTGTACCACTCAATATTTTTGACAATATGCTACTACAATTAGAGCATTTGATTACAAAAATGCAAAAAAATATATAAAAAAAATGTTTATTCTGTAGAATGTTCCCTGTAGATAGATCTCTATTTTGCAGTATACTAGCACATTGATTACAAAAAAACATTACAACAAACAGGAACATAAGCTAGTATACGGCATGGAAATGGCATAGCCTATAATGCTGTCTTCCTGCCATTCCCGTAAAAAGAAAGATATCAAGTTTCTTTGGCATCAGTGTATCGAAGTGCTTTCCCCAAGACGGGGTTGTCTGATCTTTTATTTGTAATCCATGGGGGCTAGAATGTATTTGAGAATTAAGGGATGGGAAGAGGAGGATGAGATGGCAGAAGATTACAGCTGGCGGATGACACAGTCGGGGCACGTTGGGTTGTCACATTTGGAGTTAGGACGCGAATAATTATTCAAGGCTTTATCAATTAAGGACTTTTTTAAATTGGGGTCTATTTAATTGCTGGATTTACCGGTTTGCCTTGTATTCATTCCTGAGGGGTTTCTATACACTTGAAAGGTATCATCGAGTTTTTTGTTCGTCCAGTCGTGCATAAAAATGGAGACGTGAATGTTTATATCGTAAAATCAAATATCCTATAAAGACTGGAAAACCAGAAAAAAAACAAGCTTTAATCCTTTGAACTCTAGTGGTATCTTCCATTTCAGTTCAATGGAAGCACTTGGAAGAGTCCATAGTCATTATTTGGGATAGATCAATCAATATTTTCAACGTGCAGCCATGGTGTACATTTTAAAATCTGTTGGGTTAAAAATCAACCCAAATCAACTGTGTTGAGTGAATATGAACCCAACTGGGTTCATATTCACCCAACCCTGTTGATTTTGTGTGATTTTTAAGCCAACTGTTTGTAGAGTGTTCTAAGTTTGGATGGGATTGGTGATCGTGGTTGTGTATATGTGGGGACGTAAGGACATTTTGTATGAAATATTAAAATGTTAACGACCTCTGGGATGATTTTGGGTACAGCCTTTCTTTAATAATAATACTTTGGCCGGCCGTTGATTTGTCGCGGTTCTCGGATGAGAAGGCCTTGGTTACCCCTGTACTCCCAACTGCCTCCCTGTTCCCACGCTTCTCTCCTCCCAACACTCGGAGATGAACTTCTTGACATCCCTTGCCCCATTCTTCCCAATCTCGCCGATTAGCATAGTAATCCTCCCCTTTGAGTCTCTCACTAACCACATGTCCTTCATTCTCCCATTCCATTTCCCCGTTATACTCCCAGTGAATCTTATTCTTTTAGACTAATTTTAATAGAAAGTGTTCCAGGGTTTCCACCACGCCTAAATTACACATTTGGCACCCCTTTTCACTGTTGTTCCCAATTTTTCCCATCAGTTCCAGGGACCGCGACCTCAGCGTTTACAATAGTGCCATCAAGGTACTCTTCAAAACCAGGCTTCTCTTTATCACGCAGGCCACCCAGAGACCTCTTTGATCTGACTCCCTCTCGCCAATTAGGGTTACCATCCTCCGTGACCCTTTTTACCCTGGTTTGCCCCCAACGTCTAGGTCCTAGATCTCCAATGAGTAGTTCTCAGTAGTTCTTAGCTGGGTCCTATCCGTAGGTCATTTATTAATACATTGTATTACGAACGTTCATATATACACTTGGAACCTAATTAAGCACCCCCTGTTTTTTTCGCAATGGTGTTAATAGAAACTGTCATTACTTTCATGCTATCTTTCAGTCGGCCAAAAGTGATTGTTTGCGGAAAGAATGGTCTATCGACAAATGAAAGACAACCCAATGATGAATATATGCAGAATTTTAATGGCGCCAATTACACATATCTGTCACTAATGTTTTTGATGGAAAAATGTTCTCTCGACAAGTTTGGTGCTGGAACGGTCCATGACAAAACAATGCCAGTAATGACTGACAAAAAATATAACTTGTGATCTTCTGAACACAATAGCAGTGTCTGATGTCAGTAGAGAGTGTATTCACCACGTGCTCGGATGACAGCCTGAACCCTCCTCCTAATGCTACCAGTGAGCCTTTTGATACAGTCCAGAGGCAACTGCTGCCACTCATCACGCAGCGCAGTTTTCAAATCGGCCAAAGTCTGTACAAACGAATTTCTTGCTGGCACACAACGTCCGAGAAAGTCCCAGATGTGTTCTAAGGGATTCAAATCGCGGTTCATTGCAGGCCAAGGTAGTGTTGTAAAAGCGTTGTTCTGGAGGAATGCTCCCACAGCATGGCAACGATGTGGCCTTGCATTGTCGGCCATGAATACAGGGCGAGTAGCCAACTGATGGTTGTCAAAATGAGACACGACAGCCAGATTGAGAATGTCCCTGATATACTGATAACCATTGAGATTCTCACGTACAGTCACCATATCAAGTTTACAATCATGAGAGAATCATCCCCAGATCAGTACTGATCTTCAACCATAAGGAGCAGTAGGTCTGATGTTCCTGAGCACGTAAGTAATATCGCTATGCCTCCACACTGTCATGCGACCATTTGTGACGTGAAGCAGAAACCTACTCTCGTCTGGCCAATGGACTCTCCTCCATGTCCTGAGATTCCAATGTTGTCGTGCCATACACTACTCCAAACGTCGGCTTTGATGCTGATCGGACAGAGCTGGACGCTTGGTGACCCATCTGGACTTGATACCCAGTGCTTTGAGACGGTTTCGGACAGTTCTGTTGTACAAACGCCTGTTGGGGAGCCAAAGGCGTTTCAGAACCCCACTTGAAGGAAAGGGTTCACTCCTAACGAGGCATTCCAGACTCCGACCTTCCCAAGGAAAGGTCTTTCGGAGTTAACCAGGCCTTGGTCGGTCCTCAACATCGTTGGTTTGTTAATGTTTTCGGACAAGTCTGCTGATGACAGAATGACTATAGCCAAGTTGCCTTTCAATAGCGTTGAATGACATGTCTGTTGAATGCATTACAACGATTTGCCACCTTTGTTCCCCTAACAGTATCCTCCTTCAACATTTCGTCGCCTGAGTGCTAGAATGTCCTATGTCCCCTATGGGACTATATATTATCTCCCCTATGGGACTATGTATTATCTCCCCTATGGGACATAGGACATTCTAGCACTCGGGCGACGATTTATTGATAAAAAGAAGTGAACATTTTCTTGTTTTGTACTCAGATATTGCATGTGAGTGATAGTGGTTTTTTGTGACATTCATGGGTAGCATGCTTCACGTGGACGAGGGGATGTGTTTAGGGTATACTATCAACCAGAAACATCATGTCTTTCACGAGATGAAATGTACTGCAAGACATAACAATCATTAAAACATAATAATCAGTAACAGCAACTTCACTGTCATGAAACATTCCAGGGGGTGCTTAATTAAGTTCCGGTGTTTTTATTTAGCTGAACCTAAAAAATATGGTTTTTTCCACAAACTATTATACTAAGCACAATGATTCCCTAAACGTTGTTGTCGGGTGGTCAAACTGAAGCAATAATTGACTTGTTCGAGCCCGGGAACTGAGAAGGTATCAAACTTACGACTTCCAAGTTCCATCGCCGAGTGGCATTCAACGATAGTCTACCATCCTATGTCCAAATCAATTATTTGGTGGAAAAATATTGTCAATTGAGAAGTACCACGCACAGACATTCCTTATTGACACCTTATGTACTTTTTACGGATGGGCATTTGTATGTCCGTATATCGCACAACTGTGAAATTAATTAATGTTTGGCACAAACTTTAATCACTTAACATTCCCGAGCTGTGGGCGCGGTTGCGTTGCGGTAACCGGTTCTCGTTAGATTACCGAAATTAAGCAACGTCGAGCCCGGCTAGTCCTTGGATGGGTGACCGTCTGAGCGATCGATTTGGATTCCCGCGTTGTGTCCTTGGGCAAGGCACTTAACCCCGATTGTCCACACGGGGGCACGATCGCGCCGTACTAAGGCGTACTGCACGCCGATGGTGCGCATGTCTTCAACCCATCTAACCCTGCCTGTGCTGCTGTGCGGAGTTACGATGTTGGGGAGCTGGCAGCTGCTCGTTGTTGCTCGGTGATTCTCTCCGGGTACTACGGCTTCCTCCACCCGTAAAACTGTCACCGACACGATATGACCTTGGCTGCTAAAGTGTCGTTAAGCCTTAAGAAATAAATAAATAATACCCGAGCTCCCTCTTTTGCAAATGAGCGCACACCCAAATCACTCGAGACAAGGAGAATACTCTCTGTTCTGTTTCGCCAAGAGTGTGTAGTGAGGTAGGGTGAGATTTCTGGTATATGCAATGTGTAGATAAAATATACAGGTTATATCTTACATACCAACAATACAGAGCATAGTAACGGAAATTTGAATTCGATGCTAGGACCTACGTGCAACATTTTACACGTTTAGTCGTCTTGTTAGTCATCATTCGATGAAATCACTCGAGGCAGTCAAACTTAGTTAGAAGGGTAGGAACATGATCGACTTTATGAAGCACGGAAGCACGGAAGCACGCTCGAGGCAGTCAAACTTAGTTGGAAGGGTAGGAACATGATCGACTTTATGCAGCACGGAAGCACGCTCGAGGCAGTCAAACTTAGTTGGAAGGGTAGGAACATGATCGACTTTATGCAGCACGGAAGCACGCTCGAGGCAGTCAAACTTAGTTGGAAGGGTAGGAACATGATCGACTTTATGCAGCACGGAAGCACGCTCGAGGCAGTCAAACTTAGTTGGAAGGGTAGGAACATGATCGACTTTATAAAGCACGGAAGCACGTGGTGCCTACTGAGGCCGGTTGAGCAGGATATAGACAATCGAATTCATACTAAGGAATATTACTTAACCCAACTAAATCAAGATGAGAGGAGAGAGAGGGAGTAAGGGAAACAGAGAGAGAGAGAGAGAGAGAGAGAGAGAGAGAGAGAGAGAGAGAGAGGAGAGAAAGAGAATGTGTATTTTTGGACTACCATTAGACGTACACCGACAATATCATAGTTTATTTGAGATTCACAATTTGTATTATCTTCACGTCATGTAAATGGTTAATCCTTTCACTGCCACGCCCACTTTAGCCATATATGGAGGACCTCTATGTACGCCTGTATGCGAGGAAGTTTAATAAGATTTATGACATACTTGAAACTCTATCATCTGATTAATTGTTGGAAAGGGCTCTCTGAGCCCTTTCCAACAATTAATCAGATGGTAGGTTTGATCTGCGCATGCCAAAACGTACAGATAATCATAAAATAGGTGGCAATATTCGCTATCGGCAGCGAAGGTGTTAAAAGTGGTAGTAATAAATCGAAAATTAGAGACAAATAGAGGAACAAAGAAAAAAACTGCAGCATTGCTGTTTTTGTTTTTGTTATTTTCACAAGAAGGCAGTGAAGAATGTCTCTAACTTTGGAAATTATCTCGAAGTTTCAGAGAGACAGTGCCGAGGGATGCAAGGTGTTGAGGGAAAAATGACTGTTCTCTTCGAAATGTAAAACTTACAAAAACCTAGAGTTAGAGACGACATTCGATACTAACATAAGAATGACGCATTGGTTTCAATTCTGCGCATCATTTTAGAACTGCAGTTTTAGAGATCGAAATACCTTCGCCCAGTGATTTTTTTCATACTGAGAAGTGGCGGAAGCACTCAATAAATCAATGAATGAAAAGCGATAAGTGGCGAGTGGGACGGAAAGGTCCCACCCCCACCCCCACCCCCAATATTCAATGTTTTTACTTAAATTGATAATCCATAGGAATTGTCAATTAATGATAGAACAAAAACATGCTAAGTTGTTCACACATCGCCATCAGCAAGCTGATTTAGGGGTTTAGCGCCGAGAGTCAATTGGTACGAACCCCAAGCTGAA
Source organism: Pictodentalium vernedei (assembly GCA_031216915.1). Taxonomy (NCBI): domain Eukaryota; kingdom Metazoa; phylum Mollusca; class Scaphopoda; order Dentaliida; family Dentaliidae; genus Pictodentalium; species Pictodentalium vernedei. The sequence continues at coordinate 485,538,484 of CM062292.1, read as the reverse complement.
AAGATGATTGAATTAACACGTGACGAGTGGACGAGCAAAGTGTTGCATTTTATGTACACTTGCCCCTCCAAAAGAAATCCCAAAACAAACTTGCGGTGGAAGCCAGGGAAACATCGCGACCTTCACTTCTTCGCCGGACAATATTCAGGCAATGTTCTATCGTTCGTTAATTCCCTGCCATTCTTATTAGAGTTCAACGACACTTTTGACAGGCAGGGTCACCTCGTGTCTGACAGTTTTGCAGGTGGAGGAAACCGGAGTTCCCGGAGAGAGCCACCTAGCAGCAGAGAGTAACTATTAGACTCCCCAACGCACTAACTCTGTAAAACCAGAGTTACCATTAGTTGAAAACGAGTGCACCACCAACGTGCAGTACGTCTTAGTACACAGCGCCACTGTACCCCAATGTGTCACCACCAACGTGCAGTACGTCTTAATACACAGCGCCACTGTGCCCCAATGTGTCACCACCAACGTGCAGTACGTCTTAGTACACAGCGCCACTGTACCCCAATGTGTCACCACCAACGTGCAGTACGTCTTAGTACACAGCGCCACTGTACCCCAATGTGTCACCACCAACGTGCAGTACGTCTTAATACACAGCGCCACTGTGCCCCAATGTGTCACCACCAACGTGCAGTACGTCTTAGTACACAGCGCCACTGTACCCCAATGTGTCACCACCAACGTGCAGTACGTCTTAGTACACAGCGCCACTGTGCCCCAATGTGTCACCACCGACGTGCAGTACGTCTTAATACACAGCGCCACTGTGCCCCAATGTGTCACCACCAACGTGCAATACGTCTTAGTACACAGCGCCACTGTGCCCCAATGTGTCACCACCGACGTGCAGTACGTCTTAATACACAGCGCCACTGTGCCCCAATGTGTCACCACCAACGTGCAGTACGTCTTAATACACAGCGCCACTGTGCCCCAATGTGTAACCACCAACGTGCAGTACGTCTTAGTACACAGCGCCACTGTGCCCCAATGTGTCACCACCGACGTGCAGTACGTCTTAATACACAGCGCCACTGTGCCCCAATGTGTCACCACCAACGTGCAATACGTCTTAGTACACAGCGCCACTGTGCCCCAATGTGTCACCACCGACGTGCAGTACGTCTTAATACACAGCGCCACTGTGCCCCAATGTGTCACCACCAACGTGCAGTACGTCTTAATACACAGCGCCACTGTGCCCCAATGTGTCACCACCAACGTGCAATACGTCTTAGTACACAGCGCCACTGTGCCCCAATGTGTCACCACCGACGTGCAGTACGTCTTAATACACAGCGCCACTGTACCCCGATGTGTCACCACCAACGTGCAATACGTCTTTGTACACAGCGCCACTGTGCCCCAATGTGTCACCACCAACGTGCAGTACGTCTTAATACACAGCGCCACTGTACCCCGATGTGTCACCACCAACGTGCAATACGTCTTTGTACACAGCGCCACTGTACCCCAATGTGTCACCACCGACGTGCAGTACGTCTTAATACACAGCGCCACTGTGCCCCAATGTGTCACCCATTTGGTGAGTGGTTCATGTTGTTGTAAAACTTGAGCTACGTTAAGGCTAAACATGGTCCGATTGCGTACAAACGGTTCAACCACATTGTGCAGGTTTTTCATCCAATCCATTGTAGGGTTATAGATATACGCCCCCTTGTGGTGAGTTTCATTTGTACAAACTTTCATTGTGGGGTTTAATTAAACCTTTACCTAACGAATCGACCGCATCCGCCCGCGTAATTTGTAAACTGAGCAGTTGAAGAAAAAAAAATTTTTTAAAGAAATTTCAACAAAACCACATCATGTGACCCCTCACTGCCACGAGCTCATGGAGCTCGTTCCAATGAGGGGTCACATGATATGCTTTTGTTGAATTTTTTTGGAAAAATTAAAAAATAAAGTAATTAAAATAATAAATTTTGATATTTTGAGTTCATACGATCTCCTATATCGTTGTCTAATTGTCTGTGTCGCCTTGTTAGTCTGAGTGAAACACACAGACTTTTCATCTTCTTCTTTTTTGCACTTCCTTGTCCGCACGATAGCTGGGTCAAGGTCACTGAGGTCACCTAGGGGGTCTTTCAGTCCATTTTTGAAAATTGGTGAAAATCACTTTTTTTTACCCCCCAATGCGCTCCAAAAGTCCATACATGTATTTTTACACTAAAAAAGTGGGAAGGCCCAAAAACTTTGAAAGTGGGCCATGCACACATCTCAAGCATGGTATGACGAATGGACATGGGGGACCAACACCAAGCGAGTCGAAACTCAATGGAGGTTAAAAATACGGGTCACTGTCACTGAGGTAACCTGGGTTCATTTTATTTTTCAAAATTGCTGGAATTCACATTTTATGGCCGCCTAATGTATTGCTGAAGTTCACACGTATTTTCATACTCAAAAAAAAAAAGCGGGGGCCAAAAATACTGAAACTAAGTCTTGCTCTTATCTCATGTATAGAATGACGTGTGGTCCTGGGACCAACACTAAATGAGATAAAACTCAATGGAGGTTTCAAAATTAGGGTGACCAGGGGTCATTGAGTGCATTTTTCAGAATGGCTGGAAATCGCAGTTTATGACCCTCTAATGCATTGCTGAAGTTCATATATAGAGGATATGAAATGAGTGTTTTTCTCATATGATATTTATGAAACAAGTCTAAGAATTTTCCGTTTGAGCGAGCCTCTGGCGAGCCCCAAACGGAAAATTCGGATGAGTTTCATAAATATCATATGAGAAAAACACTTATTTCATATTCTATTTATCATATGACATACATATGCACAAATTAACGACTTAATATGACTTTTTAACCCTTTACCTAACGTGTGTTGCAGACGACACTAGGAAAAAACATCATCATATAACTAAAAATTTTCATTTAGCGCGCTCGCGTTCCAATGAGGGGTCATAACCTATGTTTTGGAAGCAAAAAATGAAAATTTGTCGTATATAGCACTGGTCGGTTTTGGTCGTTATGTTAGGTAAAGGGTTAAAGCAATATAACCCAACCTAAATAGGACAGATAATGTAAATTCTCCCTACTCAAATTATGCAAATGTGACCCAATTGTATTATCAAACTGTCCATATTTGAAATTGACCACCGAAATCTTTCGACCCCATTTATGTACATTATGAAAATATGGCCCAGTTGTATTTTGTTCAGCCAATCAGATTGTCTAGTTTTGAAACTGACCAATGAAATCGACGGAAGTCTTTATTTATCACTGATTAATATGAAAGCAAAATATCAAAAGTTTTAAAATGATCAAAACAGAAGAGTCATATGATAAACGTAGTTTCTTTACTCAAAAGAGTGGGCGGGGCCAAAAATTCTGAAAATGGTTCACGTTCATATCGCCAACACGGTATGATGATGGTGTATGGACCTGGGATCAAACCCAAATGAGTCGAAACTCCATGCAGACATGTATTTACACACTCAAAAAAGGGCGGGGGCCAAAAATATTGGAAGTAAGTCATGCACATATCCCATGCATGGTATGCCGTATGGAACTAGGGCCAACACCAAATGAGCTGAAACTCAATGGAGGTATAAAATTTGGGTCATGGTCACTGAGGTCACGCAGGGGTCATTGGATGCATTTTTAGAATTGCAGGAAATCGCATTTCATGACCCCCCCCCCCCCCCAATGCATTCCCGAAGTTCATAATTGTATTTTCATACTCCAAAAAGTGGGCGGGGACAAACATTTTAGAAGAGGGTCATACTCATATCTCAAGCATGGTATGACGTATGGGCCTGTGATCAACGCCAAATGAGTCGAATCGCCGTGGATGTTAATAATTTGGGTTCACTTCGCTTGTATCACACATTGTCCCCTGAGTTCCAATGTGCTCTATGTGCAAGTAGACCAGTAGGCCAGTAGGCTGCCAGGAGGCCAGTAGGCTGCCAGTAGGCCAGTAGGCTGCCAGTAGACCAGTAGGCTGCGACATGTCTCATTGAGTGCAGTTCTCAGATCGTTATACTGTGTACTGCTGAATTTCGCACTTTGACTTGTTTTATATACACACAACATAATATTTGTAGAGGATATGGAATGAGTGTTTTTCTCATATAATATTTATGAAACGAGTCTAAGAATTTTCCGTTTTGGCGAGCCTCTGGCGAGCCCAAACGGAAAATTCGGACGAGTTTCATAAATATTATATGAGAAAAACACTCATTTCATATTCTATTTATCATATGACACACACACACACAAATTAGCTACTTAGTATGACATTTTAACCCATCATCTAACTTGAGTTGCAGACGGTACTTGGAAAAAACATCCTCGTATAACTAAAAACTTTCATTCTTTTTTTTGCTTCCAAAACAAAGGTTATGACCCCTAATTGGAATGAGCGCGACACGCTAGTTCCAATGAGGGGTCATAACCTATGTTTTGGAAGCAAAAAGTGAAAATATAAAAAAAAATGAATGGCGTTTTTCTTGTATGTAAAAGATTAATACAATATTACCCACCCTAAATAGGACAGAAAACGTAAATTCTCCCTACTGAAATTATGCAAATATGACCCAGTTGTATTTTATTTAGCCAATCAAATTGTCCAGTTTTGAAATTGACCAATGAAAGCTCCCAACTGTAATTATGCAAATTATGAAAATGTGGCCCAGTTGTATTTCGCTCAGCCAATCAAATTGTCTAGTTTTGAAATTGACCAAGGAAATTGACGGAAGGCTTTATTTATCACAGATTAATATACATCATTGAAACGAGCTTGTACCAATGAGATTTTACATGATATGGGTTTCTGAAACTTTTTTGAAAAATTTTTAAAAAGTAATAATTATCATTCAAAATAATAAATTTTGTTATCGTGTTTGTTGGTTAATGAGTTAAATGAAAATATTTGAATTTCTATATCATCAAATCAGGACGTAAATCATCAAGTGGGGACGTAAATTATCAAGTGGGGACGTAAATCATCACGTCAGGACGTAAAGCATCAAGTCAGGGCGTAAACACCCAAGTCAGGACGTAAATCATCAAATCAGGACGTAAATCATCAAATCAGGACGTAAATCATCAAGTGGGGACGTAAATCATCAAGTCAGGACGTAAATCATCAAGTGGGGACGTAAATCATCAAGTCAGGACGTAAAACATCAAGTGGGGACGTAAATCATCACGTCAGGACGTAAATCATCAAATCAGGACTTAAATCATCAAGTCAGGACGTAGATCATCAAATCAGGACGTAAATCATCACGCCAGGACATAAATCATCAAATCAGGACGTAACTCATCAAGTCAGGACGTAAATCATCAAGTGGGGACGTAAATCATCAAGTCAGGACGTAAATCATCAAGTCAGGACGTAAATCATCAAGTGGGGACGTAAATCATCAAGTCAGGACGTAAATTATCAAATCAGACGTAAATCATCAAGCCAGGACGTAAATCATCAAGCCAGGACGTAAATCATCAAGTAGGGGCGTAAATCATCAAGTCAGGACGTATATCATCAAGAGCCAGGACGTAAATCGTCAAGTCAGGACGTAAATTATCACGTCAGGACGTAAATCATCAAGCCAGGACGGAAATCGTCAAGCCAGGACGTAAATCATCAAGTGGGGACGTAAATCATCACGTCAAGACGTAAATCATCAAGTCAGGACGTAAATCATCAAATCAGGACGTAAATCATCAAATCAGGACTTAAATCATCAAGTCAGGACGTAGATCATAAAGTCAGGACGTAAATCATCACGTCAGGACGTAAATCATCAAGTCAGGACGTAACTCATCAAGTGGGGACGTAAATCATCACGTCAGGACGTAAATCATCAAGTCAGGAAATCATCAAGTCAGGACGTAAATCATCAAGTCAGGACGTAAATCATAAAGTCAGATCGTAAATCATCAAGTAAGACCGTAAAAAGATAGTGAAAGAAAAAGTGTATGATGAACATGGTCATTGTTTAATTAATTCAACGCTGCTGAAAGCGACTATTGTCACCTATCGTAAGATGATTATATGTACTTTGTGGTAAGCGCAGAACAAAGCTAGCATGTGATTAATTGTTGGAAAGGGCTCAGAGCCCTTTCCAACAATTAATCAGATGATAGAGTTTTAAATACGTCATAAATGTCATTAAACTTCCTCGCATAGAGGTTCTCCATATATGCCTAAAGTGGGCGTGTCAGTATAACGGTTAAATATTCAAACCTTACGTGTAACTACAGTGTAATCTTAAAGATATGAAAAGAGCTTCAGTGCAAGAAAGAGGAGAACGGCAAGTCCAAGTAAAAGAAACTCTCAAATCTATTTTTTATCATGCAAATAATTATATATTGTTTCTTGAAAGCATAACGGTGACAGCTGAAATGCCAAATCATTTCACAAAAGAAGACTTTGACTTGAAGAAAAAAAAATTACTAAAAATTTTGAATTTCATTTTTTATTTGTTTATTTATTGGAGGTTTAACGACTCTTTTGACAGCCAGGGTCACCTCATTCTTACAGTTTTACGGGTTACGAAGTCGGTCTACCCGGAGATAACCATCGAGCAGCGGCGAGCAACTGCCAGACTCCCCAACGTACTAACTCCACACAAGCAGAGTTAGCATTGATTGAAGTCAAGCGTACCATTGTTGTGCAGTACGCATTAACGACACCTTCACAACCTACATGAACCCCTCCGGTATGGATACGAGACTGTCGGGAAAGGTTCTGACCCTCGAACCTTGGACACAACTTTCGGCCAATCTTTCACTACACACCTTTCAGACGTTATGGAACAAAGTCGACCCAGTAAAACCAAACCGCCCAAGGTCCGAAGTTAGGAGAGCAATTGTTATAGAATAATTTCTTAAGTCATACCTCACAGTTGTCAACTGCACCAATCCATGATGCTCGGACTTCTCCTAATCCTCTCACTATTGTGACGGCTGGGGATCATGTGTTGCAACCATGTATTAAACTTGTTATAATATCGTGGTGTTGTCGCCCCACACCCCAAATTCTACAGCATTCTAAGAAATACTTGTTTCTGTATACTACTTGGCACACCTCTCCTTGGCTTCCACTTTATATCACTATACAAGCCTGTGTTTACTTATGAGGGTAGACAGGGAGATTTTATAGTCAGGCGGTGAATTGCATTGTGGGGACAGTGCAGCGCGGGACTGGACGTGGACTCACGGGCCGAGTCTGCAGGTGTGTGGGTGCTTGTGAGTATGAGTGTGTGGTTGGGGAAGGTCTTCTTCTTACCGAGGTGCATGAGGTGGCGTTCCCTATGCTTTCGAATCGACCCCCCCCCCCCCCCGACCGCTCATAAATGCAGGCGCCGGGGTTCCGGTGTTTGCGCACTTGTGGGCCCGGCTCGCGGGCTGGCGTCTTGCTCCCTGTTGTGCCGTCCTCGCCTAAAACGTATCGATGGGAGTTATGCCAAAGTTGTGACATCATGGTATATAATCTATTGAAACTGTCCATTCTCGGTTGAACAAAGGCTGCCCGATTTAAGTTGCCAAACTTGTGAGCATTGCTGTCGGAAATATCTTGCATATTCTCTTAAAGGAATGGCAGATAGACAGCTTGTTAGGCTGTCCTTGCAGCTTATTTACAACACTAATTGTAATCTTTACCATTATGTGCTGCAAATAAATAATCTTGAATTTAAACAATCATGCAGTCCTGTGTCCCCACGTGGGCAATCGAGATTAAGTGTCTTTCCCAATGACACAACGCAGTTACCTCTCGTCCCTTGAGTTCCAATGTGTTCTATGTGCCTACTGGCAGTCTACTGGCGTACCTACTGGCGTACCTACTGGCAGCCTACTGGCACATAGAACACATTGGACCTCAGGGGACGCTCTGACGAGGATCGACCATGTTCCTTCTGGTTTCAAGTTCTGTTCCTTAACCACTAAGCCACAGAGCTCCTATTTTGCCTCTAATACATGGTTTATGCTTAACGAGCTCGTTCCAGTGAGTTGTCATAAGCTATGTTTCTGACGACTTCGTTCCAATAAGGTGTCATAAGTTATGTTTTTGAGACAAAACTGATAAAATAATAGAATTTGAATCACGAGTTTTATGGATAGCCCTGGCCGATTATTTGTTCTTGCATTGGGAAATGGTGGGTTTAACATTGTAGTTGGTACATCTATGCTTGACGGGGGACAATACACTCGGCACAACAGCAGTTTGACTTTGCTAATGCAATTTATCCTTTCAGCTGACAGAATCTTTGATTCACAATTCGGTCACTTGCATGCATAAACCATTGATTTAGTCACAATTGGTCAGATCATTTGTCGAAATTTTCCATATACTCACTGGGTACCTGAAACCCACCCACTTTCTTGATAAAAATTGTGTAATATTTGTTGTGGGCACGTTTCCCAAACTTCTTTGCATTCCGCATTGGTAGAAAATTTCCTTGAAGAAGATTCCCCACCGCCTTATAGTATTGATATAAAATATAAAAAAATGAAGGTTCAAAACAAATACATTATTTTTCATTTCTTCCTTTGTTAGAGCTTTCACCGATCTTTGTATGGAGCTTCAGGCATTCTTACTTTTCGAAAAGTATATGTGCCGTCCTCACATATATATATATATAGCTATTGCAAATAGTAGAGGACTCTTGCTTGCAAAAACCTTTCTTGAGTAACCGAACAATTTCATTTTTCTTGCCTCTAGATCTCAACTTTTGGCCACTCATTGTGTAACCAACTCAGTTATATTATTCAAATGAAAGGTCATAAGCCATGTTTTTAAGGCCAAAATTGAATAAACTAAAATTTGAAAGCAATTTTTGTTTGTTTGTTAATAGCGTTGGTTAGTCTTGGTCGTTAATTAACTAATGGTTTGTTTATAACAAATGAACGCCGATATCAGAAACGTTTGAAAACATTTCCTGTAATTTTCTGATAAGGAACACTAATCATTTGAAATATTGTGTTTTCATGATACAACATTGAGTTATTAACCCGCGATTAATATTGTACTTATGAGAGCGTCAAGTAACAGAAAATAAAATCAATAAATCGGTTATCATTGAAGACCTGCTGACATCAATGGTAAATGAAGGTGTACTTTTCAACTGCAGTTAATACCCTGGCTTCAGGGGTGGCGCCAGGGATTTCTCGACAGGTGGACTGACCTCTCCGACAGCGGGGCTATAACATTTGACATCCCAAACGAAGGAAAATGAGTGAAAATTGGTAAACTGGAGAACCAAAATAGAAGCAAATTGAGTAGGTTTGTTGATTATTTAACCCTTTACCTAACCTGAAAAGCAGACGACACTTGCAAAAATAATTCTTGAATAACTAATTTTTTGTCTCAAAAACATAGGTTATGACTCCTTGTTGGAACGAGCTCGACGAGCTCGTTCCAACGAGGGGTCATAACCTATGTTTTTGAGACAAAAAATAATGAAAATTAATTGGCGATTTTTGAGAATAGCGCTGGCAAGTTTTGTCCGTTACCTTAGGTAAAGGGTTAAAGTAAACACATTATAATAAGGTCGGGAAATATTTCATCTATAAAGCCAGTTTGACGAACGGCATTAAGGAATTTCGTGAGACTCACTATTCTCTATCAAAGTTCCAGGGCTGCACGGGTTCGAGACTGACAAGACGAGATATCTACATTCGATTGTTAGAAATTTCTCTTGAAGTCGGGTTTACGAGACTCTCCGACGGACTGACTAAAAATCTCCGACGGGGGGGGGCTGGACCTCTCCGACGGGGGGGGGGGGGGTGTAGCCCCCTTTGACCCCCCCTCCCCTTGGCGCCACTACTGCCTGGCTTTATTCAAATTGGGAGAGCTGGAACCCTGCTCCAAAGCATGGTATCTCCCCCATTATCACTGGTTTCTGAGTGCAAACCGGAGCAAAAAGCAGCTCCTTTGATATAAATTCATAGCCAGAATCTCAGCAATGGGGTTCGATCAGAAATACCGATATTAATTTATCTATTTCATTTATATATTCATTTATTAGGGTTTAACGACACTTTCAGCGTTCTGTCCTTGAGCAAGGCTCTTCATCGCGATTGGTGGCGTGGGGACACGGTGGCGCTGTGTACTAATGTGTACTGCACGTTGATGGCGTACTTGTTTTCAACCCATGGTAACCCTGCTTGTGTGGAGTTAGTACATTGGAGAGTCTGGCAGTTGCTCGCCGTTGCTCGGTGGTTCTCTCCGGGTAATCCCGCTTCTTCCACCCGTAAAATTGTCCGTCGCGAGGTGAGTCTGGCTGTCGAAAGTGTCGTTAAATAAATAAATAAATAAATAAATAAATAAATAAATAAATAAAGAAATAAAGAAATAAAGAAATAAAGAAATAAATAACGACACTTTCAACAATCGGGGCTGTATATGTCGCGTCGAACAATTTTAACGAGTAGAGGAATCCGAAGAACTCCAAACAGGGTTAGCATTGGTTGAAAGCATTGTATATCGACGTGCAGTACGCCTCAGAGAACACAGCGACACCATACACAACACCACCATACTTCAACTTGGGTAATTGTGATTATGGGAGTTACCGATGGACACAATGCAAATGCGAATGATCCTTGTCGGTTTGAAAGCCTATTATTATGAAATACGGTAGTTCAGAAGAAACTCTCACCATCACTCTCCAACCAAAGGTTCTCATTCTGGAAATTCTCACCGTATTGCACAGTCTCATTCTGAATCCTGCTGACAACAGAGATTTTGATTCAATGAGCTTGTAGAGTTTGAATTTTCTGCATCGGCTATCTTCACATGTGGCATGAACCATGATTTCTAGGGTGAGGTTGACCTTGAATCCGCGTAGGATCCGTGAATCCGAAAATGTGTTTTAAAGGTATCCAGAAAGAAAGCGTTCCTTTGGGATCGGAGGTCTGAATGATGTGCTTCTGTCGCACTCACAATCCTACGTTGTTGGCACGAGCTTTGGGTGTGGTGGCTTTCATCCATCGTTGCTTGAGACCTCCAGATTCAGAAGGTGAGAGTAAGAAGCCTAATGGCTTCCTCACCCTCCTGCAGAAAGCAAATACCAGTATGATAATTTACATGTTTATTTATAACAAATTGTTTAACCCTTTACCTAACGTAACGGCCAAAACAGGCCAGCGCTATTCTCAAAAATCGCCAATTAATTTTCATTATTTTTTTTATTTTTTGTCTCAAAAACATAGGTTATGACCCCTCGATGGAACGAGCTCGTCGAGCTCGTTCCAACGAGGGGTCATAACCTATGTTTTTGAGACAAAAAATGAAAAAAAATTAGTTATTCAAGAATTATTTTTGTAAGTGTCGTCTGCTTTTCAGGTTAGGTAAAGGGTTAATTACTGTAAAAAAATTTATGAAATGTAACTGTACTATAATGTTTTCTGCAAATAAAGCATTCATTCATTCATTCGGAGGTCTGAATGGTGTGCTTCTGCCGCATTCCCACTACTACGTTGTTGGCACGCACTTTGGGTGTGGTGGCTTTCATCCATCGTTGCTTGAGACCTCTAGCTACAGAACAGTCATCGGGATATTTCAACAATCTCAACATGATCATGGCTTGACCGGGATGAAACAGGAACTATATCTCTTGAGCGGACAGTAGATATTTTGTTACTGAATAGATGCCTTACACTGTTGTTGGCTAGAGTAATAGTCGGCGTATTGACTGCCGTCCACATCTTTCATCAATCGTCCTTGGACCACAAGATAACTCTCTTGCTAGGATGAACGAAGAGATCTTCAGTCTTGATATTGATTCGTCCTATCTTCTCAGTGTTATTTAGATTGATTCCTATCCTACGTTTGTATTCATGTACTTTGTATTCTTCTGTACTCTCGTATTTTACTATACGTTCCATTATGTTTAATATGTCCAATTGTTTAGTGTATTTTATTTTTTCGTTTTAATTAATTATTTTTTTCCTTTCTTATTATATGAGTGGGAAAAAAAAGAATCTTTATTTTGTTTCGTAAAAAACGTTTTTTTGCAATTGTTGTTTGTAAAACTTCCCATGACCTCTCCATCATCCAGCGCGTCTGTCTCGAAAGTAACGGGATATGAGTAAAAACGTGAATGATGACCATGTGGGGGTGGGGGGTCGGAAAACATTGCAGTACACGAAGCCGGGGTGGGTGGGTGCTAATATTTCCTCCTCTCCCCATCTCATAAAGCTGACTTGAGCAAAAACAACCATCTATCCATTTAGTTTATCATCTCATGAAAAACATATACTGAAAAAAATATAGATCACCATGTGAATTTTCATTTAAATTTGGTGATTCCAATACTTCCGTCCAGTTTCGCACTGAATGAAAGACATTTTTACCTACCCCACCCAATTTTTATCTTCTCTCACATTTCCGAAGACAATTGCCACCAATGTTTTATATTTTTTCCAAAAGATGCACTTTAAAATTTTATTCACACTTACAAGCCCAGTTTTTTTCCACCAATCGGATAAGTCCGGAAACTTTTATCCTACATTAATGGTTGGGGAGCAAACCGCTAGAGGCGCTGTTTGCACGAAAACACTGCACGAATGAACGGATGAATTCTTTATTTAACAATATACATGTTACAAAGCTGAGATATAATGGTACACAAATATTGACAATGGTATCTTGGTTTTTACAATATAATAAATAACATGCATATTGTAAGGAGGCAACATAGCCAGACTGGCTGTCTTCCTGATGCTTCATGAAGAGTAAAGTTGGAAGGAGAATGGTGAAAAGGGGAAAATGAGGGGTCTTTTATGAGAGGAAGTATAGTAGTTAAAAAACGGAGAGAATTATAAAAAAAAAAGAAAAAATAAACTGCAGCGATACGTGGATACTGACATATATGTATCATAAAAAGTATATTTTAGACTGTAGGATGCTTGCGTTTATCGAGAGAGATCTTGCGGTCATCAAACAATTTGTATGTTCAGAGGCAGCTGTGATGGGTTGCATTGTCTGTGTCGAGTGGAGAAGATTCGGATTAGTTGGCGAATCTTAACAAAAATACTGTGGATGATGCTCTCTATTTTGTACTGTAACCTCTAACGCTCTACGAAAGTTTAGCTTTCTGTCCTTTAAATATGTTTCCTTTTTTGACATGTATCTCATTACAGCACTAATTCTCAAAAAATTCTTTCGTTTCTCGAGGAAATCAACCGTTTTAATAAATTTTAAATGGTTCTTGTTCTCTTAAACTCTTCTCTCTTCATATCCATTCAATATATTGATTTAAACACTATTCTTTTTAAACCATTGGTCTCATTGTCTCATTATTGTATACCCTAATTATTTATTCCACATGTTCTTTCCAGATTTCATCGACTCGTGTTTACTTCCTGGAAAATACCGATCTCTTTTATAATTCATATTTTTTATCGCCACGATTCATTGTTTGACAATAAACTGAATCTCGTATCAAACAAATAAGAGTGAGATGTAAAAAGGCACTTAACTATTTGACTGCCACGCCCACTTTAACCATATATAGAGGACCTATTTGACTGCCACGCCCACTTTAACCATATATAGAGGACCCCCATGTACGCCTGTATGCGAAGAAGTTTAATAAGATTTATGACATACTTGAAACTCTATCATCTGATTAATTGTTGGAAAGGGCTCTCTGAGCCCTTTCCAACAATTAATCGGATGGTAGAGTGTTAACCCCCTGAAGGTAGTTGGTAGCACTGATTGGGATTCTGATCAAAACACGTTACTCCATCTGAATAGATCACTTGTCAGATCAAAATTAGATTAAGGTTGTGTGGTTCACGGTTCTGCAAAAAAGTCGTACCTCATACCACGTGATGCAATTCATAATAGTGGTATTAGAATTAGTCTAGGTGATTTTAGAACATCACCGATAGATCCAATGCTTGTTGAAGCCGAGGAGCCTTCTCTTGAGAAGCGCAAGATTAAACTGTCATTCCAATATGTTTCTAAACTGTTGGCAAATCCATCAAACCCTGTTTATAATTGTGTCTCCTTCCCCTAAAATGTTTAATTTTTTTAATAGACTCCAGAAATATATTCCTCCACTTGGGAATTGGAGTTAAACCCCATATGGAGTCCGCCACACTGGATTCTGGTATGATAAAGGAGAAATCCTGACATCTGAGAAGACCTTCTGTTATTTTGGGCCTGGCTTCTACCAAAAAGTCCGAGACAAATTCTTTTCCGTTCAAACAAAAATGTGCCGAAATTAAATCAAAGCAGAGTGCATATAAAAATATCTATACAGAAAGATCTAAAGATGGTGACACAGTATCATCAGCCGTTATTACTGATGATCAGGTCAGCTTAATCCAGATATCAAATAAAAGTTTTTATTTTTACAGCTGAAGTTAAAGCTTTACAATTTGCGCTTGAACAGGTCGGAAATTTACAGGAAAGGAAATCGAATATCTTTTCCGACTCTCTTTCCTCTTTACTAGCTTTTTTGGACTCCAAGTTGATGAATCCTCTCGTTTTTTAACTTTGTGAGAAGTTTAATACTGTGATGTCTGACCGACATGATATCGTTGTTTGCTGGGTACCTGGGCATGTCGGTATCTCCGGTGACACCAGGTCAGACAGTTCAGCAAAACAGATTTTAAACAAGTCTATCACTCGTTTTAATATTCATTTCAGTGATTTTTAAACCCCATGTCAATAAGGACATCAAATGTGACAAGCGGAATGGGGTGGAGCGACAAATATCAAGCTTAGTAACCTTTGTAGAAAGGATCACGTCATTCTGATCCGATGTCATATGGTATCACAGAACTAAATATTTTCCCATAGGCGACCATTATAACGTTCATGCGAAAAAAAAATGATCTCATCACTTTAATTTTTGCATTCAAATATCTGCAATATATATGCAATAAATAAGAGAGAAAAACTGGCAGGAAGCAAAGTGCAGGTTACGTGCACTTATTTTTCAGGGAATTCCCAACAAAAACACACCAAAAGTCAGTTGTAATTTTTAGGTCCAAATCATCCTCTTTATATATCTGGAATATTCAACAATAATGCACGATGTCAGTAGAATGCTTCAAATGTTTATTGAAACAATATATTTTCCCAATGCTGCTTATTTTTAGAGATTGCATCATTTCCGAGTGCAACATTTCAAGGTGGGTAACTCTAATTCAAATATTTAATTCAGTGATACAATATCGTCTATACAAGACATGCACATTTCTTTTTGTTAGAGGGTAATATGCGACCAGAATGTGTTCCCTGTCCATTTCCGTTGACAATCGAATACATTCTGTTAGACTGTACTGATGTTAATGACATAAGGCGGCGATTTTATTGTATTCCGTCTTTGGGAGAAGTATTTTGCACAATCCCTTCTCACCAGATTCTCCCCTTTTTCGAAGAAATCAACCTTTTTAATAAGTTTTTTTTTTGTTTTTAACCTTTTCTCTACCAAATACCACTAATTTAGCTTGTGGGATTAACGGTTATTACCTTGTTTATCCATAGAAAAAGGCTTTACCGTCAACAATTTGGACTATTAAGAACAGGAAAGTTAAATATGACTTTTTTAAATATCGAGAGGGTATCTAGTGTTTTTTCGTGGGTATCGACGATTTTTATCATACGCATTTCAGATATTTATTATACTCTCAACTGTGAAGAAAACGTCATGAACGTAAATCTCTATATCTTCCCCGGGGAAGATATAGAGATTTACGTTCACGACGTTTTCCCTATAATTCACAGTTGAGCGCATAATAAAATGAGTTATTGTATACTTTATAAATAACCACATTTCTATTGGCTGGATCTAATACACGTGACTGGCACTCAAAAATCCATGTACCCCGGTTTTCCAGGGAATATCAACTTTCTAAATATAGCTTTTGGAAATCCCCTCTCTAGTTCTATTTTAAACGTAATCTCTGTAATATTGTTTACTTTTATATTATTCTGCAGATGATAACTATTTTATTGTTAAATGAAAATATTTCTGGTTGATATATTTGAACGTTCAATTGACAAATAGAAGATTGTTTTTTTTTGTTGAGGATGGTGGAAAAAATTAAACAGTTATGGACGTTTATAGTGGTAAATATGATGTGATATGAACCTAAGAAACTTATATTGATCTTGGCTAACGCCTCGGTCAATATACGTTTTTAGGTTCATATCACATCATATTCACCATCACAAA
Organism: Pictodentalium vernedei; assembly: GCA_031216915.1. Classification (NCBI taxonomy): domain Eukaryota; kingdom Metazoa; phylum Mollusca; class Scaphopoda; order Dentaliida; family Dentaliidae; genus Pictodentalium; species Pictodentalium vernedei. Next base: position 485,522,297 of record CM062292.1, on the reverse strand, counting down.
AGTCCATAATTGTATATTATATAACAGATATATAATAATATACATGTTAAATATAATTTTATTAGCCCAGTTTCATCAGTTTCAAATTGGTGAAGGTAAAGCCATTTTCGATGAGTAAACCAGGTAATAACCGTTAATCCATCAAGCTAAATTAGTGCACTTTCGCCAACACTTTTACAAAAAGCTCTCTTGTAGGCGAAAGTGCTCTGCATGCGAAAGCAGACGTCTCCGTTTTTAATCTTTTCTCTACATCTCATTTTTCGAAAAATTTCCTATAATAATGTTGATTTATACGGTATTCGTTCGGCTTTTGTTTCTATTATTCACTACTGACCTCGTTATTTATTTCAATGCCACCATCATCTACATCTTTCATGTTTTTCTCATATGCTTTATTTTATTAAAGAATCTTTTTACATTACATCACTTTTATCGCCATGATATAGCCTTGGTTCCTGATGTGGCGCCAAGCACTAATAAATAAACAATAAATAAACAATATCGCCACGGTATAGCCTTGGTTGCTGTTGTGGCGCCAAAAACTAATAAATAAACAATATCGTCACGATATAGCCTTGGTTGCTGTTGTGGCGCCAAGCACTAATAAATAAACAATAAATAAATAATATCGGCACGATATAGCCTTGGTTGCTGATGTGTCGCTAAGCACTAATAAATAAACAATAAATAAATAATATCGCCACGATATAGCCTTGGTTGCTGTTGTGGCGCCAAGCACAAATAAATAAACAATAAATAAATAATATCGCCACGATATAGCCTTGGTTGCTGTTGTGGCGCCAAGCACTAATAAATAAACAATAAATAAATAATATCGCCACGATATAGCCTTGGTTGCTGATGTGTCGCTAAGCACTAATAAATAAACAATAAATAAATAATATCGGCACGATATAGCCTTGGTTGCTGATGTGTCGCCAAGCACTAATAAATAAACAATAAATAAATAATATCGCCACGATATAGCCTTGGTTGCTGATGTGTCGCTAAGCACTAATAAATAAACAATAAATAAATAATATCGCCACGATATAGCCTTGGTTGCTGATGTGTCACTAAGCACTAATAAATAAACAATAAATAAATAATATCGCCACGATATAGCCTTGGTTGCTGATGTGTCACTAAGCACTAATAAATAAACAATAAATAAATAATATCGCCACGATATAGCCTTGGTTGCTGATGTGGCGCCAAGCACTAATAAACAATAAATAAATAATATCGCCACGATATAGCCTTGGTTGCTGGTGTGTCGCTAAGCACTAATAAATAAACAATAAATAAATAAATAATATCGCCACGATATAGCCTTGGTTGCTGATGTGTCGCTAAGCACTAATAAATAAATAATAAATAAATAATATCGCCACGATATAGCCTTGGTTGCTGATGTGTCACTAAGCACTAATAAATAAACAATAAATAAATAATATCGCCACGATATAGCCTTGGTTGCTGATGTGGCGCCAAGCACTAATAAACAATAAATAAATAATATCGCCACGATATAGCCTTGGTTGCTGGTGTGTCGCTAAGCACTAATAAATAAACAATAAATAAATAAATAATATCGGCACGATATAGCCTTGGTTGCTGATGTGGCGCCAAGCACTAATAAATAAACAATAAATAAATAAATAATATCGGCACGATATAGCATTGGTTGCTGATGTGTCGCTAAGCACTAATAAATAAACAATAAATAAATAATATCGCCACGATATAGCCTTGGTTGCTGATGTGTCACTAAGCACTAATAAATAAACAATAAATAAATAATATCGCCACGATATAGCCTTGGTTGCTGATGTGTCACTAAGCACTAATAAATAAACAATAAATAAATAATATCGCCACGATATAGCCTTGGTTGCTGATGTGGCGCCAAGCACTAATAAACAATAAATAAATAATATCGCCACGAAATAGCCTTGGTTGCTGATGTGGCGCCAAGCACTAATAAATAGACAATAAATAAATAATATCGCCACGATATAGCCTTGGTTGCTGATGTGGCGCAAAGCACTAATAAATAAACAATAAATAAATAATATCGGCACGATATAGCCTTGGTTGCTGATGTGGCGCCAAGCACTAATAAATAAACAATAAATAAATAATATCGGCACGATATAGCCTTGGTTGCTGATGTGGCGCCAAGCACTAATAAATAAACAATAAATAAATAATATCGGCACGATATAGCCTTGGTTGCTGATGTGGCGCCAAGCACTAATAAATAAACAATAAATAAATAATATCGGCACGATATAGCCTTGGTTGCTGATGTGGCGCCAAGCACTAATAAATAAACAATAAATGAATAATATCGCCACGATATAGCCTTGGTTGCTGATGTGGCGCCAAGCACTAATAAATAAACAATAAATAAATAATATCGGCACGATATAGCCTTGGTTGCTGATGTGGCGCCAAGCACTAATAAACAATAAATAAATAATATCGCCACGATATAGCCTTGGTTGCTGATGTGGCGCCAAGCACTAATAAATAAACAATAAATAAATAATATCTCCACGATATAGCCTTGGTTGCTGATGTGGCGCCAAGCACTAATAAATAAACAATAAATAAATAATATCGGCACGATATAGCCTTGGTTGCTGATGTGGCGCCAAGCACTAATAAACAATAAATAAATAATATCTCCACGATATAGCCTTGGTTGCTGATGTGGCGCCAAGCACTAATAAACAATAAATAAACAATATCGCCACGATATAGCCTTGGTTGCTGATGTGGCGCCAAGCACTAATAAACAATAAATAAATAATATCGCCACGATATAGCCTTGGTTGCTGATGTGGCGCCAGGCACTAATAAATAAACAATAAATAAATAATATCGCCACGATATAGTCTTGGTTGCTGATATGGCGCCAAGCACTAATAAATAAACAATAAATAAATAATATCGCCACGATATAGCCTTGGTTGCTGATGTGGCGCCAAGCACTAATAAACAATAAATAAATAATATCGCCACGATATAGCCTTGGTTGCTGATATGGCGCCAAGCACTAATAAACAATAAATAAATAATATCGCCACGATATAGCCTTGGTTGCTGATGTGGCGCCAAGCACTAATAAAGAAACAATAAAAAAATAATATCGCCATGATATAGCCTTGGTTGCTGATGTGGCGCCAAGCACTAATAAATAAACAATAAATAAATAATATCGGCACGATATAGCCTTGGTTGCTGATGTGTCGCTAAGCACTAATAAATAAACAATAAATAAATAATATCGCCACGATATAGCCTTGGTTGCTGATGTGGCGCCAAGCACTAATAAATAAACAATAAATAAATAATATCGGCACGATATAGCCTTGGTTGCTGATGTGGCGCCAAGCACTAATAAATAAACAATAAATAAATAATATCGCCACGATAAAGCCTTGGTTGCTGATGTGGCGCCAAGCACTAATAAATAAACAATCAATGAATAATATCGCCACGATATAGCCTTGGTTGCTGAGGTGGCGCCAAGCACTAATAAACAATAAATAAATAATATCGCCACGATATAGCCTTGGTTGCTGATGTGGCGCCAAGCACTAATAAATAAATAATAAATAAATAATATCGCCACGATATAGCATTGGTTGCTGATGTGTCGCTAAGCACTAATAAATAAACAATAAATAAATAATATCGGCACGATATAGCCTTGGTTGCTGATGTGGCGCCAAGCACTAATAAATAAACAATAAATAAATAATATCGCCACGATAAAGCCTTGGTTGCTGATGTGGCGCCAAGCACTAATAAATAAACAATCAATGAATAATATCGCCACGATATAGCCTTGGTTGCTGAGGTGGCGCCAAGCACTAATAAACAATAAATAAATAATATCGCCACGATATAGCCTTGGTTGCTGATGTGGCGCCAAGCACTAATAAATAAATAATAAATAAATAATATCGCCACGATATAGCATTGGTTGCTGATGTGTCGCTAAGCACTAATAAATAAACAATAAATAAATAATATCGCCACGATATAGCCTTGGTTGCCGATGTGTCACTTAGCACTAATAAATAAACAATAAATAAATAATATCGCCACGATATAGCCTTGGTTGCTGATGTGGCGCCAAGCACTAATAAACAATAAATAAATAATATCGCCACGATATAGCCTTGGTTGCTGATGTGGCGCCAAGCACTAATAAATAGACAATAAATAAATAATATCGCCACGATATAGCCTTGGTTGCTGATGTGGCGCAAAGCACTAATAAATAAACAATAAATAAATAATATCGTCACGATATAACCTTGTTTGCTGATGTGGCGCCAAGCACTAATAAATAAACAATAAATAAATAATATCGGCACGATATAGCCTTGGTTGCTGATGTGGCGCCAGGCACTAATAAATAAACAATAAATAAATAATATCGTCACGATAAAGCCTTGGTTGCTGATGTGGCGCCAAGCACTAATAAATAAACAATAAATAAATAATATCGTCACGATATAACCTTGTTTGCTGATGTGGCGCCAAGCACTAATAAATAAACAATAAATAAATAATATCTCCACGATAAAGCCTTGGTTGCTGATGTGGCGCCAAGCACTAATAAACAATAAATAAACAATATCGCCACGATATAGCCTTGGTTGCTGATGTGGCGCCAGGCACTAATAAATAAACAATAAATAAATAATATCGCCACGATATAGTCTTGGTTGCTGATATGGCGCCAAGCACTAATAAATAAACAATAAATAAATAATATCGCCACGATATAGCCTTGGTTGCTGATGTGGCGCCAAGCACTAATAAACAATAAATAAATAATATCGCCACGATATAGCCTTGCTTGCTGATGTGGCGCCAAGCACTAATAAATAAACAATAAATAAATAATATCGCCACGATATAGCCTTGGTTGCTGATGTGGCGCCAAGCACTAATAAATAAACAATAAATAAATAATATCGCCACGATATAGCCTTGGTTGCTGGTGTGTCGCTAAGCACTAATAAATAAACAATAAATAAATAATATCGTCACGATATAGCCTTGGTTGCTGATGTGGCGCCAAGCTCTAATAAACAATAAATAAATAATATCGCCACGATATAGCCTTGGTTGCTGATGTGGCGCTAAGCACTAATAAACAATAAATAAATAATATCGTCACGATATAGCCTTGGTTGCTGATGTGGCGCTAAGCACTAATAAACAATAAATAAATAATATCGTCACGATATAGCCTTGCTTGCTGATGTGGCGCCAAGCACTAATAAATAAACAATAAATAAATAATATCGCCACGATATAGCCTTGGTTGCTGATGTGTCGCCAAGCACTAATAAATAAACAATAAATGAATAATATCGCCACGATATAGCCTTGGTTGCTGATGTGGCGCCAAGCACTAATAAAGAAACAATAAAAAAATAATATCGCCATGATATAGCCTTGGTTGCTGATGTGGCGCCAAGCACTAATAAATAAACAATAAATAAATAATATCGCCACGATAAAGCCTTGGTTGCTGATGTGGCGCCAAGCACTAATAAATAAACAATCAATGAATAATATCGCCACGATATAGCCTTGGTTGCTGATGTGGCGCCAAGCACTAATAAATAAACAATAAATAAATAATATCGCCACGATATAGCCTTGGTTGCTGATGTGGCGCCAAGCACTAATAAACAATAAATAAATAATATCGCCACGATATAGCCTTGGTTGCTGATGTGTCGCCAAGCACTAATAAATAAACAATAAATAAATAATATCGCCACGATATAGCCTTGGTTGCTGATGTGGCGCCAAGCACTAATAAACAATAAATGAATAATATCGCCACGATATAGCCTTGGTTGCTGATGTGGCGCCAAGCACTAACAAATAAGCAATAAATAAATAATATCGGAACGATATAGCCTTGGTTGCTGATGTGGCGCCAAGCACTAATAAACAATAAATAAATAATATCGCCACGATATAGCCTTGGTTGCTGATGTGGCGCCAAGCACTAATAAATAAACAATAAATAAATAATATCGCCACGATATAACCTTGTTTGCTGATGTGGCGCCAAGCACTAATAAATAAACAATAAATAAATAATATCTCCACGATATAGCCTTGGTTGCTGATGTGTCGCTAAGCACTAATAAATAAACAATAAATAAATAATATCGCCACGATATAGCCTTGGTTGCTGATGTGGCGCCAAGCACTAATAAATAAACAATAAATAAATAATATCGCCACGATATAACCTTGTTTGCTGATGTGGCGCCAAGCACTAATAAATAAACAATAAATAAATAATATCGCCACGATATAGCCTTGGTTGCTGATGTGTCGCTAAGCACTAATAAATAAACAATAAATAAATAATATCGCCACGATATAGCCTTGGTTGCTGATGTGGCGCCAAGCACTAATAAATAAACAATAAATAAATAATATCGCCACGATATAGCCTTGGTTGCTGATGTGGCGCCAAGCACTAATAAACAATAAATAAATAATATCGCCACGATATAGCCTTGGTTGCTGATGTGGCGCCAAGCACTAATAAATAAACAATAAATAAATAATATCGGCACGATATAGCCTTGGTTGCTGATGTGTCGCTAAGCACTAATAAATAAACAATAAATGAATAATATCGCCACGATATAGCCTTGGTTGCTGGTGTGTCGCTAAGCACTAATAAATAAACAATAAATAAATAATATCGGCACGATATAGCCTTGGTTGCTGATGTGTCGCTAAGCACTAATAAATAAACAATAAATAAATAATATCGGCACGATATAGCCTTGGTTGCTGATGTGTCGCTAAGCACTAATAAATAAACAATAAATGAATAATATCGCCACGATATAGCCTTGGTTGCTGGTGTGTCGCTAAGCACTAATAAATAAACAATAAATAAATAATATCGGCACGATATAGCCTTGGTTGCTGATGTGTCGCTAAGCACTAATAAATAAACAATAAATAAATAATATCGGCACGATATAGCCTTGGTTGCTGATGTGTCGCTAAGCACTAATGAATAAACAATAAATAAATAATATCGCCACGATATAGCCTTGGTTGCTGGTGTGTCGCTAAGCACTAATAAATAAACAATAAATAAATAATATCGGCACGATATAGCCTTGGTTGCTGATGTGTCGCTAAGCACTAATAAATAAACAATAAATAAATAATATCGGCACGATATAGCCTTGGTTGCTGATGTGTCGCTAAGCACTAATAAATAACAATAAATAAACAATATCGCCACGATATAGCCTTGGTTGCTGATGTGTCGCTAAGCACTAATAAATAAACAATAAATAAATAATATCGCCACGATATAGCCTTGGTTGCTGATGTGTCGCTAAGCACTAATAAATAACAATAAATAAATAATATGGCCACGATATAGCCTTGGTTGCTGATGTGGCGCCAAGCACTAATAAACAATAAATAAATAATATCGCCACGATATAGCCTTGGTTGCTGATGTGTCGCCAAGCACTAATAAATAAACAATAAATGAATAATATCGCCACGATATAGCCTTGGTTGCTGATGTGGCGCCAAGCACTAATAAATAAACAATAAATAAATAATATCGCCATGATATAGCCTTGGTTGCTGATGTGGCGCCAAGTACTGATAAACAATAAATAAATAATATCGCCACGATATAGCCTTGGTTGCTGATGTGGCGCCAAGCACTATTAAATAAACAATAAATAAATAATATCGCCACGATATAACCTTGTTTGCTGATGTGGCGCCAAGCACTAATAAATAAACAATAAATAAATAATATCGCCACGATAAAGCCTTGGTTGCTGATGTGGCGCCAAGCACTAATAAATAAACAATAAATAAATAATATCGGCACGATATAGCCTTGGTTGCTGATGTGGCGCCAAGCACTAATAAACAATAAATAAATAATATCGCCACGATAAAGCCTTGGTTGCTGATGTGGCGCCAAGCACTAATAAATAAACAATAAATAAATAATATCGCCACGATAAAGCCTTGGTTGCTGATGTGGCGCCAAGCACTAATAAATAAACAATAAATAAATAATATCGCCACGATAAAGCCTTGGTTGCTGATGTGGCGCCAAGCACTAATAAATAAACAATAAATAAATAATATCGCCACGATATAACCTTGTTTGCTGATGTGGCGCCAAGCACTAATAAATAAACAATAAATAAATAATATCGCCACGATAAAGCCTTGGTTGCTGATGTGGCGCCAAGCACTAATAAATAAACAATAAATAAATAATATCGGCACGATATAGCCTTGGTTGCTGATGTGGCGCTAAGCACTAATAAATAAACAATAAATAAATAATATGGCCACGATATAGCCTTGGTTGCTGATGTGGCGCCAAGCACTAATAAACAATAAATAAATAATATCGCCACGATATAGCCTTGGTTGCTGATGTGGCGCCAAGCACTAATAAATAAACAATAAATAATATCGCCACGATATAGCCTTGGTTGCTGATGTGGCGCCAAGCACTAATAAATAAACAATAAATAAATAATATCGGCACGATATAGCCTTGGTTGCTGATGTGGCGCCAAGCACTAATAAATAAACAATAAATAAATAATATCGCCACGATATAGCCTTGGTTGCTGATGTGTCGCTAAGCACTAATAAATAAACAATAAATAAATAATATCGGCACGATATAGCCTTGGTTGCTGGTGTGTCGCTAAGCACTAATAAATAAACAATAAATAAATAATATCGGCACGATATAGCCTTGGTTGCTGATGTGGCGCCAAGCACTAATAAACAATAAATAAATAATATCGCCACGATATAGCCTTGGTTGCTGATGTGGCGCCAAGCACTAATAAATAAACAATAAATGAATAATATCGCCACGATATAGCCTTGGTTGCTGATGTGGCGCCAAGCACTAATAAACAATAAATAAATAATATCGGCACGATATAGCCTTGGTTGCTGGTGTGTCGCTAAGCACTAATAAATAAACAATAAATAAATAATATCGGCACGATATAGCCTTGGTTGCTGATGTGTCGCTAAGCACTAATAAATAAACAATAAATAAATAATATCGGCACGATATAGCCTTGGTTGCTGATGTGGCGCCAAGCACTAATAAACAATAAATAAATAATATCGCCACGATATAGCCTTGGTTGCTGATGTGGCGCCAAGCACTAATAAATAAACAATAAATGAATAATATCGCCACGATATAGCCTTGGTTGCTGATGTGGCGCCAAGCACTAATAAATAATCAATCAATGAATAATATCGCCACGATATAGCCTTGGTTGCTGATGTGTCGCTAAGCACTAATAAATAACAATAAATAAATAATATCGCCACGATATAGCCTTGGTTGCTGATGTGTCGCTAAGCACTAATAAATAAACAATAAATAAATAATATCGCCACGATATAGCCTTGGTTGCTGATGTGTCGCTAAGCACTAATAAATAACAATAAATAAATAATATGGCCACGATATAGCCTTGGTTGCTGATGTGGCGCCAAGCACTAATAAACAATAAATAAATAATATCGCCACGATATAGCCTTGGTTGCTGATGTGTCGCCAAGCACAAATAAATAAACAATAAATGAATAATATCGCCACGATATAGCCTTGGTTGCTGATGTGGCGCCAAGCACTAATAAATAAACAATAAATAAATAATATCGCCATGATATAGCCTTGGTTGCTGATGTGGCGCCAAGCACTGATAAACAATAAATAAATAATATCGCCACGATATAGCCTTGGTTGCTGATGTGGCGCCAAGCACTATTAAATAAACAATAAATAAATAATATCGCCACGATATAACCTTGTTTGCTGATGTGGCGCCAAGCACTAATAAATAAACAATAAATAAATAATATCGCCACGATATAGCCTTGGTTGCTGATGTGTCGCTAAGCACTAATAAATAACAATAAATAAATAATATGGCCACGATATAGCCTTGGTTGCTGATGTGGCGCCAAGCACTAATAAACAATAAATAAATAATATCGCCACGATATAGCCTTGGTTGCTGATGTGTCGCCAAGCACTAATAAATAAACAATAAATGAATAATATCGCCACGATATAGCCTTGGTTGCTGATGTGGCGCCAAGCACTAATAAATAAACAATAAATAAATAATATCGCCATGATATAGCCTTGGTTGCTGATGTGGCGCCAAGCACTGATAAACAATAAATAAATAATATCGCCACGATATAGCCTTGGTTGCTGATGTGGCGCCAAGCACTATTAAATAAACAATAAATAAATAATATCGCCACGATATAACCTTGTTTGCTGATGTGGCGCCAAGCACTAATAAATAAACAATAAATAAATAATATCGCCACGATAAAGCCTTGGTTGCTGATGTGGCGCCAAGCACTAATAAATAAACAATAAATAAATAATATCGGCACGATATAGCCTTGGTTGCTGATGTGGCGCCAAGCACTAATAAACAATAAATAAATAATATCGCCACGATAAAGCCTTGGTTGCTGATGTGGCGCCAAGCACTAATAAATAAACAATAAATAAATAATATCGCCACGATAAAGCCTTGGTTGCTGATGTGGCGCCAAGCACTAATAAATAAACAATAAATAAATAATATCGCCACGATAAAGCCTTGGTTGCTGATGTGGCGCCAAGCACTAATAAATAAACAATAAATAAATAATATCGCCACGATATAACCTTGTTTGCTGATGTGGCGCCAAGCACTAATAAATAAACAATAAATAAATAATATCGCCACGATAAAGCCTTGGTTGCTGATGTGGCGCCAAGCACTAATAAATAAACAATAAATAAATAATATCGGCACGATATAGCCTTGGTTGCTGATGTGGCGCTAAGCACTAATAAATAAACAATAAATAAATAATATGGCCACGATATAGCCTTGGTTGCTGATGTGGCGCCAAGCACTAATAAACAATAAATAAATAATATCGCCACGATATAGCCTTGGTTGCTGATGTGGCGCCAAGCACTAATAAATAAACAATAAATAAATAATATCGCCACGATATAGCCTTGGTTGCTGATGTGGCGCCAAGCACTAATAAATAAACAATAAATAAATAATATCGGCACGATATAGCCTTGGTTGCTGATGTGGCGCCAAGCACTAATAAATAAACAATAAATAAATAATATCGCCACGATATAGCCTTGGTTGCTGATGTGTCGCTAAGCACTAATAAATAAACAATAAATAAATAATATCGGCACGATATAGCCTTGGTTGCTGGTGTGTCGCTAAGCACTAATAAATAAACAATAAATAAATAATATCGGCACGATATAGCCTTGGTTGCTGATGTGGCGCCAAGCACTAATAAACAATAAATAAATAATATCGCCACGATATAGCCTTGGTTGCTGATGTGGCGCCAAGCATTAATAAATAAACAATAAATGAATAATATCGCCACGATATAGCCTTGGTTGCTGATGTGGCGCCAAGCACTAATAAACAATAAATAAATAATATCGGCACGATATAGCCTTGGTTGCTGGTGTGTCGCTAAGCACTAATAAATAAACAATAAATAAATAATATCGGCACGATATAGCCTTGGTTGCTGATGTGTCGCTAAGCACTAATAAATAAACAATAAATAAATAATATCGGCACGATATAGCCTTGGTTGCTGATGTGGCGCCAAGCACTAATAAACAATAAATAAATAATATCGCCACGATATAGCCTTGGTTGCTGATGTGGCGCCAAGCACTAATAAATAAACAATAAATGAATAATATCGTCACGATATAGCCTTGGTTGCTGATGTGGCGCCAAGCACTAATAAATAATCAATCAATGAATAATATCGCCACGATATAGCCTTGGTTGCTGATGTGTCGCTAAGCACTAATAAATAACAATAAATAAATAATATCGCCACGATATAGCCTTGGTTGCTGATGTGTCGCTAAGCACTAATAAATAAACAATAAATAAATAATATCGCCACGATATAGCCTTGGTTGCTGATGTGTCGCTAAGCACTAATAAATAACAATAAATAAATAATATGGCCACGATATAGCCTTGGTTGCTGATGTGGCGCCAAGCACTAATAAACAATAAATAAATAATATCGCCACGATATAGCCTTGGTTGCTGATGTGTCGCCAAGCACAAATAAATAAACAATAAATGAATAATATCGCCACGATATAGCCTTGGTTGCTGATGTGGCGCCAAGCACTAATAAATAAACAATAAATAAATAATATCGCCATGATATAGCCTTGGTTGCTGATGTGGCGCCAAGCACTGATAAACAATAAATAAATAATATCGCCACGATATAGCCTTGGTTGCTGATGTGGCGCCAAGCACTATTAAATAAACAATAAATAAATAATATCGCCACGATATAACCTTGTTTGCTGATGTGGCGCCAAGCACTAATAAATAAACAATAAATAAATAATATCGCCACGATAAAGCCTTGGTTGCTGATGTGGCGCCAAGCACTAATAAATAAACAATAAATAAATAATATCGGCACGATATAGCCTTGGTTGCTGATGTGGCGCCAAGCACTAATAAACAATAAATAAATAATATCGCCACGATATAGCCTTGGTTGCTGATGTGGCGCCAAGCACTAATAAATAAACAATAAATAAATAATATCGCCACGATAAAGCCTTGGTTGCTGATGTGTCGCTAAGCACTAATAAATAAACAATAAATAAATAATATCGGCACGATATAGCCTTGGTTGCTGATGTGGCGCTAAGCACTAATAAATAAACAATAAATAAATAATATCGCCACGATATAGCCTTGGTTGCTGATGTGTCGCTAAGCACTAATAAATAAACAATAAATAAATAATATCGCCACGATATAGCCTTGGTTGCTGATGTGTCGCTAAGCACTAATAAATAAACAATAAATAAATAATATCGGCACGATATAGCCTTGGTTGCTGATGTGGCGCCAAGCACTAATAAATAAACAATAAATAAATAATATCGCCACGATATAGCCTTGGTTGCTGATGTGTCGCTAAGCACTAATAAATAAACAATAAATAAATAATATCGGCACGATATAGCCTTGGTTGCTGATGTGGCGCCAAGCACTAATAAATAAACAATAAATAAATAATATCGGCACGATATAGCCTTGGTTGCTGGTGTGTCGCTAAGCACTAATAAATAAACAATAAATGAATAATATCGCCACGATATAGCCTTGGTTGCTGATGTGGCGCCAAGCACTAATAAACAATAAATAAATAATATCGCCACGATATAGCCTTGGTTGCTGGTGTGTCGCTAAGCACTAATAAATAAACAACAAATAAATAATATCGCCACGATATAGCCTTGGTTGTTGATGTGGCGCAAAGCACTAATAAATAAACAATAAATAAATAATATCGGCACGATATAGCCTTGGTTGCTGATGTGGCGCCAAGCACTAATAAACAATAAATAAATAATATCGCCACGATATAGCCTTGGTTGCTGATGTGTCGCTAAGCACTAATAAATAAACAATAAATAAATAATATCGGCACGATATAGCATTGGTTGCTGATGTGGCGCTAAGCACTAATAAATAAACAATAAATGAATAATATCGCCACGATATAGCCTTGGTTGCTGATGTGTCGCTAAGCACTAATAAATAAACAATAAATAAATAATATCGGCACGATATAGCCTTGGTTGCTGATGTGGCGCCAAGCACTAATAAACAATAAATAAATAATATCGGCACGATATAGCCTTGGTTGCTGATGTGTCGCCAAGCACTAATAAATAAACAATAAATAAATAATATCTCCACGATAAAGCCTTGGTTGCTGATGTGGCGCCAAGCACTAATAAACAATAAATAAATAATATCGCCACGATATAGCCTTGGTTGCTGATGTGGCGCCAAGCACTAATAAACAATAAATAAATAATATCGCCACGATATAGCCTTGGTTGCTGATGTGGCGCCAGGCACTAATAAATAAACAATAAATAAATAATATCGCCACGATATAGCCTTGGTTGCTGATGTGTCGCTAAGCACTAATAAATAACAATAAATAAATAATATCGCCACGATAAAGCCTTGGTTGCTGATGTGGCGCCAAGCACTAATAAATAAACAATAAATAAATAATATCGGCACGATATAGCCTTGGTTGCTGATGTGGCGCCAAGCACTAATAAACAATAAATAAATAATATCGGCACGATATAGCCTTGGTTGCTGATATGGCGCCAAGCACTAATAAATAAACAATAAATAAATAATATCGTCACGATATAGCCTTGGTTGCTGAGGTGGCGCCAAGCACTAATAAACAATAAATAAATAATATCGCCACGATATAGCCTTGGTTGCTGATGTGTCGCCAAGCACTAATAAATAAACAATAAATGAATAATATCGCCACGATATAGCCTTGGTTGCTGATGTGGCGCCAAGCACTAATAAATAAACAATAAATAAATAATATCGCCATGATATAGCCTTGGTTGCTGATGTGGCGCCAAGCACTAATAAATAAACAATAAATAAATAATATCGCCACGATATAGCCTTGGTTGCTGATGTGTCGCCAAGCACTAATAAATAAACAATAAATAAATAATATCGCCACGATATAGCCTTGGTTGCTGATATGGCGCCAAGCACTAATAAATAAACAATAAATAAATAATATCGTCACGATATAGCCTTGGTTGCTGATGTGTCGCCAAGCACTAATAAATAAACAATAAATAAATAATATCGCCACGATATAGCCTTGGTTGCTGAGGTGGCGCCAAGCACTAATAAACAATAAATAAATAATATCGCCACGATATAGCCTTGGTTGCTGATGTGGCGCCAGGCACTAATAAATAAACAATAAATAAATAATATCGCCACGATATAGTCTTGGTTGCTGATATGGCGCCAAGCACTAATAAATAAACAATAAATAAATAATATCGCCACGATATAGCCTTGGTTGCTGATGTGTCGCCAAGCACTAATAAATAAACAATAAATAAATAATATCGCCACGATATAGCCTTGGTTGCTGAGGTGGCGCCAAGCACTAATAAACAATAAATAAATAATATCGCCACGATATAGCCTTGGTTGCTGATGTGTCGCCAAGCACTAATAAATAAACAATAAATGAATAATATCGCCACGATATAGCCTTGGTTGCTGATGTGGCGCCAAGCACTAATAAATAAACAATAAATAAATAATATCGCCATGATATAGCCTTGGTTGCTGATGTGGCGCCAAGCACTAATAAATAAACAATAAATAAATAATATCGCCACGATATAGCCTTGGTTGCTGATGTGGCGCCAAGCACTAATACATAAACAATCAATGAATAATATCGCCACGATATAGCCTTGGTTGCTGATGTGGCGCCAAGCACTAATAAATAAACAATAAATAAATAATATCGCCACGATATAGCCTTGGTTGCTGATGTGGCGCCAAGAACTAATAAACAATAAATAAATAATATCGCCACGATATAGCCTTGGTTGCTGATGTGTCGCCAAGCACTAATAAATAAACAATAAATAAATAATATCGCCACGATATAGCCTTGGTTGCTGATGTGGCGCCAAGCACTAATAAACAATAAATAAATAATATCGCCACGATATAGCCTTGGTTGCTGATGTGGCGCCAAGCACTTACAAATAAACAGTAAATAAATAATATCGGAACGATATAGCCTTGGTTGCTGATGTGGCGCCAAGCACTAATAAACAATAAATAAATAATATCGCCACGATATAGCCTTGGTTGCTGATGTGGCGCCAAGCACTAATAAATAAACAATAAATAAATAATATCGCCACGATATAGCCTTGGTTGCTGATGTGGCCAAGCACTAATAAATAAACAATAAATAAATAATATCGCCACGATATAGCCTTGGTTGCTGATGTGGCGCCAAGCACTAATAAACAATAAATAAATAATATCGCCACGATATAGCCTTGCTTGCTGATGTGGCGCCAAGCACTAATAAATAAACAATAAATAAATAATATCGCCACGATATAGCCTTGGTTGCTGATGTGGCGCCAAGCACTAATAAATAAACAATAAATAAATAATATCGGCACGATATAGCCTTGGTTGCTGATGTGTCGCTAAGCACTAATAAATAACAATAAATAAATAATATCGCCACGATATAGCCTTGGTTGCTGATGTGGCGCCAAGCACTAATAAACAATAAATAAATAATATCGCCACGATATAGCCTTGGTTGCTGATGTGTCGCCAAGCACTAATAAATAAACAATAAATGAATAATATCGCCACGATATAGCCTTGGTTGCTGATGTGGCGCCAAGCACTAATAAATAAACAATAAATAAATAATATCGGCACGATATAGCCTTGGTTGCTGATGTGGCGCCAAGCACTAATAAATAAACAATAAATGAATAATATCGCCACGATATAGCCTTGGTTGCTGATGTGTCGCCAAGCACTAATAAATAAACAATAAATGAATAATATCGCCACGATATAGCCTTGGTTGCTGATGTGGCGCCAAGCACTAATAAATAAACAATAAATAAATAATATCGTCATGATATAGCCTTGGTTGCTGATGTGGCGCCAAGCACTGATAAACAATAAATAAATAATATCGCCACGATATAGCCTTGGTTGCTGATGTGGCGCCAAGCACTATTAAATAAACAATAAATAAATAATATCGCCACGATATAACCTTGTTTGCTGATGTGGCGCCAAGCACTAATAAATAAACAATAAATAAATAATATCGCCACGATAAAGCCTTGGTTGCTGATGTGGCGCCAAGCTCTAATAAATAAACAATAAATAAATAATATCGGCACGATATAGCCTTGGTTGCTGATGTGGCGCCAAGCACTAATAAACAATAAATAAATAATATCGCCACGATATAGCCTTGGTTGCTGATGTGGCGCCAAGCACTAATAAATAAACAATAAATAAATAATATCGCCACGATATAGCCTTGGTTGCTGATGTAGCGCCAAGCACTAATAAATAAACAATAAATAAATAATATCGGCACGATATAGCCTTGGTTGCTGATGTGGCGCCAAGCACTAATAAATAAACAATAAATAAATAATATCGGCACGATATAGCCTTGGTTGCTGATGTGTCGCTAAGCACTAATAAATAAACAATAAATGAATAATATCGCCACGATATAGCCTTGGTTGCTGATGTGGCGCCAAGCACTAATAAATAAACAATAAATAAATAATATCGGCACGATATAGCCTTGGTTGCTGATGTGTCGCTAAGCACTAATAAATAAACAATAAATGAATAATATCGGCACGATATAGCCTTGGTTGCTGATGTGTCGCTAAGCACTAATAAATAACAATAAATAAATAATATCGCCACGATATAGCCTTGGTTGCTGATGTGTCGCTAAGCACTAATAAATAAACAATAAATAAATAATATCGCCACGATATAGCCTTGGTTGCTGATGTGTCGCTAAGCACTAATAAATAAACAATAAATAAATAATATCGCCACGATATAGCCTTGGTTGCTGATGTGTCGCTAAGCACTAATAAATAAACAATAAATAAATAATATCGCCACGATATAGCCTTGGTTGCTGATGTGGCGCCAAGCACTAATAAATAAACAATAAATAAATAATATCGCCACGATATAGCCTTGGTTGCTGATGTGTCGCTAAGCACTAATAAATAACAATAAATAAATAATATCGCCACGATATAGCCTTGGTTGCTGATGTGGCGCCAAGCACTAATGAATAAACAATAAATAAATAATTTCGGCACGATATAGCCTTGGTTGCTGATGTGTCGCTAAGCACTAATAAATAAACAATAAATAAATAATATCGCCACGATATAGCCTTGGTTGCTGATGTGGCGTTACGCCCCAACAAATAAATAAATACTGCTACTATTTTTGGAGCGCGATAAAACGTATGTACCTTCTTTTGCAAATAAGATGCGCCATGGCGCACCTAAAAATACATCATTGAAAATCATTACCAATAGTTTTAACGCAAGGAATTTTTGAATTATTATTATTATTATTATGAATGAATAGTTGGTTCATTCATAAACTGGTAGTGCAGTGCAGGTTCTCCAACTGACAGGCTTCATATTATGTGGAGGGGCTTCTTATTACCTTTTAAGTGAAATTATTTGGCCTATGTGGATCTGCCATGTCACAGGGCGCGGTGGCTCAGTAGGTAGAGGTGTAGGCTGCAAGCCGAGAGGTCCTCGGTTCGAATCCTAACCGCGTTGTGTCCTTGGGAAAGACACTTCACCCCCCATTGCCCATGTGGAGCATGGTGACGTTGTGTACTAAGGCGTACTGCACGT
Organism: Pictodentalium vernedei; assembly: GCA_031216915.1. Classification (NCBI taxonomy): domain Eukaryota; kingdom Metazoa; phylum Mollusca; class Scaphopoda; order Dentaliida; family Dentaliidae; genus Pictodentalium; species Pictodentalium vernedei. Next base: position 485,503,810 of record CM062292.1, on the reverse strand, counting down.
CGAAGGTGCACTTGTCTACAACCAATGCTAACCCTGCTTGTGTGGAGTTAGTATGTTGGGAAGCTGACAGTTGTTCGCCGTTGCTCGGTGGTTCTCTCCGGGAACTCCGTCTTCCTCCACTCGTGAAACTGTCATGGTCATGATTAGCCATTGTGCAGAAATATGTGACCTTAAACCCCAATAAATAAATAAATAAATAAATAAATAATAAATATTTGCCATGTCACAATTTATGGGAGAGAGCCGATAGGCACTCTCCCATAAATTGTAACAAGGCCATGATATGTGAACAATTTTTTAGGATCAAAAATAATTTAGTACTCTACCAGTTAACAGCCGTTGTTCTCTTTTACACCAAGGTTAGCTGAGCGGGAAATCTCGAATATGGCTTCACCTCAGATATTAAACCAGGTTTAATTCATTTAATAATAATTATTGGTGTTTAAGGTCACATATTTCTGCATAATGGCTAATCATGACCACGACAGTTTTACGGGCGGACAAAGCTGGAGTACTCGGAGAGAACCACCGAGCAACGACGAGCAGCTGTCAGTTCCCCAACATACTAACTCCACACAAGCAGGGTTAGCATTGGTTGAAGACAGGTACACCATCGACGCGCGGTACGCCTTAGTACACTGCGCCACCGTGCACCCACGTGGGCAATGGGGGTAAAGTGTCTTGCCCAAGGACACAACACGGTTGCCACAGGTGGGGTTCGAACCGAGAACCTTTCGGCTTGCAGCCTGCACCCCTACCTACTGAGCCACTGCGCCCACGTTTAGTTCATTACTAAGTTTGTTTGACACTGAGTAGCGAGTTAAATGCCTCAAACTGGGTTAAAAGTACAAACTTTGAAAGAATACTGTTAATTATAAGTTGTCGCATCGCTCTCAACGTGCCTAGTGTTCTTGACAAGCGTGAAGAATCAAGAAGTCATATGGGTATTGTGAATTGAAGAATTCATCGATCCAGTTCAATTATATCAGTCTTATTCAGAGATAACAGAGAAGGGAAATAAATAATTGGTTAAGACTGTAATTGCGAGGAAATTACTTACTGCAGAAATTAGATTATGAATACTTGAAGTCATCACTTTCGTTGTGAAATTACCCAAAGGACAATACCTCTGGTTTTCAAAATATGTCGTCTGCTCAACTGACATGGGAAACTCAGATAATGTCTGGTTAAAATTGTAGTGATTTGACGGATCTGTCGCATACGGGGACGTTCAAGGAAGATCTTCCCAATAGAAGACGACATTTTTTATTTTGCAAATTATCCTTCGATTTTCAGTTGCTTCCAATCCACACAAGAAGATTGTCTTAATAATGGAAAGCTATGAATGTTAAAAGATCATGCCAAACATCTCCTTCACAAAACAACTTCACCTATACACTCTAAAATCACCTGGCTTAAAACAACTTCACCTATACACTCTAAAATCACCTGGCTTAAAACAACTTCTCCTATACACTCTAAAATCACCTGGCTTAAAACAACTTCACCTATACACTCTAAAATCACCTGGCTTAAAACAACTTCACCTATACACTCTAAAATTACCTGGTTTAAAACAACTTCACCTATACACTCTAAACTCATCAGGGTTAAAACAACTTCACCTATATACTCTAAAATCATCTGGGTAAAAAAAAACTTCACCTATACACTCTAAACTCATCTGGGTTAAAACAACTTCACCTATACACTCTAAACTCATCTGGGTTAAAACAACTTCACCTATATACTCTAAAATCATCTGGATTAAAAAACTTCATGTATACACTCTAAAATCATCTGGGTTAAAAAACTTCACGTATACACTCTAAAATCATTTGGGTTAAAACAACTTCACCTATACACTCTAAAATCACCTGGCTTAAAACAACTTCACCTATTCACTCTAAAATTACCTGGTTTAAAACAACTTCACCTATACACTCTAAACTCATCAGGGTTAAAACAACTTCACCTATATACTCTAAAATCATCTGGGTTAAAACAACTTCACCTATATACTCTAAAATCATCTGGATTAAAAAACTTCATGTATACACTCTAAAATCATTTGGGTTAAAAAACTTCACGTATACACTCTAAAATCATTTGGGTTAAAACAACTTCACCTATACACTCTAAAATCACCTGGCTTAAAACAACTTCACCTATTCACTCTAAAATTACCTGGTTTAAAACAACTTCACCTATACACTCTAAACTCATCAGGGTTAAAACAACTTCACCTATATACTCTAAAATCATCTGGGTTAAAACAACTTCACCTATATACTCTAAAATCATCTGGATTAAAAAACTTCATGTATACACTCTAAAATCATCTGGGTTAAAAAACTTCACGTATACACTCTAAAATCATTTGGGTTAAAACAACTTCACCTATACACTCTAAAATCATCTGGGTTAAAACAACTTCACCTATGCACTTTAAACTTATCTGGGTTAAAATAACTTCACCTATACACTCTAAAATCATCTGGATTAAAAAACTTCACTATTACACTCTAAAATCATCTGGGTTAAAACAACTTCACCTATACACTCTAAACTCATCTGGGTTAAAACAACATCACCTATACACTCTAAACTCATCTGGGTTAAAACAACTTCTCCTATACACTCTTAAATCATCTGGGTTAAAACAACTTCTCCTATACACTCTAAAATCACCTGGCTTAAAACAACTTCACCTATACACTCTAAAATCATCTAGGTTAAAACAACTTCTCCTATACACTCTAAAGTCACCTGGCTTAAAACAACTTCACGTATACACTCTAAAATCACCTGGGTTAAAACAACTTCGCCTATACACTCTAAAATCACCTGGGTTAAAACAGCTTCATCTATACACTCTAAAATCACCTGGCTTAAAACAACTTCACCTATACACTCTAAAATCATCTGGGTTAAAACAACTTCTCCTATACACTCTTAAATCATCTGGGTTAAAACAACTTCTCCTATACACTCTAAAATCACCTGGCTTGAAACAACTTCACCTATACACTCTAAAATCACCTGGCTTGAAATAACTTCACCTATACACTCTAAAATCATCTGGCTTGAATGCATCTTCACCTATACACTCTAAAATCACATTGATTAAAACAACTTCAGCTATACACTCTAAACAATTTCACCTATACACTCTAAAATCACCTGCCTTAAAACAACTTCACCTATACACTCTAAAATCACCTGGCTTAAAACAACCCAAATCAACTGGGTTGAGTGAATACGAACACAATAGGGTTCATATTCACTCCACCCAGTTGATTTTGGATTTTGGGTTGATTTTTAACCAACTGATTTTAGAATGTTCCCAACTGTTTTTGTTACAAGCTTCCAAGATATCGAAAAACAAAGTTATAATACTCATCTGAGGTATGTTAAAGGCAGAGCTGCATGGTTTCTAGTTCCCAATCCACCTGCAGCATTGAAGGTAGCACATTTATCACCAACGACTGACAGCTAGACAGCCAACCTGGCGATGTTAACTACCTCGGTACGGTATATTCTGTATTTTGTTGTAACAACGTTGTGAGCAATTTTGTGAAAACATGCCGCAAAAATCCGAGTCTTAATCTCCATGTGTTGAAGGGGAACGAAAATTTCGTGTTTTGTCTTATGTGGTGTGTCCAGGCACTGCACTCTAAAATCAGTTGGGTTAAAAATGAACCCAAATCTGCAGGGTTGAGTGAATATGAACCGAATTGAGTTCATATCCACTGGACCTCAGTTGATTTGGGTGGATTTTTAACCCAACTGATTTTAGAGCGTGACATTCATTGATGGAAAGCTCTCGCGGAAAGCTTCCCACGAACTCACGTCAGAAGCTGTTATCATCGATGGTAAGGTAAACCGATATTTTTGTTATTTATTTATGTATTTATTGGACTTTAACGATACTTTCGACAGCCAGGGTCACCTTCTGTTGGACTGTTTAACGGCTGGGGGAAGCCGGAGTACCCGGAGAGAATCGCCGAGGAACGGCGAGCACCTGTCATACTCCCCTATGAACTAACTCCACACAAGCAGGGTTAGCACTGGTTGAAGACTGGTGCACCATCGACGTGCAGTACGCCTTAATACACAATGCCACTGCCCTGTCCCCCACCACATGCGCAATCGGGATTAAGTGTCTTGCCTTAGGACACAACGCAGTTGCCAGTGGCGGGAATCAGATTTTCAGTACCTTTCAACTTATTCTTGCAGATAATTTTAAGAAGGGCAAGGAATACAGTCATATAATTAGGGTCAGATGCCCAGGGTCAGGTTCGAGTAATAAACGTTACAGGGCACCGAATTTGTTGGTAGATAGAAATGATGATTTCTAGAAGCACCGGAAGGCTAGTAAATGACAGACCCAAAGCAAAGGTACAGCAATTATGGACATCAAAATAACCATCAACAGATGTGGAGGATCAGTAATAATTTAATCCTACAGCTTCAAACTGATGGGTCAATACATGAGAGATTTTATGATCACCCTAAAGCGTCATTGGGGGAGATATACGGAAAAGTTAGCTCCCCTTAATTTTGTAAAGCTGTAAATGAGGTGAAAATTCCAAATAAAAATTGAAATTTAGAAATGTTAACGAATTTGTATCATCGTTGTGCGCATCATTCCACAAACTTGAGGCATTTTTTTATGTAGAATAGTATAAAAATACAAAAAGATGGTGTTTTACAATTTCTCTCGCAATCGGTTTGAACGTTTGAATATTATTTTCTGTAGAAGCACATATAAAAATAAGAAAACGGCCTTTTACTATCTTTTAATGTTCTGTAAGTTTTATTCTGTTCATTCTATTAAGAGTGTGTACATCGTGACATATATATAGAATATACCCATAGTAGCGTGGTGTACCAAATGTTCACCACGAGTGGTGAAGTGGTGTTAACCGCGAGCCTTTGGCGCGCGGTTAACACCTCTTCACCACGAGTGGTGAACATTTGGTACATCAACTACTTTGGGTATATTTTATTTATACCATGATCGTCAGATTATTAAGAGTCGCTATTATTTTTTCTCTATTTTACTGAGCACCAGACGTACATACGTGCGAATCTGTTTTTGTTTACATAAGCATCGGTGGACAGTACTTCCGCTGTCAATTTTATCCCCGAAAGGAAATGGAAAAAGAAACGGAGCCTTTTTCATCTTAATAACATAATAACATACTATTTCAAGTTATGGGTGCTTTATTAACATGTAACGATGCATGTTTGTTAATTTTTGGCATCTTATGAGGTAAACCCATTTAAAAACGTAATAAATAATTGCCACTTTCATTTCACTCTTCGCGAGGTGACGTGCGATAAATTTGACGTCACCAAAGGTCAACTTGGATGTAATTCTACTGTAGGTGCAAATTTTTACTATTGAAATCCCATTACTAGCGTGTTCACCAAGGTCGGTGTGTAAAGCTAAAATTTATGTCATAGGCTTTTCACATATAGTACAATAGGTAATTGTGGTATAAAATACAGAGACTGTCCTTTCCAGTAATATAAAGGTAAAATAAAAACTTGCAAAGAACCAAAGTGGGAGTTTACTTAGTGTTGGTATGTGTAATACTGATATATAGCAAAAGATTCCTTGTGTAACTTTTCAGAAACGAAAACAACATAAAACTCCGAGAGCTGTCTGTTGTTTTCGTCTATCAAAAGTAACAAAAGGAAACTTGGCTTTATTTTCTACTGATGCCATAAGTCGTTTCTGGATAATTACTTGCTTCTAATTGCACCGTCTTCTAATAATTTCAAGGGAGATAATTTTATCGAAAGTCAATTCCCATAAAGTTTTAGATTTGCGTTTCAGAGAGAACAACCTGACCTTTGAGCGAACATACGTCTCACCATCTCGTTATGTGGTTGATTCGCCATATGGAAGCGTCAGTGACTTAACCCGTTCAACACTGACACCCTGGAAGGTATCATTTCAGTCAATACTGTCAATGGCGAAATAGGAGAAACCATCCTGGCTTACTGGGAGATTAAGTAATAATTTAATTCAACAGCTCGACAGAGCTCGACAGAGCTGTTGGATTAAATTATTACCGAGCCTCGTTTCAGATTGTTTGCTCTTTGTATCGTCTGCTCGTCCACTACCAATTTTTTCTTCACGCAAAAATTTATGCACACCGAGTTGAAAGGGTTAATATTTAAAAAGATAACCGACGGGTATCATCTGAGTATAATTTAATGAAACATTACCAATACACTAGAAGTTCTTTCTGTTCATTCCTTGTGGTTGAAGTGTCCAGAGATCCATTCGATTTCTAGTTTCCAGTTTTATAGAGCCAGAATGATTATTACCAATACAGTAGAAGTCCTTTCTGTTCAATCCTCGTGGTTGAAGTGTTCAGAGAGTGAATATCCATTCGATTTCTGTTCTCCCATGTTGGTCAACCGTTTTGGGGTGTTCATGGTCGGAGTATTAATAATGGTGGCGGTACTGATATCAGAGCTTGGGCTCAAGTCACTCGTTGAACTAGAGGCAGTTGATTCCATAATTTGAGGTGAAAGTCGAATGTGAAGAATATCAAAATAAAAACTATTCATAGAAGACGAGAGGGCTTGTACCTCAAATTATCCCAATATCAAACTTGTTTAGATAGACCAGTTTCGTTCGATATGAGGTTCAAAGAGCTGTTCGAAGGCATCAGATCCTCTCATACTCTATTCAGTAGTTTCTCTTTTGTCATAATTTAATGATAATAAAACAAAAAATTGTACTCACATGCCCACATCAAGAAGGATGAAAATAGAATTAAACATAACACAAATCACAATGAATTTATTTACCGCCCGTATGTTCAAATCCTTTTCGGGGCCCCATGTTTTCTAATTCATATTGTCTCCTCGATCCGCAAGTATACAGAAGAAGTCTCCTTGGTTACGAATCGAAATTAAGTATTTTTATTGTTTACTAATCATATATATTTCATTTTCAGGTTATTTTATTCAACTTTGTGGGGAGTTAGTTTAGTATAGTAACTGGGACAAAGTTAGGAGGCCTTAAATAAAACTGTGAGCGCTAAGTTGTCGAACGGTTCGTCGCGTTGCCTTTTGTCGCGTGTTTACAATTTTCCCTTCCGATCGCGTAATTTTGTCTTGATGATGGCGAGCAAGTCTGTTCAGACGGAGGTAAGTATGGAGGTAAATACGTGTAATATCGCGGTCCAGGTCAACGGTGCCAACGGAGTAAGTATTGGTGTGCAGACAGAGGTCACTGGGGGTGTCGGTCAGAGCCGGGTTGGTGGGGCCACCGATGGCGATATTGGGCTTGAAGTTTGTAAACAGTGTTCTATGATGTATGGGGACTGTCGCTCGATGGGATATGGAGAGGTATGTGCAAACTGTCAGGAAATCCTCCGCCTACTTGAGACAATTGTTAAGTTTGAGGGGGAGATTGCTGAGCTGAAGGGAAAACTTGGTAGGGCGGGGCTGTCTGGAGTTACGCCTGTGAAAGTGGCTTTCCGAGAAGGATGGAAGGTTGTCGGTGGTTCCAAGAGGAAACATGGGGGTAGAACCTTTGATGTGAATGAGGTAGGTGATGAGGTGGGGGCTGCTAGAAAAGTACGTAGGACAGATGAGGGGGGCCCAGGCCGGAGCAATGCTGTAAAGCGTTTGGCGTGGACTACCAAAAGTGGTAGGAAAGGGGGGCCAGAGAAGCAGGTAGATAGGGGTGTAAAGTCCAAAGGCAGTGGGGAGTGCAGCACCAGAAACAGATTTGATGTGCTCGATTCGGAAGAGACAGAGGAGGAGATGGAGGTAGTTGCAACAGATAGTAGCTTGGGGTCTAGGCCAGGAAAAAGGAGGAGGGATCCGGGGGAAGACCAGGGGAGTAGTCCAGGTAGCTCAGGGCCTGGAAAGAGACGGAGGGACAAGGATACGAGTAATCCTAGGTCAAAGATACCGATACCGATATTGATTCCGAGTGGGGCTGTTGGAGAGGAAGAGGACGCTGTAAACAATAGGAGACTAGAGGAGATAAATAGGGCGAGGTCCAAAAGTAAGTTGGTGGTTGCGGGAAGTAGCATAGTTCGGGGGATCGACAAGGTTGTCTGTGGTCCGGACAGTAAAAATAGAACAGTTCTGTGCTTTCCGGGGGCTAAAGTGGAGGACCTGAGGGATAGAGTGGACGGTATTGTAGCTGGGTCGGGGCCTGATCCGGTAGTGGTATTACATGTGGGGTCCAATAACATCAGGGAGAGGAAATCAGTTCGTTTGGTGGACACATACAAGGACCTAATTAGTAAGCTACTTAGCAGGAATGCTCGGATCATCGTTTCAGGGGTGCTCCCCGTTATGGGTGGTGGGAATGAGAGGAACTCGCGGATTATGGCACTAAACAAGGAGCTGGGAGAGCACTGCAAAGACTTGGGAGTACATTTCATTGACCACTGGGATTCATTCTGGGGACAAGGAGAGTTGTATGGGCGAGACGGATTGCATTTAAGTAGGATGGGTGCAGACCTGTTGGGCCAAAAAATCTTACAGGTGGCTGGGCCTTTTTTGGAGAAAAGGGGGGTAGGGGACCACAGCCGGTAACCCAGAGTGGCACAAATGCTGGGAACATAGGAAGAACAACAAACATGCACAATACAGGGACATACCAGGGTTATAATAATGTGCCAGTGATGACAAAAAAACAAAGATTCATTAAGTTTGGGTACTGTAACATCCAGGGTCTGCACAAGAAAGTAAGCGAAATATCAACAATGATGGACGAAGGAGACTTCGATATAATGGGTCTAAGTGAGACGTGGATACGACGGGATGAGCGGGTTGATCAGATGAAGGGTTGCGTGTGGATAGGAGCTGGGCGAACTGAGGGTCAGAAACGGGGTGGGGGTGTTGGCATCTACGCTAAAGAGGAATTACAGCCCTCATTGATTACAGATCTCACAGAAGCAAGGACTCAGATTCCAGTATCCAACGAAATAGTCTGGGCAAAAATCAAGTTAGGAAGCAGGAGTGTTGCCGTTGGTGTTGTATACTTAGCAGTGGAGGGAAGTAAGCCCGAGTGGAATGATTCAATATATACAACTCTTTGATCGAATATCACAGAGCTTGGGAGCAGAGGGTTCAGTATTGTCCTAATGGGGGACTTCAGTGGGCACATCGGGGATAAGGAGGAGGGCATACAGGGAGGTGATAGGAAAATTAACACGAATGGGAGGAAGATGTTGGACCTATCAAAAGAGCTTGGTTTAAAGATCCTGAACAGGGATGCGAAATGTAAGGGTAAATGGACCTGGGAGAGGAACGATAAGAAAACAATAATTGATTATATACTCACTGACATTAGCGTATGGAGGGAGGTTATAGATGTAGAAATAGATGACGAGGGAAAAAATGACTTGGGTAGTGATCACAACCTGATAACAGTTAAGATTATGGGCAAAAAGACTAATAGAGACAGAAATACCTTCAAGGAAGTTTGGGGACTAAAACAAGGAGCCGACTGGAAGCAGTTTCGGGAAAAACTAAAACCAAATCTTGAATGTATACCTAGGGATGCAAATGTCCAGAGTATTTCAGATGGCATAGTAAATAGCCTAACAGAGGCAGGGAAGGAGTGTATAGGAAGGGTGAGGGTCCCAACGAGAGAGCTTGGATACAGGGTTAACGAGGGACTGAAAAAGACTATAAAAGAAAGGAAGGTAAAATGCGCTGCTTACAGAAGTAGGAAGCTTAAAGGGGTGGATAACAATGACTCGAGACTAATGAAAGGAGAATATGAACTGGCACGGAAAAAGGTGAATGAGATAAAGGATAATATTAGGAAGGAGCGCAATTGCAGTCTTGCCAGAACAATAAAGAAAACGGGGGGTTCGAGCTCAAACGTATTTTGGAACTCGGTAAATAAACGGGGGAAAAGTAGTGTGCAGAGTATCAAAGTGGATGGGGAAAGTACAGAAGATAAAGGCCGTATCGCTTCAGAGTTAGTCAAGCACTGGGAAAAGATAAACGATAGGCGATGGGGCAGTGGGTCCCCACCAAAAAGAAATACACTGGTGGAGGAGAACCTATCCAATCGTGTATGTAGCGAAATAACGGCAGAAGAAGTGCGGAACGTGGTCTCGAAATTAAAAAATGGTAAAGCGGGAGGGACTGATGAAATTCCGAACGAATTCCTCAAAAATGGAGGGGAGGCACTTATTGAAGTCCTGACAAACCTTTTCAACCTGGCTCTGCGAAAGCAAGAGGTCCCCAGAGAGTGGAGGGAAAGTAAGGTGTCGTTCATACACAAAAAGGGGGATAAGGAAGTTCTAGATAACTATAGGGGGATATCAGTTAGTAGTAACATCGGAAAAGTATTCTGTAAGGTCATATACGGTAGACTAGAGGAAGGTTATAGAAGAGAAAGGTTTTTTAGGAGAAATTCAAAATGGTTTCAGGAAAGGACGAAGAGTCACTGATCACCTATTTACACTCACCCAACTGATAGAATCAACAAAGGCTGAAAAGAAAAAGATGTTTCTGGCATTTCTAGATGTGAAAAAAGCGTACGACCGAGTGTGGAGGGAAGGTATGTGGCGGAAGCTCGAGGGCATCGGACTGGGGGGTGACTTTGTGGGAATCATGAAAGCACTGTATACAGATGTGCAAAGCCAACTCAGTCTAGGGAGTATCACTACAAAACGAGTCCCTATGGATATAGGCCTCAAGCAGGGGTGTATCTTTTCACCGATTTTGTTTGCATTGTATGTTAAAGATTTAGGGGACGAACTAATTCAGAGTGCGGAGGGGGTAAATGTTGGAGACATAAAGATACCAGGCTTATTCTTTGCGGACGACATGGTGTTAATGTCTAGAACTGAACAGGGGCTAGAGAAACTGCTGGAAATTGTTGGTAGATATGGGAACACTTGGCGGCTCGAACTAAATGAAAATAAAAGCAAGGTAATACCCGTTGGACGCAAGGTAGATATGACGAAGAGATGGAGAGTAGGGGAGTTCTCAATCCCCGAAGGGGAAAGCAAACAAATCACTGTAGGAGAAACGGGAGAGTATGAGTATCTAGGGGTAAGCATAAATATAACGGGAAGAGGGGTGTACAGAAATTACTCAGCCAAACTGATTCTGAAGGGGAAAAGAATTCTGAACCAACTAAAACTTTTAGGGAAAAATAGTTTCAACAAGGTCTTTGTGGGGAAAACACTGTGGGAGAGGGTGGGTTTACCAAGTATAACGTATGGCACGGACGTGATTCCATTAAACCAAACCGTTATTAAGAAGTTGGAAAATACTCAAAATGATGCCGGCAGATGGATAACAGGGTCGAGTAATGCTGCAGCTTTGGAAGCAGTAAGGGGGAGCTTGGGTGGATGAAAATCAAGGACAGGGTAGATTTGGGAAAACTGTGTTACTTTAACTACTTGAGAAACCTGCCTGACAACCGGTGGTGCAAATTGATGCTCGATACCATTTGGAATTCTAATATAGAAACGGGGTGGTCAAAACATGTGAGGGAACTAATGGACAATTACTCTATAGAGGTCACAAACATAGAAGTAGGAATGAAAGAAGGCAAAAGGTTTGTCAAAGAGAGAGTCATGGAAGATTGCAATCGAAACTGGCGAGCAGGGGTTAGCGTGAAAAGATCACTGCAGGGGTTACAATATAAAGAAAAGCCAGCTTTTGAGAAGTACCTAGATGGCACCTTTGGAGGGTCACTGCTGTTCAAACTGAGATCAAGATCACTGGAGCTTCGGGGAAAAATTGGGAGAGATGGGGAAAAGGGATGCCAAATGTGCCACTCTGGAGTAGTGGAGACCCTGGAACATTTTCTCTTGGAATGCCCACAGTATATACCTCATAGAATAAAATTTACTGGCAGAATAATGCAGAAGTGGGGTGAAGAAACAAAGGATAGATGGCTGAAGGGGGACACGAGGGACAGGGTAGGAATGCTTATTGAAGAAATTGAAAAAGAGGAAGTGAGGGACACTATTAAGCAGTTTATATCTGAATGCTGGGAGGAGAGGAGGGGAAGAGGGGGTGGGGTGCAGGGGGAATGATGGCCTTCTCTTATGAGGACCGCGACAAATCAGCGGCTGGCCAAAGAGTTATTATTATCCTGCGATTGCTCCAGTCCTTGTTGTTATTTACTGAATTTTATCTTTGCTTCTTACAAGCAAACTGCACATGGCTGCTCCTACTTTTAACCCTTTACCTAACATGAAAAGCAGACGACACTTGCAATAAAAATTCTTGAATAACTAGTTTCTTTTAATTTTTTTGTCTCAAAAACATAGGTTATGACCCCTCGTTGGAACGAGCTCGACGAGCTCGTTCCAACGAGGGGTCATAACCTATGTTTTTGAGACAGCAAATTAAAAAATAATGAAAATTAATTGGCGAATTTTGAGAATAGCGCTGGCCGGTTTTGATCGTTACGTTGGGTAAAGGGTTAACGCTAATTGTTATCCCGTTTCACCAACTATCGCTGTCCGTCAACTCCTCTCACTCACTTCATTATCTTTAATAATACTAACCCCTTTATCGTCAGCCTCCCCACTTTAAGATGGATACTTCATAATCTCGTTCCAATTAAACTACTCTCCGTCAACTGTTTATACATACAGTGTTCTTGCATGCAATTGGTCCGAGTCGAATCTACGAGCTCTCAATAGCTCCCTCCAATCAACTTTACTCCTGCGCTATACGAGCCCGTCAAACTGCATCCATGGCTGTCAAAGCCCTCTCACCGTTCTCCTCGCTTAGCCTAATCACTTCTAATATACTAAAACGTCTCTCACCTAATGAGACAACTCCTGGTTCACTTAGTCCTACAACTCATTCTGACACCCATCGTCAAACTTTCCTTCAAGCAGATACTGCCCACACAATACTCAAATAATCCTTAAATACTATAAAGTAAATCCTAAAAGCCAGTTGAACGATCCTTTTTGAAGAACGTAAAAGTTATTAATGGGTTCTATGAGTTACATTAAAATAACAAACAGCGAGACAACACCAAGCTGTCTTAATTCAAGTTTTCACACCGCAAAGATCGCTGAATCGCTACGTCTAATTTACGTCTTCGTGAGGTCACGACAGTTTTATGGGTGGAGGAAGCCGGAGTACCCGGACAGAACCATCGAACAACGGAGAGCAACTCGTCTCTTGAGTTCCAAAGTGTTCTATGTGCCTACTGGCACATAGAACACATTGGAACTCAGGGGACGAACTGTCGACTCCCCAATATACTAACTCCACACAAGCAGGGTTAGCATTGGAGACAGTTGAAGACAGGTGCACCATCGACGTGCAGTACGCCATAGTACACCACGCCCCGTGCTCCCACGTGGGCAATGGGGGTGCAGTACTTTGCCCAAGGACAGGTGAGATTCGAACCGAGAACCTCTCAACTTGCAGCCTGCACCTCTACCTACTAAGCCACAGCGCACACGTTGAGGCATGAATAAATTGTCGATCACCCGAGGCGTTATTTGATTGATAGCTCGCCTGGGCTATTAACAAACCAAAAAAAACATTTATTTACATATGTACATATCCATTTCGAATCGATCTTGACGGGCTGAGTGGTAAAATTGTTAACTGCACCCCCACCGACAAATACCAAATTCAATCGCAATAGACAGTATTATGAAGATAAATGCCTTTCATCAACCCATGTTTGAAGTAGATAATTTTGTCCTAAAAAGCGCCAATTAAAATAAAATTGATGAGAATTTATAAATTTTAAATTATTATTATTTCTTATTTATTGGTGCTTAACGCCACAACAGCAGCTAAGGCTATATCGCGGCGAGAAATCAGAGAAAAGTAAAACATCAATATTATGAAGCAAAAGATTGAATAAAAACAAAGGATAATCACAACAGACATGTCAAAGGCAAGAATAATTAAAATAACAATGAGTAATGAGATAAGTGAAAGATGTCTACTTCTAAATCAACATGATGAACTGAGCTTGATAAGTCTAGATTAAAAGAATAAAAACAATTTTAAAATTTGTTAAAAAGGTTGATTACTTTCAAAAATGATACAATTGTGTGTGGGCTCGTATTGTAAAATAAATCTCTAAGGGATCCAACTGTGAAGTACTGCCCTCTAACAAGATTAAAATCAGTACAATTTAAGAGAATGTGCTCCACTGACAGCACCTGCTGACATGGAACACATTCTGGTCGCATATTACCCTCTAACAGAAAGGAATGTGTAAGTCGTGTGTGACCAACATGACATCGTGTCAGAAAAACATGATCTTTTCTACAAAGATTACTGGATGGGTAGTGATCAAATATATTTGGTCGGAAGCGATGAAGCTTGTTATTTGTCGCCCCATCCCATTCCGCCTGCCACATAGATTTGATGTAACTACTAATATGAGGCTTAAAATCACTGAAAGGGATCTTAAAATCAGTGAGAGGCTTTGTTAAAGCCTGGTTTGCTGCACTGTCTGCTCTGGTGTTACCAGCAATACCTACATGTCCAGGTAACCAGCAAAACACGATATCATATTGGTCCGACATGAGAGTTGTTAACTTCTCGCAAAGTTCCAAAATGAGAGGGTTCTTCAACCTAGGGTTGAGCAAAGCAAGCAAAGAGGAAAGAGAGTCAGAAAAAATAATCGACTTCTTTTCCTGTACATTTTCAATATGTTCGAGTGCGAGTTGTAAAGCTTTAACTTCAGCTGTGAAAATAGAACTTTGATTCGGTATTCTGATTGAAGTGACATGATCATCAGTGACAACAGCTGATGCTACTTTATCACCATCTTTTGATCCATCTGTATAGATCCTTGTATATGTACTATACTTGGACTTAATTTCAGCATATTTCTGCTTAAACTGCAGAGAATTTGTTTCAGACTTTTTAGTAGATGCTAGGTCCAAAATAACTGTTGGCTTTTTAAGATGCCAAGGAGGAGTTTGTGGTTTACGGTTTTCTTTTATTGTAACTGGTTCAATTTTGGCAGACTCCATATGAGGTTTAATTCTAATTCCCAATGGAGGGATATGTTTCTGATGACGGTTAAAAAATTCAGTATTTTGAGGTTCTGACACACAATTGTATGCACTGTTGGACGGATTAGAAAGAAGTTTTGAAACATATTGGAGTGAAAGTTTAATTCTGCGCTTCTCGAGAGAAGTCTCCTCTGCCTCAACAAGCATAGAATCTACCGGTGATGTTCTAAAAGCACCAAGGCTGATTCTTATGCCACTATTATGAATGGCATCAAGAGGTTTGAGATATGACTTTCTTGCTGAACCGTAAACCACACAGCCGTAATCTAATTTTGATCTAACAAGTGATCTATACAGACGGAGTAATGTTTTTTGGTCAGCACCCCAATCAGTGCTACCAACTACCTTCAAAAGGTTCAGTGCCCTTTTACATTTTACCTTTAGTTGTTTTATATGAGAAGTGAAATTCAGTTTGCTGTCAAACAACAAACCCAAGAATTTCACTTCCTTAACAACATTAATACGACTCCCATCTATTTTCAATTCCGGATCAAGGTGGTGCTTCCGGGGGTTGCAGAAATGAACACAATTAGTTTTCGCCTTAGAAAATGTGAAGCCGTTTTCTGTAGCCCATTTCTGGATTCTATTCAAACACAGCTGAAGTTTGCGCTCTAAAGCATTCATTTTTTTGCAGATTAAAAAGTCATCTACATACAATGACGAATCAACCATATTCTCAATTGCATCAATAATACTATTGATTTTCACTGAGAAAAGGGTAACAGATAAAATACTTCCTTGAGGAACCCCCAATTCCTGCCCATGAGGATCAGATAACGTTGACCCAACACGAACCTGAAACTGGTGGTCCCTCAAAAAGTTTTCAATAAAAAGAGGCATACGCCCCCTCAACCCCATGTTAAAAAGATCTTTTAAAATCCCATACGTCCACGTTGTATCATATGCCTTCTCCAGATCAACGAAGATGGCGACCACATGTTCTTTTCTGGCAAAGGCATTTCTTATAAACGTTTCTAATCTAACCAAATGATCCACAGTACTTCTCCGGCTTCTAAAACCACACTGAACATCTGCAAGCAGATTGTTCGATTCTAGAAACCAGACAAGTCGATCATTGATCATCCTCTCCATGATTTTGCACAGACAACTTGTTAAGGCAATAGGCCTATAATTACTAGGGTTGCTGTGATCTTTATCAGGCTTGGGAATAGGAATTATTGTAGCTTTTCGCCAGGAAGGTGGAAACTGGCCAGTCACCCATATGTCATTAAAAATAGATAATAATAGTGCAAGTGAAGTTTGAGGCAGATGTTTTAAAAGTTGATAGTGTATTTCATCAGGTCCAGTGGCAGAATCCTTTGCTCTATGCAAAGAGTTACTTAACTCTTCCACAGAGAAAG
The DNA here is from genome assembly GCA_031216915.1 of Pictodentalium vernedei. Lineage (NCBI taxonomy): Eukaryota > Metazoa > Mollusca > Scaphopoda > Dentaliida > Dentaliidae > Pictodentalium > Pictodentalium vernedei. The sequence goes on along the minus strand of CM062292.1, from coordinate 485,487,414 downwards.
GTTCGTTGTAATCCTTTCAGTTATTGGATGTAAATTTAATGTTTTATTTTTCTTGTTGTTTTTTAAGTTTGAGGAATTCTGGGTTACTGTTTTCAGACGACGAATGTTTAGAAAATGTGGAGGCCAATTTGTTTGAAATTTCTTGCTTTGATGTTATGAGTGTGTTGTTATCTTTTAGGTGTTGTACAGCTGATTTTGTTTCTTTTCCTTTAATTTGTTTAATCATTTTCCAAATTTTAGTGATGGGGGTGTTTTGATCTAGTTTCGAAACGTAAGTTTCCCATGAAGTTTTCTTTTTATGTTTTAAAGTCGTCTAGTTTTTGCCCGATTTATACGTAATCTATCCAAATTTTGTGTAGTTGGTGACCTATTAAATTCCCTCTCAAATTTCTTGCGATCTTTTATAGCCTGTTTGCACACAGTATCAAACCATGGTTTAGTGAAACGTTTTGGATTTGCCGAGGTTTTAGGAATGACTTGGCTTGCAATGTCAATCAACTCTGTGGTGAAGTGTTCAATCTGGTCTGTACTGTCCTGAAATTTCTCCCGTGTGAGGCGTTCAGAACAAAGCGATGAGAAAGTGTCCCAGTCAGCCTTTTTAAAATTCCACTGGGGCAACCTCTCATCATCCGCCGGAACTACACTCTCCAACACAATCGAAAAGTGGTCACTCCCGCACAAATCATCTTCTGCTTTCCATGAAAAATCAAGGAAGACAGAAGGGCATGCAATTGTTAAATCAATTGAAGTGTAAGAACCAGATGCAGGGTGCAGGTAAGTATCTGACCCATCATTGAACAAGCACAAGTCATATTTTGTAATGAACTCTTCTACAGTTTTACCTTCTGCATCTTCTTGACTGCAGGAATTACCCCAAAGGGGGCTGTGTGCGTTAAAATCACATTACAAAATGTATGGAGTTGGGAGTTGTCGGACCATCAGCTCAAGGTCATTCAGTTGTAAGGCTTTACTTGGTGAAACGTAAAGAGAACAAAGTGTAACCGTTTTGTCTAAAGTTAGGCGTACCGCCACAGCCTGTAAATTTGTCTGTAATGGCACAGAACTGTGAATGATGTCGTTCCTAACCAAGACAGTCGTTCCACGAATATGAAGATCATTATCATCTGCCCATGCATTATACGATGTATAATGCTTGAAAGCTGAATGATCTTGAGCCTCGGGTTTCTTTAAAAGAGTTTCCTGCAGGCAAAAAGCAGCAGGTTTATACTTTTGGCTGAGAAGACCAAGTTCATTAAAATTAGCTCTAAAACCTCGACAATTCCATTGTGTTATGTTTTGTTCGATATAGCCCCAATATGTTTCTTCGGTGAGTTTTTCCTTGGGGACTTATTCTGAGAGGGGTTTGAGCGTAAGAGCTCGAACGTTTCATCAATACATTCACCGACCTCCATCTCTTCAAGACCCTCAAACCTGTTGCGGGTCACAGGGTCTTGAAGAGCTTTAGGTGTTCTCTCTGAGAACTGTTTTTGTTTTTCAATTTTATTTTTGCTTCTTTCCAGCTTTCGTCTCTGACTCTGACTTAGATTTTGTGATTCTGGTTTCGGTTTTGGTTTAGTTTGGTCATTTTTTTGCTCGGATTTTGTTTCCTTTACTTTGTCTTCTGTGTTAATTGTTTCCTGTTTTTTCTGCAGATTTGTTTTTTTTATTTTTCCTGTGGTGTTGATGTTTGAGTTGCTGATGGTGTATGTGTTGATTTAGGTTTCTACTTTGTCTGAATGCTGTATTGTAAAGGCCTGTAATAAAGATGTAATGGCGCTATTGCTGAGCCATGTCCACGGTGTCTGACATTCGACCGATCGTGTTGGTAATTTTTTTTCAATGTGGCAGCATAGGATGGTGTTGATATATTCATGCCAGGCATGGATGACACAATGTCTCTGGCCTCCTTGAAACTGATTTGCTTTTCACACTTGATTTTTTGTATTGTCTTTTCCTTTTTTCCAGACAGGGCAATCTTTCGAAGATGAAATATGACTGCCCCGACAGTTAATACACTTGAATGTTTCAGTTTCGCATGGTCCTTCATGAATATTGCTGCATTTATGACATGTTTGCTTGCCTCGACAAGTATTCTGTCCATGACCAAACTTTTGGCACTTGAAACAACGAAGTGGATTTGGAATATATAAATCCACTTTGACGTTCAAGAAACCAATTTTAATATTTCTGGGTGGTCATGTGCCATCAAAAGTACAGATATATATATTTGTTGGTATAATTTTTCCTTCTTTTTAATTTCAATTCTTTTCGCTGCAGTAATTCCTTGAGGTTTCAGTTCTAGTGTGATTTCAGTTTCTTTCATGTCAGCCAGTTCCCGAGTTCGTATAACACCTTTACTTGAATTGAGAGTTTTATGGTAATTTGCTTTTACATTAAAATCAGTTATTTTTGTTGTGTGCAAGAAGTTATGAACTTGAATTTGTTTCATACATTCTATTAAAATATCCCCAGATCTTATCTTTTTGATGTTCTTAACAGTTCCCGCAATACCCTTGATGGCCTTTTCAAGAGCAAAGGGGTTAATGGTGCCTAATTTCCTATTTTCATCTGTTGATTTCAGTAAAATAAATTTTGGAGCATTATCCTCTGGTGGAATCAGAGAATCTATTAAATCGTCGTCAGAGTCAGAGTCCCTTATATCAGTAACTAAAAACGGTCTTTTGTTTTTTGTTGGTTGGTTTGCCATATTGTATGTTGTAAATTGTTCACTGCCCCGGCTCCCACCCTCCACGGAGTCCAACAAGGGGTAGGGTAACTGCCACGCAGTGAACCCACCGGGTTGCCGGAATTCCCACACACCTGGTATGGAGCAGTATACTCAGCCAGTGTTGATACCGAAGTATGCCACTGGCTGATTGGCCCGTGTGTGGAAGTGCCATGTCTGCAGATGGCGATCATCCAAACAATCACTTTAAAAAAAAAACACTGCAATTAAGGTTGCCACTGAAATTGAAACAAACAGTGCAGCAAAACTAAGTGTTTGGTTAAAATATGCGTTTAAAAACAGTACACAATGGCAATTGTGATAAATGATTAAAAGAAATGACTGATTGAATGACCACCAAATGCCCCCCCCCCCCCCCCCGACGTGACACCCAGTACTTTTTGGGGTGGGGGCTCCCGATTGGCCAGAACGGACCATCCTTCTACTCCCGAAGTTGGGGCCAAAACAGTGTATTGAACAGGTAATCTCCACGATGAAGACCAGGGCCAAAGCAGTGTTTTCGACCTGATCTCCATCCTGGAGACCTGTCCTAACCGGGACCCAGCCTGTTCTCAACTGTCAGGATTCCTTCCTCCGAGGCCTTCAGATCGCACCTCACGGGAGAACAAGGTGCCTGCAAGATGGCATAGCAGGATTGACCATTTTGGTCCGGGACTGCGTATTCATATATTCCGCAGCAAACCAGCTCAATTGAGCAAACCTGCTAATTAAAAAAACCAGCAAACCTGCCCAACTGAGCAGGCCGTCCTCTATCCGCCACCTGAGGACCCGCCTAGTAGGGGATGGTCAAACCCCCCTAGGATAAATTTTAAATAATACCCAAATCGATATGTGGTGAGCCACAACAGTCGATTGTTTTTAAGTTTGAAAAGGTAAGAAGTGTGATAAAATTAGTATCACCACCGACTTCCCAGTGTGATGACGACTTGGCCTAATTTACTGGGAGAATTTCGAAAATCTCACTTGATGTCGAGAATGAACTGAAGATTTTATTTATAGCTTGATCCAATCCTACAGCAGCGTATTATCGTCCCACAAAAATTTTTGTTACACGCCTGTTTTATGAAATCCCCATCTACAGCAACACTAAACTTGTGCGGAACGGAAATCGTTGATGGACTATTTTTACAAAGAAGCGAAATTTCACTTAAATGTTCCACAAATCGTGCACTGCAATTACAATTTGAATCGCTGGCGATAGCTAAAAATCGCCCCCCCCCCCCCCCCCACCCCCGAGTTCCAATGTGTTCTATGTGCCAGTTGGCACATAGAACACATTGGAACTCAGGGGATGAAATTTTAACACGGGTTCCCCTCGCAAATTTGTTTGGCGATAAAATGTGTTCTTTTTGTTGGTAGTTATCAAATGAATTGCTGAGTGTCCATCTAATAATTGTTTTTATAGACGTGAATGCGAGAGTAGTAGGACATGTTCATTTCGGGCCTTATCAGGTGGATCTCATCTGGTGGATCTCATGTGACGTCATACCGCAATGTATTATAGATATCACGTGCTTGTCATGGCAGCCCAGGTGAGCGGCCATGTTGTGACCCCTTTGTCATGGTGATGGGTGATGTGTGTGCGCATGCGCTGCTCGTGTTGTTAGGATGATAGTGTTTCCGTCGTCCATTTTGTATGCAGGAGGCCACCATCTTTGTTTCTATGGTGGCACGTGGTTGCTATGAGCCTGAAAGGCCTAAAACAAGACAGGAGTATGTTTGTAGGGTATGTTCCTTTGTACAAGAGTGGTTTCCCGATTCGTAGAATTACCCAAATAAACTCAACAATCCCTCCAAATCACCAAAAGCCACCCAAAACTACCAAAACGGACTTGGTAAAGCCTCATTTTGGACAGGGATGTTTTATGAAGGCTCGAATATTTTATTTTGTTATTCCGGGTCAAAATCCTCGTTTCTCCGACCTCGCCCCGCTTCCCTAGAGTACCATTCCGTTCTTCTGGAGTATATCTTCCGTCTGTTTTCTAACTACTTCGTTCCGACGATTGTGATCTACGTACACAATGTTCGAATAGCACATGCAGCACATCAGCACATGCAAAATGTGCCAATATGTGCCTGTGTGCATGTGCACAATGTGCGCACAAGACATGCATCACATGCGCACATACGTGTATTTGAGGACCAGTGGGGACCAGTGTTTGGGGACTAGTGAGGAACAGGCTTTGGGGACTAATGGGAACCAGGCTTTGGGGACTAGTGGGGACCAAGGCTTTGGTACCAAGGTTTGAGGACCAGTGTCATAAATATTGTCTAACCACCGTCTTAATTCAGTTCTAAAGTTACTGCTACCAACAGTGTTACCGTTTGCAACCAAGATCTTGACTTATTCCGCCACTCTGCTAAATCCATCACTACTACTCTGAGATGTGACTGTACACAATGTGCAAACAGCACATGTAGCACATCAGCACATGTAAAATGTGCCAATATGTGCCTGTGCGCAAGTGCACAATGTGCTCTCAAAATATGCAGCACATACGAGTATTTGAGGACCAGCAAAGGCCTTCTTTTGGGGGACCCGTGAGGACCAGGCTTTGGGGACTAGTGAGGACCAATGTTTGGGGACCTGTGGTTTATGTTGGGGGTCTTGTAAACAAATCCCAACTAGTCCTACTTGCGTGTAACAAACACAGAACGACACGCGCGAGTGAATGGGTTAATTGATATGGCATTTTTTATTACACGCGACGTCCCTTTTTATCCTTCCTCACTGTCATTCGTGCCATATCGATTATCTCATTCACACGCGCGTGTCGTTCTGTCTGCACACTGAATACTACAAGATGGCAAAGATGTTATAACAAGACAGTGAAGTTGTTATAACAAGATAGCTAAGTTGTTCTAACAAGACAGCTAAGTATAATGTTATGTTGAAATAATGCCTCAATTGTCGACCATAGGATAGGATTCCATGTGGACTTGCTGAAGAAGAGGGTTGATGAAAGGCGCGATATTAAGAGATGGGAATATATCATGTTGGTATATGCATAGTGCATGTATACTATAATATGCTATGGTATACACAGTGATGTATTTTTTATGTACATAGCCCTGGATATATAGTATGGATATATACTACGGATATATAGTATGGATATATAGTGTGGATATATAGTGCGGATATGTAGTGTGGATATATAGTATGGATATATAGTGTAGATATATAGTGTGGATATATAGTGTGGATATATAGTGTGGATATATAGTGTGGATATATAGTGTGGATATGTAGTATGGATATATAGTATGGATATATATTGTGGATATATAGTGTGGATATATAGTATGGATATATAGTGTGGATATATAGTGTGGATATGTAGTATGGATATATAGTATGGATATGTAGTATGGATATATAGTGTGGATATATAGTATGGATATATAGTGTGGATATATAGTATGGATATATAGTATGGATGGATATAATTATAGTATGGATATATAGTATGGATATGAGATTGAATATTTGTACGTTTGTTTACTGGCTTTAACCAGGTTTAACGACACTTTTAACAGCCAGGGTCATATAGCCTGAGGACTTGGAGACTGAAGACAGAGGTAATGTAGGGACGTTGGGGGGGGGGGGGGGGCTAAAGGCGGTGGTTTGGCGAACCTTCGTGGACTGAAGACAATGGCGGGGTCTATTGGAACTGAAAATAGCCGTTGTTTTGGGCACTGATGTGTACTTTTAGGGACATGGAAGCACAAGACAGTAGTGGTTAGGGTCTGCGTTGGCACAATGATATCTCGACGTTATTTACAATGTTAACCGCTTCGTGGGGAAACGTTGTTTTAAAATCAACTCTCGCCTTTCCTATCATTTTTTATCACGTTTCCATACTGTCTACCCAAACACTTCTACACACATATATCACTATGCAAATCATAGCATCGCATAATATAGTATTCGTTCAGTATACTTATAAATTCCTTATATCATGCATCTTCCCTAGCCCTCTGCTTCCAGCCACTCCCACTAGGTTCCCCAGGAGATCCTGCCCGAGGTCCACCACACGAGGAACTCTCACATGATATGCCACCGTGGTTATTAGGTAAAACATTGATTGTTTGTAAATGTGTTAAGTTGTTATAACAACTTAGCGTAGTTACATCTATGACATCGGTAGACAATGAAGCAAAGTTTCCTTTTGTTACTTTTAATAAAAGTTTCATTTTGTTACATTTAATAAACGGAAACAACAGACAGCTCTCGGAGCAGTCTGTTGTTTTTGTCTATGAAAAGTTACAAACAGAAACTTGATTTTTTGTCAAGCTAATTAGAAGCAACTCAGTAACCGTCCACTTTTGCTCTTTGTTTAGCGAATATGTTTTTCTACAGTAATTTATAAGTTTTTATTCTTCCCTGGAGAAAGATGGCAAATCTGACCTGCTAGACCTTATATTAATAGAAAGGATAGTTTTATCTGTTGATATGGGAGCGCGGTGGCTCAGTAGGTAGAGGTGCAGCCTGAAAGCCGAGAGGTCCTCGGTTCGAATCCCACCTGCGGCAACCGCGTTGTGTCCTTGGGCAACACACTTCATCCCCATTGCCCGCATGGGGGCACGATGACGCCGTGTACTGAGGCGTCCTGCACGTCGATGGTACGCATGTCTTCAACCAATCTAACCCTGCCTGTGCTGAAGTGCGGAGTTACGATGTTGGGGAGCTGGCAGCTGCTCGTCGTTGCTCGGTGGTTCTCTCCGGGTACTCCGGCTTCCTCCACCCGTAAAACTGTCACGGTCATGACTAGCCATTGTGCATAAATATATGACCTTAAACATCAATAAATAAATAAATAATAAATCTGTTGATATAATGAACAGCAAAAAAGTTACAGGAACATACAAGATGGTGGAAGCCCCGTTTTCTTATCTTTAAAATGGGTTTAAACGGAGAATAATAATGAGACGTTCAAATTGATTGGAGAAAAAATTGTAAAAAGCCAGCTTCTGTATTACACAACTCTACAGAAAAAGTCAACTTCTGTTTTACACAACTCTACAGAAAAAGCCAGCTTCTGTATTACACAACTCTACAGAAAAAGTCAGCTTCTGTATTACACAACTCTACAGAAAAAGTCAGCTTCTGTATTACACAACTCTACAGAAAAAGTCAGCTTCTGTATTACACAACTCTACAGAAAAAGTCAACTTCTGTATTACACAACTCTACAGAAATAGTCAGCTTCTGTATTACACAACTCTAAAGAAAAAGTCAACATCTGTATTACACAACTCTACAGAAAAAGTCAGCTTCTGTATTACACAACTCTACAGAAAAAGTCAGCTTCTGTATTACACAACTCAACAGAAAAAGTCAGCTTCTGTATTACACAACTCTACAGAAATAGTCAGCTTCTGTATTACACAACTCTACAGAAAAAGTCAGCTTCTGTATTACACAACTCTACAGAAAAAGTCAGCTTCTGTATTACACAACTCTACAGAAAAAGTCAACTTCTGTATTACACAACTCTACAGAAATAGTCAGCTTCTGTATTACACAAGTCTACAGAAAAAGTCAACATCTGTATTACACAACTCTACAGAAAAAGTCAGCTTCTGTATTACACAACTCTACAGAAAAAGTCAGCTTCTGTATTACACAACTCTACAGAAAAAGTCAGCTTCTGTATTACACAACTCTACAGAAAAAGTCAACTTCTGTATTACACAACTCTACAGAAATAGTCAGCTTCTGTATTACACAACTCTACAGAAAAAGTCAGCTTCTGTATTACACAACTCTACAGAAAAAGTCAGCTTCTGTATTACACAACTCTACAGAAAAAGTCAACTTCTGTATTACACAACTCTACAGAAATAGTCAGCTTCTGTATTACACAACTCTACAGAAAAAGTTAACTTCTGTATTACACAACTCTACAGAAAAAGTCAGCTTCTGTATTACACAACTATACAGAAAAAGTCAACTTCTGTATTACACAACTCTACAGAAAAAGTCAGCTTCTGTATTACACAACTCTACAGAAAAAGTCAACTTCTGTATTACACAACTCTACAGAAAAAGTCAACTTCTGTATTACACAACTCTACAGAAAAAGTCAACTTCTGTATTACACAACTCTACAGAAATAGTCAGCTTCTGTATTACACAACTCTACAGAAAAAGTCAACTTCTGCATTACACAACTCTACAGAAAAAGTCAGCTTCTGTATTACACAACTCTACACAAAAAGTCAATTTCTGTATTACACAACTCTACACAAAACGTCAGCTTCTGTATTACACAACTCTACAGAAAAAGTCAACTTCTGTATTACACAACTCTACAGAAAAAGTCAACTTCTGTATTACACAACTCTACAGAAAAAGTCAACTTCTGTATTACGCAACTCTACAGAAAAAGTCAACTTCTGTATTACACAACTCTACAGAAAAAGTCAGCTTCTGTATTACACAACTCTACAGAAAAAGCCAGCTTCTGTATTACACAACTCTACAGAAAAAGTCAACTTCTGTATTACACAACTCTACAGAAAAAGTCAGCTTCTGTATTACACAACTGTACAGAAAAAGCCAGCTTCTGTATTACACAACTCTACAGAAAAAGTCAACTTCTGTATTACACAACTCTACAGAAAAAGTCAGCTTCTGTATTACACAACTCTACAGAAAAAGCCAGCTTCTGTATTACACAACTCTACAGAAAAAGTCAACTTCTGTATTACACAACTCTACAGAAAAAGTCAACTTCTGTATTACACAACTCTACAGAAAAAGTCAGCTTCTGTATTACACAACTCTACAGAAAAAGCCAGCTTCTGTATTACACAACTCTACAGAGAAAGTCAGCTTCTGTATTACACAACTCTACAGAAAAAGTCAACTTCTGTATTACACAACTCTACAGAAAAAGTCAGCTTCTGTATTACACAACTCTACAGAAATAGCCAGCTTCTGTATTACACAACTCTACAGAAAAAGTCAACTTCTGTATTACACAACTCTACAGAAAAAGTTAACTTCTGTATTACACAACTCTACAGAAAAAGTCAGCTTCTGTATTACACAACTCTACAGAGAAAGTCAACTTCTGTATTACACAACTCTACAGAAAAAGTCAACTTCTGTATTACACAACTCTACAGAAAAAGCCAGCTTCTGTATTACACAACTCTACAGAAAAAGTCAACTTCTGTATTACACAACTCTACAGAAAAAGTCAACTTCTGTATTACAGAACTCTACAGAAAAAGTCAACTTCTGTATTACACAACTCTACAGAAAAAGTCAGCTTCTGTATTACACAACTCTACAGAAAAAGCCAGCTTCTGTATTACACAACTCTACAGAAAAAGTCAACTTCTGTATTACACAACTCTACAGAAAAAGTCAACTTCTGTATTACACAACTCAACAGAAAAAGTCAGCTTCTGTATTACAGAACTCTACAGAAAAAGCCAGCTTCTGTATTACACAACTCTACAGAAAAAGTCAACTTCTGTATTACACAACTCTACAGAAAAAGTCAACTTCTGTATTACACAACTCTACAGAAAAAGTCAGCTTCTGTATTACACAACTGTACAGAAAAAGCCAGCTTGTGTATTACACAACTCTACAGAAAAAGCCAGCTTCTGTATCACACAACTCTACAGAAAAAGTCAGCTTCTGTATCACACAACTCTACAGAAAAAGCCAGCTTCTGCATTACACAACTCTACAGAAAAAGTCAGCTTCTGTATTACCCAACTCTACAGAAAAAGCCAGCTTCTGTATTACACAACTCTACAGAAAAAGCCAGCTTCTGTATTACACAACTCTACAGAAAAAGCCAGCTTCTGTATTACACAACTTTACAGAAAAAGTCAGCTTCTGTATTACCCAACTCTACAGAAAAAGCCAGCTTCTGTATTACACAACTCTACAGAAAAAGCCAGCTTCTGTATTACACAACTCTACAGAAAAAGTCAGCTTCTGTATTACACAACTCTACAGAAATAGTCAGCTTCTGTATGACACAACTCTACAGAAAAAGTCAACATCTGTATTACACAACTCTACAGAAAAAGTCAGCTTCTGTATTACACAACTCTACAGAAAAAGTCAGCTTCTGTATTACACAACTCTACAGAAAAAGTCAGCTTCTGTATTACACAACTCTACAGAAAAAGTCAACTTCTGTATTACACAACTCTACAGAAATAGTCAGCTTCTGTATTACACAACTCTACAGAAAAAGTCAGCTTCTGTATTACACAACTCTACAGAAAAAGTCAGCTTCTGTATTACACAACTCTACAGAAAAAGTCAACTTCTGTATTACACAACTCTACAGAAATAGTCAGCTTCTGTATTACACAACTCTACAGAAAAAGTCAACTTCTGTATTACACAACTCTACAGAAAAAGTCAGCTTCTGTATTACACAACTCTACAGAAAAAGTCAACTTCTGTATTACACAACTCTACAGAAAAAGTCAGCTTCTGTATTACACAACTCTACAGAAAAAGTCAACTTCTGTATTACACAACTCTACAGAAATAGTCAGCTTCTGTATTACACAACTCTACAGAAAAAGTCAACTTCTGTATTACACAATTCTACAGAAAAAGTCAGCTTCTGTTTTACGCAACTCTACAGAAAAAGTCAACTTCTGTATTACACAACTCTACAGAAAAAGTCAGCTTCTGTATATTACACAACTCTACAGAAAAAGTCAACTTCTGTATTACACAACTCTACAGAGAAAGTCAACTTCTGTATTACAAAACTCTACAGAAAAAGTCAACTTCTGAATTACGCAACTCTACAGAAAAAGTCAACTTCTGTATTACACAACTCTACAGAAAAAGTCAGCTTCTGTATTACACAACTCTACAGAAAAAGCCAGCTTCTGTATTACACAACTCTACAGAAAAAGTCAACTTCTGTATTACACAACTCTACAGAAAAAGTCAGCTTCTGTATTACACAACTGTACAGAAAAAGCCAGCTTCTGTATTACACAACTCTACAGAAAAAGTCAACTTCTGTATTACACAACTCTACAGAAAAAATCAGCTTCTGTATTACACAACTCTACAGAAAAAGCCAGCTTCTGTATTACACAACTCTACAGAAAAAGTCAACTTCTGTATTACACAACTCTACAGAAAAAGTCAACTTCTGTATTACACAACTCTACAGAAAAAGTCAGCTTCTGTATTACACAACTCTACAGAAAAAGCTAGCTTCTGTATTACACAACTCTACAGAGAAAGTCAGCTTCTGTATTACACAACTCTACAGAAAAAGTCAACTTCTGTATTACACAACTCTACAGAAAAAGTCAGCTTCTGTATTACACAATTCTACAGAAATAGCCAGCTTGTGTATTACACAACTCTACAGAAAAAGTCAACTTCTGTATTACACAACTCTACAGAAAAAGTCAACTTCTGTATTACACAACTCTACAGAAAAAGTCAGCTTCTGTATTACACAACTCTACAGAGAAAGTCAACTTCTGTATCACACAACTCTACAGAAAAAGTCAACTTCTGTATTACACAACTCTACAGAAAAAGCCAGCTTCTGTATTACACAACCCTACAGAAAAAGTCAACTTCTGTATTACACAACTCTACAGAAAAAGTCAACTTCTGTATTACACAACTCTACAGCAAAAGTCAACTTCTGTATTACACAACTCTACAGCAAAAGTCAGCTTCTGTATTACACAACTCTACAGAAAAAGCCAGCTTCTGTATTACACAACTCTACAGAAAAAGTCAACTTCTGTATTACACAACTCTACAGAAAAAGTCAACTTCTGTATTACACAACTCTACAGAAAAAGTCAGCTTCTGTATTACACAACTCTACAGAAAAAGCCAGCTTCTGTATTACACAACTCTACAGAAAAAGCCAGCTTCTGTATTACACAACTCTACAGAAAAAGCCAGCTTCTGTATTACACAACTCTACAGAAAAAGCCAGCTTCTGTATTACACAACTCTACAGAAAAAGCCAGCTTCTGTATTACACAACTCTACAGAAAAAGCCAGCTTCTGTATCACACAACTCTACAGAAAAAGCCAGCTTCTGTATTACACAACTCTACAGAAAAAGTCAGCTTCTGTATTACACAACTCTACAGAAAAAGCCAGCTTCTGTATTACACAACTCTACAGAAAAAGCCAGCTTCTGCATTACACAACTCTACAGAAAAAGTCAGCTTCTGTATTACACAACTCTACAGAAAAAGCCAGCTTCTGTATTACACAACTCTACAGAAAAAGTCAGCTTCTGTATTACACAATTCTACAGAAAAAGCAAGCTTCTGTATTACACAACTCTACAGAAAAGGCCAGCTTCTGTATTATACAACTCTACAGAAAAAACGAGAGCTTCTGTATTACACAACTCTACAGAAAAAGCAAGCTTCTGTATTACACAACTCTACAGAAAAAGCCAGCTTCTGTATTACACAACTCTACAGAAAAAGCAAGCTTCTGTATTACACAACTCTACAGAAAAAGCCAGCTTCTGTATTACAAACTCTACAGAAAAAGTCAGCTTCTGTATTACACAACTCTACAGAAAAAGCCATCTTCTGTATTACACAACTCTACAGAAAAAAGTCAGCTTCTTTATTACACAACTCTACAGAAAAAGCCAGCTTCTGTATTACACAACTCTACAGAAAAAGCCATCTTCTGTATTACACAACTCTACAGAAAAAAGCAAGCTTCTGTATCACACAACTCTACAGAAAAAGCCAGCTTCTGTATTACACAACTCTACAGAAAAAGTCAGCTTCTGTATTGCACAACTCTACAGAAAAAGCAAGCTTCTGTATTACACAACTCTACAGAAAAAAGAGAGCTTCTGTATTACACAACTCTACAGAAAAAGTCATTTTCTGTATTACACAACTCTACAGAAAAAAGAGAGCTTCTGTATTACACAACTCTACAGAAAAAAGAGAGCTTCTGTATTACACAACTCTACAGAAAAAGCAAGCTTCTGTATTACACAACTCTACAGAAAAGGCCAGCTTCTGTATCACACAACTCTACAGAAAAAGCAAGCTTCTGTATCACACAACTCTACAGAAAAAGCCAGCTTCTGTATTACACAACTCTCCAGAAAAAGCCAGCTTCTGTATCACACAACTCTACAGAAAAAGTCCGCTTCTCTATTATACAACTCTACAGAAAAAGTCAGCTTCTGTATTACACAACTCTACAGAAAAAGTCAGCTTCTGTATTACACAACTCTACAGATAAAAGTCAGCTTCTGTATTAGACAACTCTACAGAAAAAAGTCAGCTTCTGTATTACACAACTCTTCAGAAAAAGTCAGCTTCTGTATTACACAACTCTACAGAAAAAGCCAGCTTCTGTATTACACAACTCTGCAGAAAAAGCCAGCTTCTGTATTACCCAACTTTACAGAAACAAGCCACCTCCTGTATTACACAACTCAACAGAAAAAGTCAGCTTCTGTATTACACAACTCTACAGAAAAAGCCACTTTCTGTATTACACAACTCAACAGAAAAAGTCCGCTTCTGTATTACGCAACTCTACAGAAAAAGCCAGCTTCTGTATTACACAACTCTACAGAAAAAGCCAGCTTCTGTATTACACAACTCTACAGAAAAAACAGCTTCTGTATTACACAACTCTTCAGAAAAAGTCAGCTTCTGTTTTACAAACTCTACAGAAAAAACCCAGCTTCTGTATTACACAACTCTACAGAAAAAGTCAGCTTCTGTATTACACAACTCTACAGAAAAAAAGTCAGCTTCTGTATTACACAACTCTACAGAAAAAGTCAGCTTCTGTATTACACAACTCTACAGAAAAAGCCAGCGTCTGTATTACACAACTCTACAGAAAAAGTCAGCTTCTGTATTACACAACTCTACAGAAAAAAGCCAGCTTCTGGATTACACAACTCTACAGAAAAAGTCAGCTTCTGTATTACACAACTCTACAGAAAAAGTCAGCTTCTGTATTACACAGCTCTACAGAAAAAAGCCAACTTCTGTATTACACAACTCTACAGAAAAAGCCAGCTTCTGTATTACACAACTCTACAGAAAAAGTCAACTTCTGTATTACACAACTCTACAGAAAAAGTCAACTTCTGTATTACACAACTCTACAGAAAAAGTCAGCTTCTGTATTACACAACTCTACAGAAAAAGCCAGCTTCTGTATTACACAACTCTACAGAGAAAGTCAGCTTCTGTATTACACAACTCTACAGAAAATGTCAACTTCTGTATTACACAACTCTACAGAAAAAGTCAGCTTCTGTATTACACAACTCTACAGAAATAGCCAGCTTCTGTATTACACAACTCTACAGAAAAAGTCAACTTCTGTATTACACAACTCTACAGAAAAAGTTAACTTCTGTATTACACAACTCTACAGAAAAAGTCAGCTTCTGTATTACACAACTCTACAGAGAAAGTCAACTTCTGTATTACACAACTCTACAGACAAAGTCAACTTCTGTTTTACACAACTCTACAGAAAAAGCCAGCTTCTGTATTACACAACTCTACAGAAAAAGTCAACTTCTGTATTACACAACTCTACAGAAAAAGTCAACTTCTGTATTACAGAACTCTACAGAAAAAGTCAACTTCTGTATTACACAACTCTACAGAAAAAGTCAGCTTCTGTATTACACAACTCTACAGAAAAAGCCAGCTTCTGTATTACACAACTCTACAGAAAAAGTCAACTTCTGTATTACACAACTCTACAGAAAAAGTCAACTTCTCTATTACACAACTCTACAGAAAAAGTCAGCTTCTGTATTACACAACTCTACAGAAAAAGCCAGCTTCTGTATTACACAACTCTACAGAAAAAGTCAACTTCCGTATTACACAACTCTACAGAAAAAGTCAACTTCTGTATTACACAACTCTACAGAAAAAGCCAGCTTCTGTATTACACAACTGTACAGAAAAGGCCAGCTTCTGTATTACACAACTCTACAGAAAAAGCCAGCTTCTGTATCACACAACTCTACAGAAAAAGCCAGCTTCTGTATCACACAACTCTACAGAAAAAGCCAGCTTCTGCATTACACAACTCTACAGAAAAAGTCAGCTTCTGTATTACCCAACTCTACAGAAAAAGCCAGCTTCTGTATCACACAACTCTACAGAAAAAGCCAGCTTCTGTATTACACAATTCTACAGAAAAAGCCAGCTTCTGTATTACACAACTCTACAGAAAAAGCCAGCTTCTGTATTACACAACTCTACAGAAAAAGCCAGCTTCTGTATCACACAACTCTACAGAAAAAGCCAGCTTCTGTATTACACAACTCTACAGAAAAAGTCAGCTTCTGTATTACACAACTCTACAGAAAAAGTCAACTTCTGTATTACACAACTCTACAGAAATAGTCAGCTTCTGTATTACACAACTCTACAGAAAAAGTCAACATCTGTATTACACAACTCTACAGAAACATTCAGCCTCTGTATTACACAACTCTACAGAAAAAGTTAGCTTCTGTATTACACAACTCTACAGAAAAAGTCAGCTTCTGTATTACACAACTCTACAGAAATAGTCAGCTTCTGTATTACACAACTCTACAGAAAAAGTCAGCTTCTGTATTACACAACTCTACAGAAAAAGTCAGCTTCTGTATTACACAACTCTACAGAAAAAGTCAACTTCTGTATTACACAACTCTACAGAAATAGTCAGCTTCTGTATTACACAACTCTACAGAAAAAGTCAACATCTGTATTACACAACTCTACAGAAAAAGTCAGCTTCTGTATTACACAACTCTACAGAAAAAGTCAGCTTCTGTATTACACAACTCTACAGAAAAAGTCAGCTTCTGTATTACACAACTCTACAGAAAAAGTCAACTTCTGTATTACACAACTCTACAGAAATAGTCAGCTTCTTTATTACACAACTCTACAGAAAAAGTCAGCTTCTGTATTACACAACTCTACAGAAAAAGTCAGCTTCTGTATTACACAACTCTACAGGAAAAGTCAACTTCTGTATTACACAACTCTACAGAAATAGTCAGCTTCTGTATTACACAACTCTACAGAAAAAGTCAACTTCTGTATTACACAACTCTACAGAAAAAGTCAGCTTCTGTATTACACAACTCTACAGAAAAAGTCAACTTCTGTATTACACAACTCTACAGATAAAGCCAGCTTCTGTATTACACAACTCTACAGAAGAAGTCAACTTCTGTATTACACAACTCTACAGAAAAAGTCAACTTCTGTATTACACAACTCTACAGAAAAAGTCAGCTTCTGTATTACACAACTGTACAGAAAAAGCCAGCTTCTGTATTACACAACTCTACAGAAAAAGCCAGCTTCTGTATCACACAACTCTACAGAAAAAGCCAGCTTCTGTATCACACAACTCCACAGAAAAAGCCAGCTTCTGCATTACACAACTCTGCAGAAAAAGTCAGCTTCTGTATTACCCAACTCTACAGAAAAAGCCAGCTTCTGTATCACACAACTCTACAGAAAAAGCCAGCTTCTGTATTACACAACTCTACAGAAAAAGCCAGCTTCTGTATTACACAACTCTACAGAAAAAGCCAGCTTCTGTACTACACAACTCTGCAGAAAAAGCCAGCTTCTGTATCACACAACTCTACAGAAAAAGCCAGCTTCTGTATTACACAACTCTACAGAAAAAGTCAGCTTCTGTATTACACAACTCTACAGAAAAAGCCAGCTTCTGTATTACACAACTCTACAGAAAAAGCCAGCTTCTGCATTACACAACTCTACAGAAAAAGTCAGCTTCTGTATTACACAACTCTACAGAAAAAGCCAGCTTCTGTATTACACAACTCTACAGAAAAAGTCAGCTTCTGTATTACACAATTCTACAGAAAAAGCAAGCTTCTGTATTACACAACTCTACAGAAAAGGCCAGCTTCTGTATTATACAACTCTACAGAAAAAACGAGAGCTTCTGTATTACACAACTCTACCGAAAAAGCAAGCTTCTGTATTACACAACTCTACAGAAAAAGCCAGCTTCTGTATTACACAACTCTACAGAAAAAGCAAGCTTCTGTATTACACAACTCTACAGAAAAAGCCAGCTTCTGTATTACAAACTCTACAGAAAAAGTCAGCTTCTGTATTACACAACTCTACAGAAAAAGCCAGCTTCTGTATTACACAACTCTTCAGAAAAAGCCATCTTCTGTATTACACAACTCTACAGAAAAAAGTCAGCTTCTGTATTACACAACTCTACAGAAAAAGCCAGCTTCTGTATTACACAACTCTACAGAAAAAGCCATCTTCTGTATTACACAACTCTACAGAAAAAAGCAAGCTTCTGTATTACACAACTCAACAGAAAAAGCCAGCTTCTGTATTACAAACTCTACAGAAAAAGTCAGCTTCTGTATTACACAACTCTACAGAAAAAGCAAGCTTCTGTATTACACAACTCTACAGAAAAATGAGAGCTTCTGTATTACACCACTCTACAGAAAAAGTCATTTTCTGTATTACACAACTCTACAGAAAGAAGAGAGCTTCTGTATTACACAACTCTACAGAAAAAAGAGAGCTTCTGTATTACACAACTCTACAGAAAAAGCAAGCTTCTGTATTACACAACTCTACAGAAAAGGCCAGCTTCTGTATCACACAACTCTACAGAAAAAGCAAGCTTCTGTATCACACAACTCTACAGAAAAAGCCAGCTTCTGTATTACACAACTCTCCAGAAAAAGCCAGCTTCTGTATCACACAACTCCACAGAAAAAGTCCGCTTCTCTATTATACAACTCTACAGAAAAAGCCAGCTTCTGTATTACACAACTCTACAGAAAAAGTCAGCTTCTGTATTACACAACTCTACAGAAAAAGTCAGCTTCTGTATTAAACTCTACAGAAAAAGCCAGCTTCTGTATCACACAACTCTACAGAAAAAGCGAGCGTCTGTATTACACAACTCTACAGAAAAAGCCAGCTTCTGTATTACACAACTCTACAGAAAAACTCAGCTTCTGTATTACACAACTCTACAGAAAAAGTTAGCTTCTGTATTACACAACTCTACATAAAAAGTCAGCTTCTGTATTACACAACTATACAGAAAAAGTCAGCTTCTGTATTACACAATTCTACAGAAAAAAGTCAGCTTCTGTATTACACAATTCTACAGAAAAAGTCAGCTTCTGTGTTACACAACTCTACAGAAAAAGTCAGCTTCTGTATTACACAACTCTACAGATAAAAGTCAGCTTCTGTATTAGACAACTCTACAGAAAAAAGTCAGCTTCTGTATTACACAACTCCACAGAAAATGTCAGCTTCTGTATTACACAACTCTACAGAAAAAGCCAGCTTCTGTATTACACAACTCTGCAGAAAAAGCCAGCTTCTGTATTACACAACTTTACAGAAATAAGCCACCTCCTGTATTACACAACTCTACAGAAAAAGTCAGCTTCTGTATTACACAACTCTACAGATAAAAGTCAGCTTCTGTATTAGACAACTCTACAGAAAAAAGTCAGCTTCTGTATTACAGAACTCTACAGAAAAAGTCAGCTTCTGTATTACACAACTCTACAGAAAAAGCCAGCTTCTGTATTACACAACTCTGCAGAAAAAGCCAGCTTCTGTATTACACAACTTTACAGAAATAAGCCACCTCCTGTATTACACAACTCAACAGAAAAAGTCAGCTTCTGTATTACACAACTCTACAGAAAAAGCCACTTTCTGTATTACACAACTCAACAGAAAAAGTCCGCTTCTGTATTATACAACTCTACAGAAAAAGCCAGCTTCTGTATTACACAACTCTACAGAAAAAGCCAGCTTCTGTATTACACAACTCTACAGAAAAAACAGCTTCTGTATTACACAACTCTACAGAAAAAGTCAGCTTCTGTATTACACAACTCTACAGAAAAAAAGTCAGCTTCTGTATTACACAACTCTACAGAAAAAGTCAGCTTCTGTATTACACAACTCTACAGAAAAAGCCAGCGTCTGTATTACACAACTCTACAGAAAAAGTCAGCTTCTGTATTACACAACTCTACAGAAAAAAGCCAGCTTCTGGATTACACAACTCTACAGAAAAAGTCAGCTTCTGTATTACACAACTCTACAGAAAAAGTCAGCTTCTGTATTACACAGCTCTACAGAAAAAAACCAACTTCTGTATTACACAACTCAACAGAAAAAGTCAGCTTCTGTATTACACAACTCTACAGAAAAAGCCAGCTTCTGTATTACACAACTCTACAGAAAAAGTCAGCTTCTGTATTACGCAACTCTACAAAAAAGCCAGCTTCTGTATTACACAACTCTACAGAAAAAGCCAGCTTCTGAATTACACAACTCTACAGAAAAAGTCAGCTTCTTTATCACACAACTCTGCAGAAAAAGCCAGCTTCTGTATTACACAACTCTACAGAAAAAGTCAGCTTCTATATTACACAACTGTACAGAAAAAGCCACCTTCTGTATTACACAACTCAACAGAAAAAGTCAGCTTCTGTATTACACAAATCTACAGATAAAGCCAGCTTCTGTATTACACAACTCTACAGAAAATGCCAGCTTCTGTATTACACAACTCTACAGAAAAAGTCAGCTTCTGTATCACACAACTCTACAGAAAGAGCCAGCTTCTATATTACACAACGCTGCACAAGAAGCCAGCTTCTGTATTACACAACTCTACAGAAAAAGTCAGCTTCTTTATTACACAACTCTACAGAAAAAGTCCGCTTCTGTATTACACAACTCTACAGGAAAAGCCAGCTTCTGTATTACACAACTGTGCAGAAAAAGCCAGCTTCTGTATTACACAGCTCTACAGAAAAAAGCCAGCTTCTGGATTACACAACTCTACAGAAAAAGTCAGCTTCTGTATTACACAACTCTACAGAAAAAGTCAGCTTCTGTATTACACAGCTCTACAGAAAAAAACGAACTTCTGTATTACACAACTCAACAGAAAAAGTCAGCTTCTGTATTACACAACTCTACAGAAAAAGCCAGCTTCTGTATTACACAACTCTACAGAAAAAGTCAGCTTCTGTATTACGCAACTCTACAAAAAAGCCAGCTTCTGTATTACACAACTCTACAGAAAAAGCCAGCTTCTGAATTACACAACTCTACAGAAAAAGTCAGCTTCTTTATCACACAACTCTGCAGAAAAAGTCAGCTTCTTTATTACACAACTCTACAGAAAAAGTCAGCTTCTATATTACACAACTGTACAGAAAAAGCCACCTTCTGTATTACACAACTCAACAGAAAAAGTCAGCTTCTGTATTACACAAATCTACAGATAAAGCCAGCTTCTGTATTACACAACTCTACAGAAAATGCCAGCTTCTGTATTACACAACTCTACAGAAAAAGTCAGCTTCTGTATCACACAACTCTACAGAAAGAGCCAGCTTCTATATTACACAACGCTGCACAAGAAGCCAGCTTCTGTATTACACAACTCTACAGAAAAAGTCAGCTTCTTTATTACACAACTCTACAGAAAAAGTCAGCTTCTGTATTACACAACTCTACAGGAAAAGCCAGCTTCTGTATTACACAACTGTGCAGAAAAAGCCAGCTTCTGTATTACACAGCTCTACAGAAAAATTCAGCTTCTGTATTACACAACTCTACAGAAAAAGTCAGCTTCTGTATTACACAACTCTACAGAAAAAGTCAGCTTCTGTTTTACACAACTCTACAGAAGAAGCCAGCTTCTGTATTACACAACTCTACAGAAAAAGTCAGCTTCTGTATTACACAACTCTACGGAAAAATACCTGAAGTTTGTGAAATGATGCACACATCGATGATACAACTCCGCTAAGTTAAAATTTCGTTTTTTGTCTTATCTGGTGTGTCCAGGTACTGCACTCTAAAATCAGTTGGGTTAAAAATTTACCCAAATCAGTAGGGTTGAGTGAATATGAACCCAATTGAGTTCATATCCACTGAACCTCAGGTGATTTAGGTTGATTTTTAAACCAACTAATTTTAGAGTGTGACATTCATTGATGGAAAGCTCTCGCGGAAAGCTTTCCACGAACTAATGTCAGAAGCTGTTGTCATCGATAGTAAGGTAAACTGATATGGTTGTTATTTATTTATGTATTTATTAGACTTTAACATAGGGATAGTAAATTATACCTCACTGAGGGATTTTTTCATGGCACTCGTGACATCAAAAGAAATGAGACTAAGAGGGATAGTAAATGAGGCCTCATTGAGCGATTTATCATGACCCTCATGACCTCAAAAGAAAATGAGGCTAAGAGGGATAGTAAATGAGGCTTCACTGAGGGCTTTCTCATGGCCCTCCTGGCCTCATACGTCAAAAAGGGGATTCCATAGCCACAGGCGTTTTCCAGAAATGAGATTCCATGGGATATGGCTGTTAAATACCGAGATGAGGCTAAGAGGGATAGTAAATTATACCTCATTGAGAGATTTTTTCATGGCCCTCATGCCCTCAAAAGAAATGAGGCTAAGATGGATAGTAAATGAGGCCTCATTGAGGGCTTTCTCATGGCCCTCATGGCCTCATAGGACTAAAAAGGGCTTCCATAACCAGAGACGTTTCACAAAAAGGGATTCCATGGGTCGTGGCCATTGGATATAGAGGTGATGAGAATCGGATAGGACTTCGTTGTAATAAGGGGCGATAACTCTGCATAGAGATTACGGGGGAGGGGGATGAAACAATCTGATTGGTTAGTTAGCGTCAGGAAAGTGAAGTGATTGGGTGATCTAGATAAATGAAACAGCAAGAGTACTCGGAATATGGTCAGAACTAACAAGAACAGACCAGAAATTGCTAAATATAGAAACAATAAGCAAAGCTGTTCCAGTTTATAGGCTCTTCTACTCTACTTGAGTATACTCCTATTCAATTTAGCCTTCACGAGAAATCAATTGTATAACAGCTTTTCACCCCCCCCCCCCCCCTGCCACCCCACCCCCGCTGTGCTGTCGCGGCGATGGGGATCGTTCTAGTAATAAATGTTATCATTGTCATGCTATTTCGCAACATGAATACAAACCGGACAGAACGTCACCTGTCTCAAGACCGGGTATCGTGATACCCCGTCGATCTGTCTCAAGGTACTCATTTTTTTTCTGTAGCACCTAGGCACAGCGCTGTGATGTGGGCCTCTCTTAAAAGGATTCCTCTTGCCTTTGCCTCTTCGCACACACCCATCGAAAGCGACGACTGACTCTCGCCACCAGAGACAGCGGAAGCTGGATAAAAGTGGAAGGGCACAACTTGTCAAGGCTACCATAGTTCGGCCCAGCGGGAGAAAATGTTACAATCGTATACCAGTAAATGTACAGTGACATAATATAGTCTCTCGTTTAGATGAGCATGCCACAGTGTGGTCACTGTTTTGTCCGTTTCTTCTACTTCAATCAATTTTCAACCCGAAGGCTAGGGTGAAGTTGAAGAAATGGATCAAAAGCGACCGAAGGTGGGATTCTTTGACCAAATGTTGCTTTGATTTGTAAATAATACATTGCAGGAATGCCTGTATATTGACACGTTGGTGTGCGCCCGTTTTAAATCATTGTGTAACCGTACAACAAGTCTGTGGAAAAAATGGAGGGACACGTGCCTTCTGTACCCCCTGGTTCCGCAACATTAAGTGTCTTGTCCAAGAACTCATCGCAGTCACCGCTAGCCAGGATCGAACCGTCTAGCGTTCGAAAGCTAGCATTATGGACGGTCGGAAGGAAAAGCGGATCATTACCACGACACATCCACCATGCGATTCACAGAGGAGAGAATTGTTTTGAACAGAAAAATATTCCCCCGAAAAATGAATAAATAAACTCCCTTGATATTCACTGAATGCCAAAATCTTCAAATTACCTCCCTTGATATGTACATAATAATTCACTGTACTTCACTTTGTTTTTTTGGGGTGCCTTCCATTGCCTTCCATAAGACAACTTAATGAAAGTCTTTTGACGTTGTTAAATGAGTTTTATGGTCATGAAATTACTACCAAAATTTAGTGTTCTATCAGCGAGTCTGAGGCATTTGTGGTGTGTGTAGCGCTATATTGGAGACAATTTGAGTGCTCTATGAGCGAGTCTGAGACATTTGTGGTGTGTGTAGCGCTATATTGGAGACAATTTGAGTGCTCTATGAGCGAGTCTGAGACATTTGTGGTGTGTGTAGCGCTATATTGGAGACAATTCTAGTGTTCTATGAGCGAGTCTGGGGCGTTTGTGGTGTATGTAGCGCTATATTCGAGACAATTGTAGTGCTCTATGAGCGAGTCTGATGCATTTGTGGTGTGTGTAGCGCTATATTGGAGACATTTGTGGTGTGCGTGGCGCTATATTGGAGACATTTGTGGCGTGTGTAGCGCTATATTGGAGACATCTGTGATGTGTGTAGCGCTATATTGGAGACATTTGTGGCGTGTGTAGTGCTATATTGGAGACATTTGTGGCGTGTGTAGCGCTATATTGGAGACATCTGTGATGTGTGTAGCGCTATATTGGAGACATTTGTGGCGTGTGTAGCGCTATATTGGAGACATTTGTGGCGTGTGTAGCGCTATATTGGAGACATTTGTGACGTGTGTAGCGCTATATTGGAGACATCTGTGGTGTGTGCAGCGCTATATTGGAGACATTTGTGGCGTGTGTAGCGCTATATTGGAGACATTTGTGGTGTGTGTGGCGCTATATTGGAGACATTTGTGGCGTGTGTAGCGCTATATTGGAGACATCTGTGATGTGTGTAGCGCTATATTGGAGACATTTGTGGCGTGTGTAGCGCTATATTGGAGACATTTGTGGCGTGCGTAGCGCTATATTGGAGACATTTGTGGCGTGTGTAGCGCTATATTGGAGACATCTGTGGTGTGTGTAGCGCTATATTGGAGACATTTGTGGCGTGTGTAGCGCTATATTGGAGACATTTGTGGTGAGTGTAGCGCTATATTGGAGACATTTGTGGCGTGTGTAGCGCTATATTGGAGACATTTGTGGTGCGTGTAGCGCTATATTGGAGACATTTGTGGCGTGTGTAGCGCTATATTGGAGACATTTGTGGCGTGTGTAGCGCTATATTGGAGACATTTGTGGCGTGTGTAGCGCTATATTGGAGACATTTGTGGCGTGTGTAGCGCTATATTGGAGACATTTGTGGCGTGTGTAGCGCTATATTGGAGACATTTGTGGTGTGTGTGGCGCTATATTGGAGACATTTGTGACGTGTGTAGCGCTATATTGGAGACATCTGTGATGTGTGTAGCGCTATATTGGAGACATTTGTGACGTGTGTAGCGCTATATTGGAGACATTTGTGGTGCGTGTAGCGCTATATTGGAGACATTTGTGGTGTGTGTAGCGCTATATTGGAGACATTTGTGGTGTGTGTAGCGCTACATTGGAGACATTTGTGGTGCGTGTAGCGCTATATTGGAGACATTTGTGGCGTGTGTAGCGCTATATTGGAGACATTTGTGGTGCGTGTAGCGCTATATTGGAGACATTTGTGGCGTGTGTAGCGCTAATTTGGAGACATTTGCGGCGTGTGTAGCGCTATATTGCAGACATTTGTGGTGCGTGTAGCGCTATATTAGAGACATTTATGGCGTGTGTAGCGCTATATTGGAGACATTTGTGGTGCGTAGCGCTATATTGGAGACACCTGTGGTGTGGGAAGCGCTATATTGGAGACATTTGTGGCGTGTGTAGTGCTATATTGGAGACATTTGTGGCGTGTGTAGTGCTATATTGGAGACATTTGTGGCGTGTGTAGCGCTATATTGGAGACATTTGTGGTGTGTGTAGCGGTATATTGTGGTGTGTGTAGCGCTGTATTGTGGCGTGTGTAGCGCTATATTGGAGACATTTGTGGTGTGTGTAGCGATATATTGGAGACATTTGTGGTGTGTGTAGCGCTATATTGGAGACATTTGTGGTGTGTGTGGCGCTATATTGTGGCGTTTGTAGCGCTATATTGTGGCGTGTGAAGCGCTATATTGGAGACATTTGTGGTGTGTGTAGCGCTATATTGGAGATATTTGTGGTGTGTGTAGCGCTATATTGTGGCGTGTGTTGGACTATATTGGAGACATTTGTGGCGTGTGTAGCGCTATATTGGAGACATTTGTGGTGTGTGTAGCGCTATATTGGAGACATTTGTGGTGTGTGTGGCGCTATATTGTGGCGTTTGTAGCGCTATATTGTGGGGTGTGTAGCGCTATATTGGAGACATTTGTGGTGTGTGTAGCGCTATATTGGAGACATTTGTGGCGTGTGTAGCGCTATATTGTGGCGTGTGTAGCGCTATATTGGAGACATTTGTGGTGTGTGTGGCGCTATATTGTGGCGTTTGTACCACTATATTGTGGCGTGTGTAGCGCTATATTGTGGCGTGTGTAGCGCTATATTGGAGACATTTGTGGTGTGTGTGGCGCTATATTGTGGCGTGTGTAGCGCTATATTGTGGGGTGTGTAGCGCTATATTATGGCGTGTGTAGCGCTATATTGTGGCGTGTGTAGCGCTATATTGTGGCGTGTGTAGCACTATATTGGAGACATTTGTGGTGTGTGTAGCGCTATATTGTGGCGTTTGTAGCGCTATATTGTGGCGTGTGTAGCGTTATATTGGAGACATTTGTGGTGTGTGTGGCGCTATATTGTGGCGTGTGTAGCGCTATATTGTGGCGTGTGTAACGCTATATTATGGCGTGTGTTGCGCTATATTGTGGCGTGTGTAGCGCTATATTGTGGCGTGTGTAGCGCTATATTGGAGACATTTGTGGTGTGTGTGGCGCTATATTGTGGCGTTTGTAGCGCAATATTGTGGCGTGTGTAGCGCTATATTGTGGCGTGTGTAGCGCTATATTGGAGACATTTGTGGTGTGTGTGGCGCTATATTGTGGCGTTTGTAGCGCTATATTGTGGCGTGTGTAGCGCTATATTGTGGCGTGTGTAGCGCTATATTGGAGACATTTGTGGTGTGTGTGGCGCTATATTGTGGCGTTTGTAGCGCTATATTGTGGCGTGTGTAGCGCTATATTGGAGACATTTGTGGTGTGTGTAGCGCTATATTGTGGCGTTTGTAGCGCTATATTGTGGCGTGTGTAGCGCTATATTGGAGACAATTGTGGCGTGTGTGGCGCTATATTGTGGCGTGTGTTGCGCTATATTGGAGACAATTGTGGCGTGTGTGGCGCTATATTGTGGCGTGTGTAGCGCTATCTTGGAGACATTTGTGGCGTGTGTAGCGCTATATTGGAGACATTTGTGGTGTGTGTAGCGCTATATTGGAGACATTTGTGGTGTGTGTAGCGCTATATTAGAGACATTTGTGGCGTGTGTAGCGCTATATTGGAGACATTTGTGGTGTGTGTAGCGCTATATTGGAGACATTTGTGGCGTGTGTGGCGCTATATTGTGGCGTGTGTAGCGCTATATTATGGCGTGTGTAGCGCTATATTGTGGTGTGTGTAGCGCTATATTGGAAACAATTTTAGGGCTCTATGTTGATTGAAAGATGCATTGGGCCATTTTTTGGGGGGGTGGATGAGGGGGATGGGGGGCAGCGAATATTTTAGAGAGGCCAAAGCCCACCAGGTTCCCTCGTGGCTACGTCGCTGCCATGGGGTGCGATATGATGACGAGATCGTCAGACTCCTTACAACCCCTTCGAGATGGCAGTTTTGAATGCACGTCAGCAACCGAGAAGTAACACGAGCCGCCAAGTGATAATCCACTCCTTAGTGCAAATTCCACTCCACCTGAGAGACCTCCATGTTCAATGACAGCGAACGACCCAAACTTCACTCCTTAGATTCTTTTTTTTTGGCTATCACAGGACAGCGTGCCCTTCACGGCCTGGGCCCTCTTGTTTATTTATTGGTGTTTAATTGTACTTTCAGCATCTTTGGTTACATCATGATCGAAACAGAGATATGAAATCAGGTTAAGCCGATCGTTTATACCTATACTTCTTCTCACTTTAGAAGACTTCCACCTCAGGCGTTGATTCCGGGTCATATTGTACTTGTAACACAGAACTTGTTTTCCACAGTAATGAAGCACAATTCCACTTCCACCTAGATTGGCAATATACCGAAAAATCCAACCGATGCCGATATCAATTGGATACCTAAAACTGAACAGAATGAATCATTGAATACAGAAACCATCTATATTTTCACATTTTCCCACATTCGCTATATTTATAAGGCCTTGTTGAGAGTCTTGATAGTAGCTGAAGTGTTCATTTTCATGAAAAAAGTGACTAATTTTCCATTAATTTTTTGTTAACCCTTAAGATGCCTTGGCAATTGTCCTGAATTCGCTGGAGACACAACCTGTACATGTCCAGCTGCTAAGCAGTGATTTAAAGTCAAGGCTTGGCTGCTTGTTAAGGCAACCAAGACTTAACAAGAATCCCTGTCCACATGATTTGTCTATTGTCAGTGGGTCCTTCCAATGATTTGCATGTTAATGGCACATGCTCTGATATCGCTAAGGTCTGAAATAGGCCTTCAAAGGTTAAGGTGTGTTTGGAACAAGTCAAAACATTACTGTAAATATCTGTGTTGACAAAAGAATGCCCGTTTTGAACTCACTGGCAGTGCCATTTATGGGAGAATGATAAAAAAACCAACTTATTCTGTATTTACCTGACGGAAATTCCCCTTCGGTACTATAAGCAAATCTCATTTCGGTATCTGAGGATACCTATAGCCTGGCATTGTATTATTTGAGGATACCTTTCGAGGATACATTTTGGAGAATCCCTTTTTGTCGTATGAGGCCATGAGGGCCGGGAGAAATCCCTCAATGAGGTCTATTCTACTATCTCACTTAGCCTCATTTCTGTTGAGGCTATGAGGGCCATGAAAAATCCCTCAATGAGGCTAAGAGGGATAGTGGAATAGACGTCATTGAGGGATTTCGCATGGCCCTCATGGCCACATACGACAAACAAGAGGCCCCAAAGGGCCTCAATCGCTCACCGGGCAAAGTGATTCAAACAAAGTGGTTCAAAGAAGTATCTGGGGTCACATTCAGTTAGACATGGTTCATCAACACTACAAAGGAATGAAGTCATGAGAGACAAATTTTATGGAACTAGGGGCATGGCTTGAACAAACTTGAATCTTACCCCCCTAAGGATGCTGCATACCAAATATCAAAAGCATTCATCTGCAGGATCTGAAGAAGAAGAAGATTTTTAAAGAGAATTCCTAATTTTGAACTAAGTTATCATTCGGGCTCCCACAGTGAGCCCAAATATGAACCCAGGGACTTGGCTTGAACAAACATGAATCTCACCCCCTAAGGATGCTGCATGCCAAATATCAAAACATTCTGATTGCTGAATCTGAAGAAGACTTTTAAAGAAACATTCCTCATATTGACTAAGTTATAATTCAGGCTCCCGCAGGGAGCCCAAATATGGACCCAGGGACTTGGCTTTAACAAAGTTGAATCCCCCCCCCCCACCCCCCTAAGGATGCTACATACCACATATCAAAACATTCCGACTGGTGGATCTGAGGAAGAAGATTTTTAAAGAAAATTTCTCATTTCAAACTAAGTTACAATTCAAGCTCCCACAGTGAGCCCAAATATGGACCTAGGGATATGGCTTGAACAAACTTGAATCCCCCCCCCCCCCCCCCTACCCACCCCCAAGGATGCTGCATACCAAATATCAAAACATTCCGACTGCTGGATCTGAAGAAGAAGAATTTTAAAGAAAATTCCTCGTTTTGAACTAAGTTATCATTCTGGCTCCCACAGTGAGCCCAAATATGGACCTAGGGACATGGTTTGAACAAACTTGACTCTCACCCCTCTAAAGATGCTGCATACCAAATATCAAAACATTCTGACTGCTGGATCTGAAGAAGAAGATTTTTAAAGAAAATTCCTCATTTTGAACTAAGTTATAATTCAGGCTACCACAGTGAGCCCAAGTATGAACCCAGGGACTTGGCTTGAACAAACATGAATCACACCCCCTAAGCATGCTGCATACCCAATATCAAAAGATTCTGCCTGTTGGATCTTGAGAAGAAGATTTTTAAAGAAATTTGCCTGAAATGCACTAAGTTCAAATTTGGGCTCCTATACTGAGCCCAAATATGAACCCAGGGGGCCGATTTGAACAAACTTGAATCAGATCCACCCTACAATGTAGCATACCAAATATCAAAAGATTCTGCCTGCTGGATCTGGAGAAGAAGAGTTTTGAAGAAATTTGCCTGAAATGCACTACGTTCGTATTCGAACGTCTATACTGAGCCCAAATATGAATCCAGGGGGCCGATTTGAACAAACTTGAATCACATCTACCCCACAATGTTGCATACCAAATATCAAAAGATTGTGCCTGCTGGATCTTGAGAAGAAGATTTTTTAAGAAATTTGCCTGAAATGCACTAAGTTCGAATTCGAGCGTCTATACTGAGCCCAAATATGAATCCAGGGGGCCGATTTGAACAAACTTGAATCAGATCCACCCCACAATGTTGCATACCAAATATCAAAAGATTCTGCCTGCTGGATCTGGAGAAGATTTTTTAAGAAATTTGCCTGAAATGCACTAAGTTCAAATTTGGGCTCCTATAATGAGCCCAAATGTGAACCCAGGGGGCCGATTTGAACAAACTTGAATCAGACCCATACCAAGATGCTGCATACCAAATATCCAAAGATTCTGCCCACTGGTTCTGGAGAAGAAGATTTTTTAATAATTTTTCTATAATTCATACAGTGCTATCAGAGTTATGCCCCATACAGAGCCCCCAAAAGACGTGGCCATTTCATTTGAACAAACATGAATTTCCATATAGTAATGAACATCCACATGAAGTTTCGTGAAAATCGGACCAGTGGTTTCAGAGAAGTCGTTTGAAAAATGTTCACGACGACGGACGCCGGACGGCCGGTGATAAGTTAAGCTCCCTTCGGTGAGCTAAAAAGGGATTCTCCAAAAGGTATCCTCGAAAGGTATCCTCATATAATACAATATCAGGCTATTGGTGTCCTCAAATACCGAAATGAGGCTAAGAGTCGTATGTGCGAGTCAGTCGTTCGAGTAAATTCTCTTTGGCTTATTTGCTCGATGGGATTCGAGTCATTCAAGCAATGACTTACCAGTAACTACTCGATAAATTCTTGGCTTTAAGAATGATATAGGCTTTTGTTACACACAGGGAAGATAACTCTGCATACATGTTATGGGAAATCAAGCATTGGTGATAATAAGACTTGGATGGGGGAACCGAAGATAGTTGGGAATGGATAGACTCATCCGGGTTACCATTACAAGACAACATGGCGCCACTGGGTCACGTGACATTACGTCACTTCCGGGGTCCTGTCCGGGGTCCTGTCCGGGGTCCTGCCAATGTGAGGTGAAAAGCCCCTGACATACTACTCGCGTCCCTGGACGTCACTCACCACAAAAATCGCCGTCTGTAAGTATCTCGATTGGGTTCAGCCTAACTTCCCTTTGATCATTCTTAGAGGTTCTATTGGATCAGTTGACGAGCATACCGAGTGAGAAAAATACACAATAGAGTAGGGGTTCTATTGGATCAGTTGACGAGCATACCGAGTGAGAAAAATACACAATAGAGTAGGGGTTCTATTGGATCAGTTGACGAGCATACCGAGTGAGAAAAATACACAATAGAGTAGGGGTTCTATTGGATCAGTTGACGAGCATACCGAGTGAGAAAAATACACTATAGAGTAGGGGTTCTATTGGATCAGTTGACGAGCATACCGAGTGAAAAAAATACACAATAGAGGAGGGGTTCTATTTGATCAGTTGACGAGCATACCGAGTGAGAAAAATACACAATAGAGTAGGGGTTCTATTGGATCAGTTGACGAGCATACCGAGTGAGAAAAATACACAATAGAGTAGGGGTTCTATTGGATCAGTTGACGAGCATACCGAGTGAGAAAAATACACAATAGAGTGTAACAAATGAACAAAGTTAATCTTATCTGCGTTGTGTTCTCATTTCCACATTTTCTCCCTTATAGACTCGTCCGGCGGTCGATCGGTCCTGTGGAGTCTGGTGGATCGGTCCTGTGGAGTCCGGTGGATCGGTCCTGTGGAGTCCGGTGGATCGATCCTGTGGAGTCCGGTGGATCGATCCTGTGGAGTCCGGTGGATCGGTCCTGTGGAGTCCGGTGGATCGATCCTGTGGAGTCCGGTCGATCGGTTCTGTGGAGTCCGGTGGATCGACCCTGTGGAGTCCGGTGGATCGGTCCTGTGGAGTCCGGTGGATCGATCCTGTGGAGTCCGGTGGATCGGTCCTGTGGAGTCCGGTGGATCGATCCTGTGGAGTCCGGTGGAGCGGTCCTGTGGAGTCCGGTGGATCGATCCTGTGGAGTCCGGTGGATCGGTCCTGTGGAGTCCGGTGGATCAATCCTGTGGAGTCCGGTGGATCGGTCCTGTGGAGTCCGGTGGATCGATCCTGTGGAGTCCGGTGGAGCGGTCCTGTGGAGTCCGGTGGATCGATCCTGTGGAGTCCGGTGGATCGGTCCTGTGGAGTCCGGTGGATCGATCCTGTGGAATCCGGTGGATCGATCCTGTGGAGTCCGGTGGATCGGTCCTGTGGAGTCCGGTCGGTCGATCCTGTGGAGTCCGGTGGAGCGGTCCTGTGGAGTCCGGTGGATCGATCCTGTGGAGTCCGGTGGATCGGTCCTGTGGAGTCCGGTGGATCGATCCTGTGGAGTCCGGTGGATCGGTCCTGTGGAGTCCGGTGGATCGATCCTGTGAAGTCCGGTGGAGCGGTCCTGTGGAGTCCGGTGGATCGGTCCTGTGGAATCTGGTGGACGAGACAATAAGGGAGAAAATGGAACAACGAGAGCATGACGTATTCGCCACCTTAAAAGTCAATAGGGACGGCTAGTTCAGTCAATGGGGACGGCTAGTTCAGTCAATGGGGACGGCTAGTTCAGTTCACTTCCTGTAAGTTAGTTTGATCAGTTTATGAACAAACAGTGAAACCGTTCGGACGGTTTTCGGTGGGTCTTGCGGTGCGATGTTCCGAGTTTCCGCAAAACCGGAGCCTAATCGGAAAATCTCCCAAACGGACAGCTCTTGCCTTTTAATGACCGTAACACAGGCATTAAGTCAAGCCATTCGTTTATACCAGTACTGTCACTTTTAGAGGATTTCCAGCCAGTAGCAAACAAAATCTGCTCAACATCTGTGGGGTTTGGGGGGTGTTTTTTTTTTTTTTTTTTTTGTTTTTGTTTTTTTTTGTCGTTCTCGTGATGCAGGCCTTTATATTACCCAAATTCAAGCCGCTAAAGGGTATCACTAAATTAGGAAATGGCTACCAACAGCTTGTTGTAATATTCTAAAATGAAGATATTTGTAAAAATATACTTGTGCACTCTGCGAATTAGGTCTTAAAAACTCCAGTATTATATTCTATTTGCATGTAAATTGACTAATCATGTAGTTTCTCATATTTTGGGGACAGTTTTTGACTTGAAACCGGCGTGCCCAAATTTGACCAATCTAAAGCCTTGCGTGATGAGGTAGATAGAATGCCACGGGGGATAAAGTTTACAGTGATCGTAAATATATATTCACTCGTTTCTTTCCCCTAATACAGTGGAACCCTGTTAATTGAATAGACATTTCGCCCTTGTGAAACATGGGAATTGCGGTCACGATCAGCCATTGTGAAGAAATATATCACCTGAAACACCAATAAGTAGACAACAAGTATACGCATCGCCGATGTGGGGGTCGAGATTTTTCACACCTGAAAGTCTTGTCATTATGAGAAAATCAAATCCACTGATATTTGTTCCAGTTATTTCGCCAGCGAGTTCAAAACAAGCCAAAATCAAGGGCCATAACTCCGCTTAGTATGGCCGAACCGTACCAGTTTCGAAGTCATTCAAGACATTATTAAGAAAGTCACACATACTAAACATTAACAAAGTCCATTTATATTTGTTCAAGTTATTGCGCTAACGAGCTGAAAACAGACCAAAATTAACTAATTAATTAACTCCGCTAAATATGACCGTACCGCATCGGTTTTCGAACACGAGCAAGATATTAAGAAAGTCTCACTGTCCAAATATTGACCAAGTTCATTAATATTTGTTCAAATTATCTCAACCGAATCGAAAACAGGCAAAATTAACTAATTAAGGACCATAACTCCGCTGAGTGTGACTGAAACGTACAGTTTTCAAACTTATTCAAGATCTTGCTAAGAAAGTCTCAAATACCAAATATTGACCAAATCCATTGGTATTTGTTGAAGCTATCGCGCTAATGAGCTGAAAACAGGTAAACATTAACTTATTAATCCTTTACCCAACGTAACGGTCAAAACCGGCCAGCGCTATTTACAAAAATCACCATTCAATTTTCATTATTTTTGTCTCAAAAACATAGCTTATGACCCTTCAATGGAACGAGCTCGATGAGCTCGTTTCAATGAGGGGCCATAAGCTATGTTTTTGAGACAAAAAATTAAAATAGTCATTCAAGAATTTTGTTTGCAGGTGTCGTCTGCTTTTCGTCTTAGGTAAAGGGTTAAGGGTCATTACTCCAATCAGTAGGACAAACCGTACCAGTTTTCGAACTTATTCAAACACTGTTAAGAAAGTCTCACATACCAAACATTCGATCAAATCCACTGATACATTTGTTCAAGTTGTCGCGCTAATGGTTATGAACCATTAAATAAGTGAACACGTGACTTGGAGCGTTTGGCACCCCAATGTTGTGAGTAGGATTAAATAGGGCTGATCGGCTGATTGGTTAAATATATTTTGACTTTGAAACCATTAATTAAAATTTTGATTCCTCCACTTTAGAAAGGATTAATAAGTTTGTTTGTAATTTGGTGCCGGAATGTGTGAGAATCTCTCAAAAACATGAGGCATGGGGAAAAAAGTGTGAAGATCATTCAGTGCAAGAGCATACGGTAGTTTTGAAAATTCGAAATTTAAACTGAAATTTGATGTGGCAACATATATTTTTTTCCAGTTTAATTTTTTCAAGAGATGCTGTACTTTGTAAATGTGTAGGTATTTTTTCAAAACAACTTGGTGTGTTGTACAGAGAGTGGAACTTTAACACTGTGGTCAATGGGATTTATTTAGTGGTTCATAACCTCATGAGCTGAAACGGAGAAAAAATAACCAAATACGGGCCATAACTCCACCAAATCGCATTGGTTTTCACACTCAGCAAGACATTGTGAGGAAAGTCTCACATAGCAAATATTGATCAAATCCGTGGATATTTGTTGAAGCTATCGCGCTAACGAGAAAGGTGACGCCGACCCGCCCGCTCGCCCGCCAATCCGCGCAGCCACCCGCCCGCGAACCGACTTCATCAAACTTTAGGTCGGGTTTTTTCTTTCAAAAATCTGACCCATAAAAATGGGAATTCCAGCTCTTATCAGACTAAAAGATGACAAGATTCTATTTTTAAAATATGTGGTCTCCTGAATTTTTGTGTGTTTATTATCAGTTAATGCCATGCTCCGAACAAATAATAAATAACTGTTGGAGGTCCAACAATATAATATTTATTAGTTATTTCAACCCCTTTCGTCCCGTGAACTTAACACGCTGAGAAACAGAATCACTGAAGTGCACTAAAATGGGAGACATCCGTAATGGTTTAAAGTCAATATACAGTAAAGGTAAAGGCTTGCAGTAGCTGCTAACCCTTACCCTCGCTGTATTGAACCTAATGATTTCTCCAAAGTTATTACATTTTTATGCTGGTAGCGGGTGTCGATCTATAATGCAAGCGGAACACAAGACAGGAGGAAAGGGTGTACTATTGTCATGTAGACCCTAAACTGGTTATGTAAAGTGACATTAAAGGGCTTAATCCAAATGTTTTTCACTAAATTTATTCAAAATATGATACAGAGTAATGAAAAATTAAAACAAGTTGAGGAGATCAGATATTTTTTTTTAATAAATTGTAGACTCCTTCAACATGACCTTTTCAGTTAACAATCATTTTACTCTCTATCTTATATGCAATTCACGTGATAAAATTTGTAATGAACGTATGGTAAATGGTTTGGTTTTGAAAGTTATATCAATAAGAATGTTATTCCATTTAGAGATATCCTATGCAGTGGGTTTTTCTGTTATAGTTTAGTAGTTTTCTTTAATGATATCCGCCGATATGCATGCATCTGATTGGTCGAAGTAAGTTTTTCCACCAAATTCAAGGAATAATTTTCCTTTTTTTACATTAAATCACAGGAATTCCTTCAAAACTTATTTTAAAGCTAGAAAAACAAGATGCCCTGTTACAACCGATAATGTTACAACGCCGCATAATGTTACACCAAAGCATAATGTTACAGAAAATGTAGTAAACAACCGATAATGTTATAATCTCCGCATAATGTTATAACTTATATCAACCCGTTATGTTATAAAAATCGACGCATAATGTTATAACTTTTTTCAACCCGTTATGTTACAACAAATTAACCAATAATGTTATAACCTCTGTATACTAATTCCAGTTACAGCTATTGTAGACGGACTTTACCACTTATCATTTATTGCCGCATAAAGGTATGTAATATTTATACTAAAGGTTTCTGCTCTGGTTAAGGCGAGGAGACACTCCCCCCCCCCCCCAACTCCCGAGGATTTATCATAGAATGACCTAGTCACATTACATAGACGCGGATTATCCTGGTAAGTCAATCATGTGACGTCATTACCATGATCATCCAGTGCCCAGTATGGTGAAGGCAGGGGTGGTGGAGGAGGGGTACTATTTTATCCGGTTGGTGCTTTTACCAACATGCGTAATCTCCGCTTCCAGAAATGTAGTGCACCATAGTCCCCTGACGCCTTTGGGGATGGGCAAATGCCTCTGTTTCTGCTTGTTTTGGGCATCTAAAACTCATTTGTCGCATATTTCTTAGTCATAAGAATATCTTACTGTTCATTAATTTGACATTTTAACAACTAACAGTGAACAAAAATAAGGTGGAGTTAAAAGAGGTCAAAAAGTTGGATGGAGCGAGGCACATATGGTGGATGTGGCGGGTTGGTAGTGTCGCACGGAAGCCGAAGAATAAGATGCGAGACTGCGTAGGAAGAGGAATGAGGTTTAGGAGGACTGAAAGGGGTGGGCAGGGATTAGGCTGAGAAAGAGAGGAGGTCATGGATTAGTACATCAGGGTGATTGTGTAGAGAAGGCTATCTGAGAATACTATAAGAGAGTAGTGCTAGACGGTATGAAAATATAGATGGTGGAGATGTTGAAAGAAGTGGAAGTGATGAATTTGGGATTACAGCTTCTGGAAAAGGCGGTAAACGTTCCAACCGGATAAAATAGTACCCCTCCTCCACCACCCCTGTCGATTCTATAACATAACGGGTTGAAAAAAGTTATAACATTATGCGGAGTTTATAACATTATCGGTTGTTTACTACATTTTTGTAACATTATGCGTTGGTGTAACATTATGCGGCGTTGTAACATTATCGGTTGTAACAGGCCCCATGTGGCCTGAGGCTCTCACCTGACTAAAGTTGTTTAAAGGATTTAATTTTGCATCTATGGCTAGTTAACACAACAGGAAAATGAAGTTATTTAATTATTTATAACTCAGTTGTCCATGCTAGATTATTTGTTTTTCTAGTATTGCGATGTTATCGCAGAAATAATGCTCCGATTTTCAGTAATGCAAATCTAGGGAGTCCAAATATCAACCATGGGAGTTAACTTGAACAAGCTTGACCGATGTTGTACACCAAATATCAAAAGATTCCGACTGGTGGTACTGGGGAAGATTTTGAGAATATTACCAATGTTGCACTATGTTAAAACTTGCCTCCCCCTCCCTCCCCTCCCCATAGGGAACACAAATATCAACCCAGGGACTTTATTTGAACAAATTGAATCTGAACCCTCCAAGGTTGCCGTATAGCACAAAAGATTCTGCTTGTATCTCAAGAAGCAGATTTTTTAACCCTTTACCCAACATAACGGGCAAAACCGGCCAGCGCTATTCTCAAGAATCGCCAATTAATTTTTATTATTTTTTCATTTTTTGTTTCAAAAACATAGGTTATGACCCCTCGTTGGAACGAGCTCGTTCCAACGAGGGGTCATAACTTATGTTTTGAGACAAAAAATGAAAAAAATTAGTTATTCAAGAATTTTTTTGCCAAGTGTCGTCTGCTTTTCATGTTAGGTAAAGGGTTAAAAGATTGTTCCTCATCTTGGACTAAGTTAAAATTCGGGCTATAATAGGGAGTCCGAATATTAACCCATAGACTTGATTTGAACAAACTTAGATCTGACCTCCCTAAGAATGCTGTATACAAAATATCGAAAGATTCTGACTTGTTCATCTGAAGAAGATTTTTAAAGATTATTCCCCATACTGCTCTAAGTTAAAATTTGTGCTCCTGTATTGAGCCCCAAATATGAACCATGGATGCAGTGTATCAAATAATAAAAGATTCTGATCAAACGTTTTGGATATTTT
The DNA here is from genome assembly GCA_031216915.1 of Pictodentalium vernedei. NCBI lineage: Eukaryota > Metazoa > Mollusca > Scaphopoda > Dentaliida > Dentaliidae > Pictodentalium > Pictodentalium vernedei. Next base: position 485,449,089 of record CM062292.1, on the reverse strand, counting down.
TTTTTTAATTTTGGCAAATTTGCTGACTCATTATTTTTTCAATGCCTCCTAAATAACACCCTGAGATAACTGATGACAATTTTTTACCATTCTATTGTACTGGTTCTTAGGATGGTTCATACCAAATAACCGTTCTTTGTTCCGTGTGGTTTGGGAAAAATGGGCGTTTGAAAATATTTCTATGTTTAGCTCCCGATGTTCCCACGGGGATATGGACATTTTTTTGCGTGAATCAAGTACTTGTGACTCAATAATACCACATACCAAATGTGGTTCAAATCGAACAATCAGCTCCGAAAATAGAAATTTTGGGCGGGGCCAAAAATCTTGCCTCCTCCCATTACAAAGGCAAATATTACTCAACGAACTTCTATTCGTTTGAACAAACTTGATTCCACATCTCAAAAGGAAGCTCCCATACCAAATATCAAGTCACCCTACCCACTGATTCATGAGAAGATTTTAAAAAGATTTTGGAGAATTTCCCCCACCTCCTCCCTGGGCAAGTTGATCTGAACAAAAACAATGACCTCAACGGACGATGAGTGGTCACAATAGCTCATCCTGACTTTCACTCGGTGGAGATAAAAAATCACCTAATGGTGCCCTACCTTTAACAAGCATTAAGACCCGAACAACCAGGCGGGCCTCATTTGAACAAACGTTAATCGTATTCATCCATAACGCATTGAATGTCTTGAAGAAACATTACTTTGGGAGTCACAGGTCTACGAAATACCAAATATCGAAAGGTTCTGCCTGATGAGTTTGAAGAAGAGTTTTGAAGAGGATTCGTCATATTGACCCAAGTTAAAAATTTGACCCCAATAGAGAGTTCAAATACGAACCCTAGCGACTACATTTCGGCAAACTGGAATCTGATCCCCCTGAGGATGCTGCATAGCTAATATCAAAATACTTTGGTGAATCTGAAGATTTTAAAAGAAAATCCCTCAGGTTGAAATTTGGGTGACCCCACTGGGACTTCAAACATAAACACAGGAACTTGGTTTGAACAAACTTGAATCGGTCGTCCAGAAGCATACAAAATATCCAATGATTGTGATTGGTGGTTCTGAAGAAGGTTTTGAAGGTTATTCCTCATATTGCACCAAGTTAAAATTTGGGATCCCACAGGAGGAATGGAGTAATGTAATGTTTCTATAGCGCTGTTGTCCACGTCAGATGAATTAAATGCCTAACTTTCCAGAAACCCTAAAGAACAGGCCATTTTCCTGGAACTGAAATTCTAAGTAGACGGTGTTCAAACTCCAGTTATGCCAATGCCAGGGTTCATTGCGTGATTTTTTTTCAAATCTAAATAAGTTTTGAAGGATTTTAAGCTATTTTTTGCACACAACTTTTCACCAAAATGTTCTGAGCTAGAGAGGTGGGGTGGAAAAGATGGGACAGCAAGATTATTTTTTATATACATTAAATCACATAAAATCCTTCAAAACTCATTTTAAAGCAAGGGAAGAGAAACCTCAAAGTCAATTTTAATAAAACAAGGCAAGACCAATACCGGATCTGGACCTGCGTCGCTGCATGCAATTGATTACAGAGATGAACAGACTTCAAAGTATCGGCAAACAGGAAGTGGCTGCACGGCAGATCTGAAAATTAGATACACGATACAACTCGTCATTATGAAGCAGCAGACCAAATATAAAATCATTGCCGTTCATAGAAGCTAAGAAAACTTTGACGGAAGAAGTGTTTCGGACGGACTGACGGACGGAGTCGAGCGGTTACTTGACCTGCTCTGCCGCTGGCGACGCAGGTAAAAAAGTCATCCTATAACCTCTCCTCAATTCAGGCGAGTGTGAATGGGCAACAGGCTGAATTTGTTTTTGCATAAAATCACTTAAAAAAGTCGGTTCTCATTTTAAAGCAAGAAAAAAAATGACCCATTCCCAGTATACCCAGGACCTCAAGCAACCTGGTGGACCCCATATGAACAAACGTTAATCGTATCCGTCAACATTGACTAAACCCACCACAATCGACCCCGTGACTCGTGCACAGAATTCATTTAAATAAACGAAAAGAAAATTCATCATTGGGTTATATGTTAAATTTCAAACCCCTTGATGCCTCCAAAATCAGTGGAGCGAAATGCCTTGAACAAATTTACTTTGGGAGTCAGTGTTACGACCCGTAATGTAATAAATGCCCATAATGTAATACCTACCCATAATGTAATACGAACCCATAATGTAATAAAAAACGACCCATAATGTAATAAATGTAATAACGTGTAATAAATGTTAGGTACCCATAATGTAATAAAAATTTTAAAAAATTAGATACAAATTACACTTTTCCAGGCCCGTAATGTAATAAAATTCTAAGCTTGATTTTTGTTTTTTCTCTTTACTCCAGCAGTGCGTTCGGCTACTTATGACACATCCTGTGCCTTCATCAATGCTGCCAATGGCCCCTATGCCGTACACAGCCAACATGTGTGGGTGTGTTGGGATTACGATAGAGAGTATTCCGGGACCTGGGGCGGGTATACTCTGCTATGAGTGACAGGCATTATCCCTCTTCCATTTGTACCACCCACGCAAACGACTTCCTCGATAGCCTCTACTACCCTGCCACAATCATATAGGTCTACCTTACAAGACATTCAATAATTTTGATTCCAGGATGGTCATTTATAACTGCAATCATCATATTCGACCGGCTGTTCACTTGCACAAAAGCAATGCGGGTAGCAGGTTCCTATACTGTTAATAAGTGCAAGCAATTCTGGCCAAAGTTGCTGAGGCAGAGGGTGTAGTGGGGTGCAGTGGGGTTTGGGTGCACAATAACCGGATAGTGGGGGGGGGGGGGGGGGCGTATAGTGTGGGATACAAGGAAAAGATGGAACAGAAGCAAGACGTTGAGTCAACCGGCGCAGAGGAATATCGGGAGGCGATATGGTGAGTGTACTGGTATTGGAATGGGGGATATCCTATAGCTCGATGGGATTTGGATTAGGCTACTTTGCTCCAAATTAAGCGTACAATCTATCCTCTGTCTCTCCAATTTTCATTACCTAAACAAATTAGTAACTTCCCTGTACTGTACTACTATAAGTTCATGTCGCACCCTCCGCACCTTGAAACCAATGAGCCCGAGCCCAGGACCACACTTAATAACGACCACATCATATTCCCGGTCCTGTGATCACATGTGTCAAGTAATATTATCAAATGCTTTCCAGTCAAATAGTTTGCACTTCGCACATGCAAGAAAGACCTTACATTTTCAATAAAAATTGTATCAGTTTCAATAGTGACAGCCCTGAGTGAAATGGTTTCAACTCCTCTCAGTGTTATTTTTCTAAAACCTCAACACACCACAGATTGAACACCCTCAATTGATATGAACCGAAGCAAGTTAAACGCCTTGTAGACTGCTATCATCCACACAGGCCACTTTTGCGAGAAGATTGCTTAAGAGTATGTCATGTTCACCTGTGGCTGTGACCAGCAACTGAGTCGAGTTAATGTGCACATCACTTGGTTGTACAAAGCAGCCTCTTTGTATTGAACTCAGGGGATTGCATTCTCAAATAAATTTCACCAGTGGTGTGGCATCACTCATAGTATGCACAGGACGAATGCAGATCTATAATAGAGAGTAGTTTTGGTGGTTCTTGAGATTATGTTGATTGGAAAAGCATTCCACAGCATTTTCTGAGCTGTGGGGACTACCACTTAAACCACCTACATTTCCTGACAGTTCCTGGCGGTTGGCAGGAACTTCCTGCCAACCGCATACTCCATCACATCGACTATTCGCGTGTTCATCCCCGCTATTGTGCCATCTTCTCCTGGGCTACACTCAAACAACATACGTAGCTAAACACCAGGTGTAACATGGGCATATCCGTTTGACCGTGAGGTGTGACTTTGACCATCAATCCGGTGACCTTGAACCTGTGTATGGGCCGATTGTTATGAAACTTGGTGTGTGGTTCGGGCGCCCAACAATTTTGCCACACCCGATGCCCGTCATGTGTGACCTTGATTGATATTCACACCGTTGACCTTAAACCTATATCTCGGCTCATGTTGGGCCGATTTGCGTGAAACTTGGTATGTGGGGGTAGTTCGGGTCTCTCTCTCTCTCTCTCTCTCTCTCTCTCTCTCTCTCTATATATATATATATATATATATATATATATATATATATATATATAAGAAAAAAATATTAAAGTTCAAAACAAATACAACGACATCACTGACTATATTCCTGCTAGCGCTTTCACCGCTCTGTATGCGGATCTTCAGGCATTTTTATTTTTATAAAATACGTTATACAAATATTTACAAAATAACGTTATGACGTAAACCACTGGGTGTGGTGTATCGATTTTGGAGACGTTGTTCCAGAAACTGCATATACAATAATTATTTCATACCTTTGAACAGAGGCGTGTTGATCCTTTATCGAAAGAAATTATAACGAAATTAACATAACAAATAAAATAATGATGTTTCTTTTATCCTAGAAATTATGTTATAAAGGTTGTGGGCTCCGAAAAAAATCTAATTGCGAAAACGCATTACATTGCATAAACAGCCAACTATATCAATTGTTCACATATAATTATATCTTACGTGACGAGAAGGAATTATTCTTATTTTTTATACGCAGTCTACAGCCTTAATTTAACTCATGCACGTGATGTCGATCTATGTGGCTCGGCCGTTGTTAGTATCTCCCGTGAATTTACGGTTTGGGCTCATTCATGCAACGGTCAATTTAATGCTACTGGGTGGCGCTATTACAATCCAAACGTAATGTAATGCCTGTAGTTTAAAGCTTTAGATGGGTGGTGGTGGTAGTAGGGTGGGCACCCAAGGTTTTCAAATTATGCGCTATATTATTATTTTTATAGTCTTAACTTTGGAGAGGGGGGTGGGGGGGGGGGGGTATAGATAATTAATCCATTTTAAATCGTTTGGGATGGCTCTTTTTATAATAGTAATTACCTACACCTGCTTGTTTTTATAAGGCTTTTGTCATGTTCACTTGGGGGGGGGGGGGGGACCTTCCTTTGTTGAGACTGAGGATGAGTTTAAGTAATGTAATATAATGGGGATGATTGTAAGCATTAATTTGGTGTAGGGGGTGACGGGAGGGGGGTGGGTGGGTTGGATGACCAGCTCATTAAGAATTATTTATTTGTTCATCCTTATAATTCCTATTTCAATTCTTTATCTAATCGTACAATTTTTCCTTATTACAGGAGTGGCGTCAACGGGACACATAATGGCTACGGATTCCCGGGGGGGGGGGGGGGGGGGGGGGCATTAAACCACGGAGTTACAAAAGTATAGTCTCTCTACGGATAACTTGACTTTATTTATCGGAATATCATGCTTGACTCCGTTTACGTCGTATTAGTTCTCTGTTCAAGAACGCTTGCATCGGATCCAGCTCGACTCCAGGAGGTGTCGAGCTGGAGTCTGAGTAAGGCGCTCACAGCCATTAATTTAAATTATGCGGAAATATTGGTATCGTGAAAATAAATGTAAATAGATGGTTAACATAGGAAAATTCGTGGAAAAACACATATATTCTGAGTTCATAAACTTTACTTCTAGTATAAAGACCATATCATAGTATTATATGTTATGTTTCATAGAAATAACACGATTGGCACAGTGAGTCTTTGTGTATAGCCCCCTACTTACCCAACCTTTTCTTCTCCCTTAGCCAGAGAGTTACATGTACAGTGGCGCTTGCCCCGAGTCCGGCTCGACTCCCCGAGAATGACAAACACTCTCGGGGGTTCGAGCTAGAGTCGGGAGTAAGGAGTTCATTCCCTTACATTATGCAGAAATACGGGTATTACCAACATAGTAATATATAGAGAGTTGGTGTGGGAAGCATCTGTGGGAAATAAATATACCGGGTTTTTTTCGGAGCCCACAACCTTTATAACATAATTTCTAGGATAAAAGAAACATCATTATTTTATTTGTTATGTTAATTTCGTTATAATTTCTTTCGATAAAGGATCAACACGCCTCTGTTCAAATGTATGAAATAATTATTGTATATGCAGTTTCTGGAACAACGTCTCCAAAATCGATACACCACACCCAGTGGTTTACGTCATAACGTTATTTTGTAAATATTTGTATAACGTATTTTATAAAAATAAAAATGCCTGAAGATCCGCATACAGAGCGGTGAAAGCGCTAGCAGGAATATAGTCAGTGATGTCGTTGTATTTGTTTTGAACTTTAATATTTTTTTCTTATAACTACCAGCACAAGGATTTGTTTATAAACTTCTGATATATATAAAAAATATTAAATATATATATATATATATATATATATATATATATATATATATATATATATATATATATATATATATATATATATATAGTTATATATATATATATATATATATATATATATATATATATATATATATATTACCAACATATATATATATATATATATATATATATATATATATATATATATATATATATATATATATATATGCCTGAAGATCAGATATATATATATCAGAAGTTTATAAACAAATCCTTGTGCTGGTAGTTATAAGAAAAAAATATTAAAGTTTAAAACAAATACACCGACATCACTGACTATGTATACTATATAGTCAGTGATGTCGGTGTATTTGTTTTAAACTTTAATATTTTTTTCTTATATATATATATATATATATATATATATATTGAGCGTCCTGAACTACTCCCACATACCAAGTTTCACGAAAATCGGTCCAGCATGAACCGAGATACAGGTTCAAGGTCAACGGTTTGAATATCAAGGTCACACATGACGGGCATCGGGTGTGGCGAAATTGTTGGGCGCCCGAACCACACATCAAGTTTCAGGACAATCGCCCAGCAGGAGCCGATACACAGGTTCAAGGTTTCCGGTTTGATGGTCAAGGTCAAACACCCGGTCAAACGGATACGCCCATGTTATTCCTCGTGTCTAGCTATGTATGTTGTTTGAGTGTAACTTAGGAGAAGATGGCACAATAGCGGAGATGAACACGCGAATAGTCGATGTGATAGAGTAGGCGGTTGGCAGGAAGTCCCTGCCAACCGCCAGGAACTGCCATGACTGTAGGTAGTTTAAGTGGAAGGCCGTGTGGTGGACTAATAATATTACTTGACACATGTTATCACAGGATCGGGAATATGATGTGGTCGTTATTAAGTGTCATCCTGGGATCGGGCTCATTGGTTTCCAGGTGCGGTGGGGTGTGACATAAACTTATAGTAGTACAGTACAGGGAAATGACTAATTTGTTCAGGTAGTGAAAACTGGAGAGACAGAGGATAGATCGTACGCTTAATTTGGAGGAAAGTAGCCTAATCCAAATCCCATCGACCTATAGGATATCCCCTATCCCAATACCAGTACACCTACCATATCGCCTCCCGATATTCCTCTGCGCCGCTTGACTCAACGTCTTGCTTCTGTTCCATCTTTTCCTTGTATCCCACACTACCCCCCCCCCCCCCCCCCCGCCACTATCCAGTCTTGGTGCACCCAAATCCCACGGCACCCACTCCACCCTTTGCCCCAGCAACTTTGGCCAGAGTTACTTGCATTTATTAACAGTAGGAACCTGCTACCCACATTGCTTTTGTGCAAGTGAACAGCCGGTCGAATATGATGATTGCAGTTATAAATGACCATCCTGGAATCAAAATGACTGAATGTCTGGTAAGGTAGACCTATATGGTTGTGGCAGGGCAGTAGAGGCTATTGAGGAAGACGTTTGCGCGGGTGGTACAAATAGAAGAGGGATAATGCCTGCCACTCAGAGCAGAGTATACCCGCCCCAGGTCCCGGAATACTCTCCATCATAATCCCAACACACCCACACATGTTGGCTGTGTACGGCATAGGGGCCATTGGCAGCATTGATGAAGGCGTAGGATGTGTCATAAGTAGCCGAACGCACTGCTGGAGTAAAGAGAAAAAACAAAAATCAAGCTTAGAATTTTATTACATTACGGGCCTGGAAAAGTGTAATTTGTATCTAATTTTTTAAAAATTTTATTACATTATGGGTACCTAACATTTATTACACGTTATTACATTTATTACATTATGGGTCGTTTTTTATTACGTTATGGGTTCGTATTACATTATGGGTCGTTTTTTGTATTACATTATGGGTAGGTATTACATTATGGGCATTTATTACATTACGGGTCGTAACAGTCAGAGTTATGATATATATCAAATAGCAGAAGATTCTCCCTTGCGAGTCAATAGGATTTGTAAGAAAATTCCGCATACTAAAGTTAAAATTTGGGTTCCCACTATGAGCCCCAATACAAACCGCAGCTTTGGACAAACTGTAATCTGACCACTAAGGATTCGGTTCTTAATATCAAGATTTTGGCCATTGAAGTTAAGGAAGATGTTTATATAAAAAAAATTTCCTCATATTGCACTAAGTTGAAATTTGGGATTTGAACACACTTGAATCTGACTTCCCTGAGGATGTTGTATACCAAATATCCAAAGATTGTCATTGGTGGTCCTGGGGAAAAAAGGATTTAAAAATTATTCCTTATACTGCACCGAGATAAAATTTGGACTCTCATTGGGAACAATAATATCAACCGACGATCTTAATTTGAACAAAGTTGAATCTGCACACTAAGGACGCTTGATACAAAATATCCAAGATTTTGACTGGTGGGTCTGATGAAAAGTGTTTTAAAAGAATTTCCCTTATATAGCACGAAGTTAAAATTTGGACTCCCATAGTGAGCCGAAATATGAACCCGGGGACTTTATTTAAACAAAGTGGTGATTTTTAACCCCTTACTCAACGTAACGACCAAAACCGGCCAGCGCTATTCTCAAAAATCGTCAATTAATTTTCATTTTTTATCTCAAAAACATAGGTTATGATCCCTAGACGAACTCGTTCCAACGAGGTGTCATAACCTATGTTTTTGAGACTAACAAATGAAAAAAATATTATTATGTATTTATTTATTGGTGTTGAAGGTCACATACTTATGCACAATGGCTAATCGTGACCGTGACAGTTTTACGGGTGGAGGAAGCCGGAGTACCCGGAGAGAACCACCGAGCAACGACGAGCAGCTGTCAGCTCCCCAACATCGTAACTCTGAACTCTACACCGCAGCACAGGCAGGGTTAGATTGGTTGAAGACATGCGCACCATCGACGTGCAGTACGCCTTAGTACACAGCGTCATCGTGCTCCCATGTAGGCAATCGGGGTGAAGTGTCTTGCCCAAGGACACAACGCGGTTGCCGCAGGTGGGATTCGAACCGAGGACCTATTGGCTTGCAGCCTGCACCTCTACCAACTGAGGCACCGCGCCCCCTATTATTTATTTATTTATTGGTGTTTAAGGTCACATATTTCTGCACAATGGCTAATCATGACCATGACAGTTTTACGGGTGGAGGAAGCCGGAGTACCCGGAGAGAAAAAAATGAGTTATTCAAGAAATTTTGTTGGCAAGTATCGTCTGCTTTCCATGTTAGGTAAAGGGTGAAACAATACTCTTCATGTTGCACCAAGTTAAAATTCGGGTCACATGGGGGATCCAAATATGAACCCAGGGACTTGATGTGAACAAACTTGAACCCTTGGTGGTTTTTGAGAAGAATTTGGTAATGTTCAAAAAAATATTCTGGGTGCGAGTTGTGTACCCTCTGGGCCTGGCAACTTAATTTGAACAAACTTGAATTACATGTGATACGGGAGGTTCACATCAAATTGGTACAGTAGTTTTCGGAAAAAAATGATAATGCAAAATTTATGCCGGAGAGAAAGTGATCACTGAAGCTCCCTTGAGCTTCGTTGAGGTGAACTAAAACTTGTGGATGTGCACAACGGGACAATTAAACTGCAATTATTAAAGGTGAGTGTGAGTTGGTCTCCGCGGGGGGGGGGGGGGGGGGGGGGGGGGGGGTGTACACGCGTGGTTTTACTCCTCAGTACTCTACCGCCTGCATTATTAGCCAGTGTGGATATTAATAAAACAGTCGTGTGCACAAAAGATTAATATGACCTCAGTGGTACAAATGAAACAGACTTCCGCCGCGTTGGGGTACATTATATTACAAGCATACACTTTAAATTATAACAATTGAATTTTCTGCCGCTTTATCGGAGTATCAATGTGGGACGGAAGTGCAACATACTACATACAACTGAACACGCCCATCCAGCATCCATACTCATATAAAGTGACAGATTCTTCATTTAACTCTTTACCGAACATGGAAGCAGACGACACTTTCAAACAGAATTTTTGAATAACTAATTTAAAAAAAAGGTTGTCTCAAAAACATAGGTTATGACCCCTCTTTGGAACGAGCTCAACGAGCTCGTTCCAAAGAGGGGTCATAACCTATGTTTTGGAGACAAAAAATGAAAAAAATAATGAAAATTAAATGGCGATTTTTGTAAATAGCGTTGGCCGGTTTTGGCCGTTACTATGGGTAAAGGGTTAAATGAAAGAGTCAATGGACTTCAGCTCAACTTGTCCAAGAAGGAACTGAACTAAATAGAAAGATCCGATAATGCCAAGCCATTCACTTAAGTTTCTACAGAAAAGACATCACACCCAAAACTACATATGAAATCTGAAAAAAACAGTTGACGGAAGGGGACTGTAAGGTGTACTAATGGAATTGTTGACAATTTATATGTCAAATCCAAGATGGCCGATGGCGGCCATCTTTTCAACGGAATGCAGAAAATTTGATAACTTCCATCTAAACATCATACCAAAGTTACATATGAAATTTGAAAAAGATCGGATGAGAGGTGCGGCCTGTAGGGTCTGCTAATGGAATAATTTATATGCCAAATCGAAGATGGCCACTGCCGGCGATGTTTTTCAACAAAATTCAGAAAACATTGATAGCTTCCATCTGGATATCACACCAAAGCTACATATTAAATTTCGAAAAAGATGGGGTGAGGGATGTGGCCTGTATGGTGTGCTAATGGGGTTGTTGACAATTTATATGCCAAATCCAAGATGGCCGCTGGAGGCCAGGTGTTTCAACAAAATTCTGAGAAACTTGATAGCTCCCATCTGGACATCACATCAAAACTACATATGAAATTTGCAAAAAGCTTGGGTGAGAGATGCGGCCCACAGGGTGTGCAAATGGAATTGTTGACATTTCAAATCCAAGATGGCAGCTAGCGGCCATGTTTTTCAACAAAATTCAGAAATATTCGATACCTGCCATCTAGACATCAAACCAAAGCTGCACATGAAATTTGAAAAAGATCGGGTGAGAGATGTGGCCTGTCGGGTGTGCTAATGGAATTGTTGACAATTTTTATGCCCTCTAGACATTACCACATATAAAATTTGGAACTGACCAGGTGAAAGCTGCAACCTGTAGGGCGTGCTACAGGAATTGTGGACAGACGGACGATACTTCAAGTTGTAAAGTTGAGCTAAAAATTAGAACACTTGGGTCGATGTTCCCTTAAGAAAAAAAAGAGAAAAAATCCAAGGTCGGGAACTCTCGGGTTTTCAGAACTTGTACCAAACAGGCACGAAGCAAGATTTCTATAGTAGGGGGCGCCTATGCAGTTTTTAGGGAGGGGACAATATTAGGAATTAATTATGGGAGTGGTGTCGGGTGGGATCCCCGAGAGAACTTTGCAAAATGCAGGGATCTAAGAGCGAATTTAAAGCAATCTCGGACACCAGTTTTGGCCTCTATGTTATATACTTGCATTGGTTTTGTTAGTTTTGTTTTGGGGTTTTCTTTGGGGGGGGGGGGCAAAAAAAAATGTTTAAGGGGTGGCCAAGGCCTTCATGTTCACGCCACTGGTGCCAAAATAATCTTTGAAATTTATGTACATACATGTACCAGTTTATATTTCTGAGACATGTATTCCAACCCAATACAACTTCTACTTAACAGTCATCTCTGTGATACTCTTCCAGAGAGGTTCCCACAGCACTATCCGCGTCGGGTGCAGATCAGTGACGCTCTTCCAGAGAGGTTCCCACAGCACTATCCGCGTCGGGTGCAGATCTGTGATGCTCTTCCAGAGAGGTTCCCACAGCACTATCAGTGTCGGGTGGAGATCTGTGATGCTCTTCCAGAGAGGTTCCCACAGCACTATCCGCGTCGGGTGCAGATTTGTGATGCTCTTCCAGAGAGGTTCCCACAGCACTATCAGCGTCGGGTGGAGATCTGTGATGCTCTTCCCGAGAGGTTCTCACAGCACTATCAGTGTGTGATGCTCTTCCAGAGAGGTTCCCACAGCACTATCAGCGTCGGGTGGAGATCTGTAATGCTCTTCCAGAGAGGTTCCCACAGCACTATCAGCGTCGGGTGGAGATCTGTGATGCTCTTCCAGAGAGGTTCCCACAGCACTATCAGCGTCGGGTGGAGATCTGTGATGCTCTTCCAGAGAGGTTCCCACAGCACTATTCCAGAGGTTCCCACATCACTATTCCAGAGAGGTTCACACAGCACTATCAGTGTGTGGTGCTCTTCCAGAGAGGTTTCCACAGCACTATCAGTGTCGGGTGGAGATCTGTGATGCTCTTCCAGAGAGGTTCCCACAGCACTATTCAAGAGGTTCCCACAGCACTATTCCAGAGAGGTTCCCACAACACTATCAGTGTGTGATGATCTTCCAGAGATGTTTCCACAGCACTATCAGTGTGTGATGCTCTTCCAGAGAGGTTTCCACAGCACTATCAGTGTCGGGTGGAGATCTGTGATGCTCTTCCAGAGAGGTTCCCACAGCACTATCAGCGTCGGGTGGAGATCTGTGATGCTCTTCCAGAGAGGTTCCCACAGCACTATTCCAGAGAGGTTCCCACAGCACTATTCCAGAGGTTCCCACAAAACTATTCCAGAGAGGTTCCCACAACACTATTCCAGAGAGGTTCCCACAGCACTATCAGTGTGTGATGCTCTTCCAGAGAGGTTTCCACAGCACTATCAGCGTCGGGTGGAGATCTGTGATGCTCTTCCAGAGAGGTTCCCATAGCACTATCAGTGTCGGGTGGAGATCTGTGATGCTCTTCCAGAGAGGTTCCCACAGCACTATCAGCGTCGGGTGGAGATCTGTGATGCTCTTCCAGAGAGGTTCCCACAACACTATCAGTGTCGGGTGCAGATATTATTTCCGTGTATAAAACAACATTACTATACCTAAATGAAAAGTTATACTTTCTGAACAATGCGGGCAAAGCAATAACCTAAATATTATATATTTCAAGACTTTTTTCAAGCGCCTTTAATGGCCTGGAGTTCAACATTTTTTTTATTTAATCCCCTTCCATGGCACGTATGAACCCTGTTAATACTGATTTCCAGTTCAAGCAGGCAAGGACAAGGACGTAAGGACGAACAAAATCGAAAGGCTATCTATTCAAGGCCGCGACTCATTTTCCAAAGCCCCACAATTGTCAAATTCAAAGATTTTCAAAACTTCATCTAATCTAGTCCTAACAAGGTCCCTCTGGTCGTTAGCCACTTCTCGAGGGGGTAACGACCGAAGGGCCTAGTTTTGACTTCATGGACTGTCGCATATAAAACTGTTTAGTTAAGATAACCAATTTTGGTGACGTTTATTTTATTTCGTGAATATTCAACGCCCCTTGACACATTTTTGAAGATTTCAAGGTCTTAGATATCCCTCAGTCAAATCAAGGCCGTTCTTTCAATCAAAGGCCCCACAGGAACACTGATTCTTGAAAGGCTCTCGGAGCTCAAGTATAAATATCAGATTCTGGTATCATACAAACAAGAAATATAAGGAAGTTTTTCTGCTCTATTCTACCACATATATCCGTAATAACAGACGATTTTAATTACTTTGGCATTCTTTTCGAACTGCGCTGTTTAATCCTTAATGACCTGGGCCTATTTTTGGACAAACTATCCCAAACCGTTTCCTGCAAGTCAAAAGACATCTCTGATTTCCGGTCAAGACTTGGATGCCCATATAGGCAATACTGTCTTGAGTAACAAGAGGCCCCACATAACAATAGTTGTTTAAAGAAGGATTTAATTAGCATATATAGCTAGTTAACACTACAGAGGAATGGTTTGGAATAAAACAAAATGCGATGTCAGAACAAGCAATTACCTCAAATATAGCTAAAATTGGTTCAGCGGTTTTGGAGGGGTAGGTGCAAACTTCACGGACGCCGGACGACAAACGATGAATGATCACTAAGCTCATCATGACTTTCAGTCAGGTGAGCAAAAAATCATTACGAGGCTAATGTTATTAACCGAAAGACTTACATAAGGACTGCAAGTTGTGGCACATGGTCATAAGTTTTAAAGGGTGTTGAATTAAAGAGGCATGAGGGTATATAGAAACGGAAAACAGTAGCTAAGACCAAAGCCAAACCGAAAGGTAAAGCGATGCCGTAATATTCATATCCCGAATTTTGTAATCCTCAGACCCAAGCCCTTAAAAAACCTCAAAGATGTGGATTTTTATAGTATGTGTGAGACACACACGGATGAAAGTCCTAATCATGTTTTTTTGCCTATCACCAGTGTAGTGAAACATCAATTCACACATGTATAGTTCACAGACATAAAATATTGCATAAAAAATAAAACAAACTCCTGGATAATAGTTCAAGCTCTTGTATTTATTAACTGATAAATTACATTCGCTTGTAGTTGACGCAACTTATTAAACAAGTTTATGTATCAGAAAAAGTGCAAATCCCATCACAGATGTAACTATTATATCTACAGTAAACACACAGTGACTTAGAATGCAGTTATTCACAAAGTCTAATAAATAACCTCATCCCACCCCCGTAATTCAAGAAGAAAAAAAAACCTCAATGTAAAAAAATAAACAATGGCAAAAACCTTCAATGTTAAAAATCCCAAAATCCTAATCAGAAAAAGTCATTAACTCTCTGTACACTAATGTTAAAATGCCAAATTTTCAAACAGTAAATTTTCCTCCATAATGTAACTGTGAATTTAACTAATTCAGTCTTGGAAACATGTTTCATTAACTTGTAAAGTGCTGAATTATTTTTGGTCATCAAAATTTGTTTATGCGTCTTTGCCTTGTTATAATTCACGAGAGAGTGCCGATAAGGCCCTCTCTCGTGAATTATAACAAGGCAAATCCCAATGGACAAAATTATTCAACTTCAAAGATAATATAAAACTCATCCATCAAAAAGGATGCATTTAAGTTGAAGCACCTGCACTTCAGAATAAAGCCCCAAAAATGGGCTTCCAGCACTCTACAAGTTAACTAAGAATTTATGCAAATTCAATCTTGATTTACAGAACTCTACGAGATCTATCAGATTCCATTAAATTCCTAGTAGCATTATGATAAAATATGTAATTTCAAATTATCATTATTTATTTACTGGAGTTTAAGGTCACAATTCTGCACAATGGCTAATCCTGACTGCAACATGGAGATGAAATCAAATTTAGTCAATCGTTTATACCCACTTTGCCTATTTTAGAGGACTTCCACAACAGACATTGTTAACAAGGTCCCATTTTACCAGTAAAACAGAGCTTGTTCACCACAGTAAACAAGCACTGCTTCTCTTCCGGGATTTCCATGGGAACAAATTATCATATTTTGACATCAATGTGCATGGTGTTAATGTAAAAAAAATATATATATTAATTGGTAGAATGCTAGACTTTCATGGTAGACAGAAATCGCTTATTAATAACTGTTTTGTTACAGTTTATTGGAGAGTATTTACAAGCTAGACACATCTGTATTAATGCTTTACTGAACATAATCAGACATCATGATTCATAAAATCAAATTCAATTATTTTTTAAAAATTTTAAACATTGCTTAACTGGTTGAGTGGTAGAAGCCACTATCATGACACTATTGAAAACTGCTGATAGCCATTAGCTTGTTTGCTCACTAGAAGAATAGAAAATGTTTAAAGAAACTGTTACAATTTATTGGATAGTGCCAATAAGCACTCTCCAATAAATTGTAACAAATGAATTATTTATTAACAAAATCTTGCTAAACCAATGCAGTGCTTGCTGGTATGAATAGAATCTTCGAAAAAAAAATACTCATGTTGCAAATCACATTTTAATAATAATTCGGCACTCTACCAATTAAAACACAATGAGCATCTTGATTCCATTCAAATAAGGGCCATAAACTATATTTTGGGGGTAAAAAATGATTTTTTTTTAGTTGTACAATGAAGTTTCTTACAATGACTGTTAGGTTAGGATTAATGAAATACCAATACCCTTTCTTGGTATAAATAATTGTATTTTATTATAACACCTGGAATAAAAGTCCAAATATAGTTTGCCAGCATTTAAAAATTTAGAAACAAAGTTAACTCGGCCAGTAAGAATAAAAAGCTCCGAAAAAGCTTTGCAAGAAACAATGTTGGAGGTTGAAAAGGTTTTGTTTTTTTTTAAATTTATAATATTTTTTAATTTACAATGAATAATTTTCTCATATTTTTCTGATCAGAGGATTTTGTTCAGGGATTTATTTTTCAAACAGGGAGTATTCGTCTCCAAAATTTTTGACATTAAGTTTCTGTCAGACCAACTCCTCCCCCTATTTTTGACAAGAAGCTCAAGCAAGCCCCCTTCCCCCACCCCGATAAAATTAAATGAATTCAAGGTTTCGTACTCTGATTAGGTTCTGTCTGTGGTCTGTTAACTGGTAGAGTGTTCAATTATTTTTGGTCATTAATATTTTATTACATGTCTTTTCCTTGTTACAATTTATGGGAGAGACCCCAGAGGCACATCTCCAATAAATTATATCATGGCAAATCCCAAAAGACTAAAAATTTTATATCAAATAAAAATATATTTTATATCAAAGATAATTTGAAACACATGCACAGAATATGGAGCCTTTAAGTTGTGGTACCTACACTTGAGAATAAAGCCCAAATATGGGTTTCCAGCACTCTACCAATTAATTTATGTTTATGGTCATTTTTAGCCCGTATGGTTGTGTCATGACCAAAAAATACGATTATAAGGTAAAGGGGGATTATCTATTTATTTATTGGTGTTTAAGGTCACATATTTCTGTACAATGGCTAATTATTACCACAACATGGAGATAAAGTCAAGGCCAGTTAATTGTTTATACCCATGTTGCCTATTTTAGAAGACTCGCATCCCAAGCATCAGTGACTGGATCCTATTTTACCACAGCAAACAAGCACTGCTTCACTTCCCCGGGGTTCCCACGGGGGAAAGGGGGGTTAGGAACTGTCACATAAAAAGGGAGCATCAGACACATTTATTTATTGGTGTTAAAGGTCACATACTTTTGCACAATGGCTAAACATGACCACAACATGGAGATGATATGTCCATAGGCCATAACTCTGCCAAAAAAATATCGGATCAAGCCCACTATCAATTCCCAACCAAAATTTTGTTTCATTTTGTTCAGTCAAACTCAAGTTATCATCCAGAAACCATATTTGGAATGGATGAACGGAAGTGCATGTATTCGGATGGACTGAAAGAGTAACACTTCATGCCCCTTTGCCCCCCCCCCCCCCCCCCCAAAAAAAAAGAAGTGTGCAATTTGAGGTATTTGAAAAAAATTGAATTTTTTGAAATTGAAAAAGGGACATAACTCTGGTCAAAAATGACAGACCAAACCCCGATTTGAACTTGACCTGTATATTTTATGTTGGTCCACACAGATACCAAATTTTATTTGATTCGGTCAACAACAACTAAAGTTATCATCAGGAAACCCAAGTGGGACAGACGCACGCCTGCACAGATGAACACCGGCTATTTTAATAGTTGCCCGAAAAAAAATTTTCAGGGAACAACTATATTTAGCGGTTAACAAAATCCAACAACAGCTTCGCCTGGCATTGCATAATTGGCCTGGTAAGCTTTTTCGAATTCTACATAACCACTGTTTTCATCCAACAAATAATGTTAACAGAAGCCAAGAATAAAGGACAAAAGTAAATGACAAACTGGAACCAGAGCCAAAATCAGTCACAAAAGAATATGATGAAGTCTGACTAGAAATCATACCTATTATGATGTTTACAGATTGTTCTTTGCAATTAATTATCTCTCAAGTGTAACTGTAGATGTGTCTATGTCATACTTGGAATGTAGATTTGTCTATCTCTGACAGGAACCCAAGAGTAGCGACTCATGAAAATAATTAGAATGAAACCAGACTGACACACAACTTATATGTTGAATGTTAACCCTTTACCCAATGCAGACGATATCAAAATTTATTATTTGAAATATCATTTTTTCAAATTTTTCAAACAAATTTCAACAAAACCATATCATGTGACCCCTCGTTGGAACGATCTCAACAAGCTCTTTCCAACGAGGGGTCACATGATATGGTTTTGTTGAAATTTTTTGAAAAATAATATTTTTTCAACTGCTGAATTACGTGGAGGGATGCGGCCGATTCGATGGGTAAAGGGTTAAGCAAGTTTGGTATAGATCTTTAACCCTTTACCTAACGTGAAAAGCAGACGACACTTGCAAAAATAATTCTTGAATAACTAATTTTTTTCATTTTTTGTCTCAAAAACATAGGTTATGAGCTCGTTCCAACGAGGGGTCATAACCTATGTTTTTGAGACAAAAAATGAAAAAAATAATGAAAATTAATTGGCGATTTTTGAGAATAGCGCTGGCCGGTTTTGGCCGTTACGTTGGGTAAAGGGTTAAACCAAAATGTTGATGGAAATGTTCTAAACCAAAAAGGACCATAACTCTTTCAAAAATCTACCAACCAAGCCCAAATTTGAAGTTAACCTTCATTTTGATATAACTGATGCACAAACCATGGTTAGTGCTGATCTATCAATTCAAAGTCAAGTTATCATCCTGAAACCAAAATTTTGATAGAAATGTACATTTTCTAAATCGAAAAGGTCCATAACTCTTTCAAAAATCATCAGACCAAGCTCTATTCGAATTTAACATTCATTTTTATATATGTGAGGCACAAACCAAGTTTTATACCAATCTATAAATCCAAACTCATGTTATCATCCAGTAATGGAAAAGTTTACAGACAGACAGGCAAGACAGGCTGACTGACGGACAAATCACATAATATGACTGTTTTTTTTCAAAATGGGCGTACAAAAAGGGGCCATAATTCAGATAAAAATTATAGCACAACACACAAAATCCTGTCAGGTATATTGCCTACAGTGAGCTATATTCGAAGTTTGATTGAAATCAGACACCAATAACTCAAGTTACCATCCATAAACCAATATCAACATGTCTTCCAAGTTGGAAAAGGGCCATAACTCTGCCAGAAAATATTGGACCAAGTCCACTATCAATCCCAACCTGTATTATGAGGTCATAGGAAACCTAAAATTTTGTTTCATTTCATTCAGTCAAAATAAAGTTATCTGGAAACCATATTCGGGACGGATGAAGACATACATATGTACGGACAGACAAGGGTAACACTTAATACCCCTTTGCAAAATTGGTGGGGGGATAAAAATATCCAATGGAAAGTGTGAGACAAGTTGTGGCTAGAAGTTCGAGACGGGACTTGTTAAATAATCTAAGTAGAAAAGGGCAATAACTCTTCAATAATAAGGTGCAGCAAACATGGTGTGATGTTTTGCGAAAGTTTATATCATGGATACTCCTCAGACAATATCAAAACTATCCAATGGAAAATGTGAGACCAGTTGTAATAAAAGTCTGGAATAAAAACTGTCACATTTGAGGTCAGAGTAACCCTCTCAAGTTCACACTCAACATCATCTACCTGACAACTGTTAAGAGGTTTGAACCACCCTGCATGCCGGGAATATTTGACTGCAAAGGGCAACCTACGATTTGATTATTTATTTATTTGGGGTTTAATGACACTTTCAACAATCAAGGGACAGTTTTACGGATGGAGGAGGCCTGAGTAACTGGAGAGATCCAAACTCCCAAATGCACTAACTCCACACAAGCAGGGTTAGCATTGGCTGAAGACAGGTGCACCAGTAACATGCAGTATGTCTTAGTACACATCCCCACCATGCCCCCACATGGCCATGGGAGTGGCCTTGCTCAAAGACACAATGCAGATACCTTTTGGTTTGAAGTCCAATGCTGTAACCAATTAGCCAGCACACTCCCCAAGATTTGATTAAAACATATTATATTACCATTATATGTTGACTGACTAGGATTGGAACACAAGTTATTCAAGTTCCTCTACTAAACAATGACGAACATGCAGCAAGACTGGGTACAGAAATAAATCCACATACATGAATATGTTAAATGTTTTTTAACCCTTTACCTAACGAATCGCCCGCATCCGCCCGCGTAATATGCAAATTCAGCAGTTGAAAAAATATTTTATTTAAAAAAATTTCAACAAAACCATATCATGTGACCCCTCGTTGGAACGAGCTCGTCGAGCTCGTTCCAACGAGGGGTCACATGATATGGTTTTGTTGAAATTTTTTGAAAAATGTTAAAAAATGATATTTAAAATAATAAATTTTGATATCGTCTGCGTTGGGTAAAGGGTTAATCAATGATTTGACAAGGTAGGAAGAGGAAACTTTTAGCAATCAATCTTTTGACGTTTGACATTAAACTTACAAAAAAAGCGCATAAATTAAATAAGGCAAGAAAGTGTACCTTGAAGTGTTAACATCGCTGCTACAAAACTGACTTCAGCCTTCATTCCGAGTTGGTCAGTGGGAGCGGTCACTTAACAAAACTTCAAAATTCTGTACAATATTTTTTAATTTTCTCTAGAAATCATCATTCCACCAGCTGGAATGATGATGTCCAGAGAAAATTAAAAAATATCCATTGAAGAGTGAAGTTTGCCGATTCAAGGCAACTTCTCTCTGGTCACCCTGTCAACTGTTCTCTGTTCCACCTATAACACCAGACTAAATACAGTACAGGTAATTAGAAGCCTAATCAAGTTTCATAGAATTAATGAGATTTGCATCAGCATAACTCAGAGGCCAACCTTGAGTAATCAAATCATTAAGTTTCTTTCAAATACAAAAGTTTATGTAAGGCCACACAAAGTAGATCTTCTGTTTCTCAGGCCATTATTTGTAAAATTGCATGCGGGCGAGCATTTTTTCATTTTATTTTTTATATCTGTAATTATTTCTTTGCCATCAAAAGTTTATGTTCTTGGTTTATGTTTTAGGCCTCATAATCTACAGAATAGCATGGGGTGGTGGTGTATTTTCTCCCTTGAGAGCAAGAAGGCTTTGCAATGCTAAAGAATTGCAAAGCCTTCTTGCACTCAAGGGACAAATTTATAAATGTTTTTAACTTGGGGAAAATATCAGACATAAACCATTTAATTTTTATTTTTTTTAAGTTTACATTGGTTATAAGAGCATGCGGCAGCCAAAAGGACCATGTGGGAGGGCCTGAGAAACAGAGTTTTATTTTCTTAAGGCCTAATGTTTTTTTTTTAATTATTGTAAATATGTAATGTTATTTGAAACCCAAAATGTGGAGGTTTTGCATTTATTTATTGGTGTTTAACATATTTCCACACAACGGCTACTCATGACCACAACATGGAGATAAAGTCAAGTTTAGTCAATTGTGTAGGCCCACGCTGCTCATTTTAGAGGACTTTCACCCCAAGCAGTAGTGACTGGTTCCTATTTTACCAGTAAAAAAAAAGCTTCTTTGCCTCAGTTAACAAGCACTGCTTCACTTCCCAGGGGTCCAGCTGACAGAGGTTTTGTACGCTATCTGTTCATTGATTCCCAGATGTGAACCATGTCCCTTAAGATGACCCAATCAATATTTACAAAAATAGCCATTCAAATTTTATATTTTTACATTTTGGCCTCAAAAAACGTAACTTATGATTCAGTGTACTCATTCCAATGAGGGGACACAAGCTATATTTTTTAGGCTCCCTAAAATTTTTAAGTTAAAAATTGTTTTTTGTGAGTGTTGTCTTATGTTTTTGTTAGGTAAAGGGTTCAGCAATTGTAACAACTGAGTACAGGAAATTAAGATAATCTGAAAGCAAATTTATAAGATTACAAATATGGGAATACCTCGAAAAATTTTTTATTAAACAGAGGATCTTTTAATGAGTCGCGATTTCATATGAAATTTCTGTAGAGAGTTTTTAAACCTTTACCCAACGCAGACGATATCAAAATTTATTATTTTAAATATCATTTTTTCAAAAAATTTCAACAAAACCATATCATGTGACCCCTCGTTGGAACGAGCTCGATGAGCTCGTTCCAACGAGGGGTCACATGATATGGTTTTGTTGAAATCTTTTGAAAAATAATAATTTTTCAACTGCTGAATTTGTATATTACGCGGGCGGATGCAGGCAATTTGTTAGGTAAAGAGTTAAAGACTCAGATCGATTTTAGTGAATGAGTTTTAAGAAATTTCACGTAAAAACTTGATGAAGTTGAGATTCTATTTATGACACAATGTGTAAATTAACTTTTTAAACTGGCCTGCACTGTTCACAAATTTTATTATTTTTTTCAACTTTTGCCGTGAAAACTTAAGATTATGGCACCTCATTGGAATGAGCCCATCAAGCCCTTTCTAAAGAGGAGTCATAAGTTATGTTTCCAAGCCAAAAAATGAAAATGTTTAGTTATTTAGAAAATGTTGTTTGCAATTGTTGTCTGCTATTTGTATACAGTTAATGAAATATAAGAGATTACTTCTGAAACCAACTCACAATGTTATGACGTCAAACTTTTGACATAATTCTCATATTGACATGTTGTGAATATTTTCAGTAATGAGCTATTTGTTGGTGATTTTGTGATAAATGCAAGTGAGAGTTTACAGGCAAAAATTTGAAGTCTGTTAACAAGGGGAATGCATGGGGAAATATCAGGAGTAAAGTGGGAGAGAGCATCAACAAACAGAAACACCATGATTGTGATAACAGGCCATGTTTCCTCAGAATGTTGTGAAAGGACGAGTTATCACGAAGGAAAAAAAGTATCAAAAATTCTCTTACCACCGTCCGAAATTTTCTGACAGTTCTTCTGTAACAGATTTGTACTGAATAGTCTTGAGATTAACCCTTTAACCAACACGAACGGCAATCGACACTTGCAAACAAAATTAGTGAATAACCTATTTTATTCATTTTTTGCATCAAAAACATTGCTTATGACCCATCATTGGAATGAGCTCATTCCACTGAGGGTCATAAGGTATATTTTTTCGAGACAAAAAATGAAAAAATAATGAAAATTGAATAGTCATTTTTATGAATAATGTTGGCTGGTTTTGGACATTACATTTGGTAAGGGGTTAAAATCAGAAAAATGAAAACTTACATCCCAACATTTACAATTCTAAAATATTGAGTTTGCATCCAAAGAAACACAGTGTAACATTGCATGTTAAACAAAGGGTAAAAAAGAGCATAATTTCACTCGAATTTTGAAAAAAAGGATACATAACTTACTGGAATTTGTTTCTAAAAAACAGAGTTTACACCCAAGCTGTGACGGATGGTAAAAATTAAACAAATTCAACTCCATTATTTATTTATTTATTTGTGTTTAGAGTCACATATTTCTGCACATTGGCTAAGCATGACCGCGACAGTTTTATGGGTGGAGGAAGCCGGAGTACTCGGAGAGAACCAGCGAGTAACGGCATGCAGCTGTCAGCTCCCCAACATACTAACTCCACACAAGCAGGATTAGCATTGGTTGAAGACATGTGCACCATCGACGTGCAGTACGCAGTAGTACACAGCGTCACCGTGCCCCCATGTGGGCAATGGGGGTGAAGTGTCTTGCCCATGGACACAACGCGGTTGTCGCAGGTGGGATTCAAACCAAGGACCTCTCGGCTTGCAGTCTGCACCTCTACCTACTGAGCCACCGCACCCCCTATTATTTATTTATTTATTGGTGTTTAAGGTCACATATTTCTGCACAATGGCTAATCATGACCATGACAGTTTTACGGGTGGAGGAAGCCGGAGTACCCGGAGAGAACCACCGAGCAACAGCAAGCAACTGTCAGCTCCCCAACATACTAACTCCACACAAGCAGGGTTAGCATTGGTTGAAGACAAGTGCACCATCGACGTGCAGTACGCCTTAGTACACAACATCACCGTGCCCCCACGTAGGCAATGGGGGTGAAGTGTCTTGCCCAAGGACACAAGCGCCCCCTATTCAAGTCCATAAAGTACAATAACTCACAAAAATAATGTGAATAATACCTGCACTGAACTTGGGGATAAACACTAATAAGATACATTCGGATACCAAATATGATGTCATTCCATCAAGTATTTTAAAAGTTATTAAGTTTAAAAACTGGTTAGTCACAGACCAATCAACACTGCCAAAAATAGAGCTGCTCGCAGCAATTGTAAAAAAATTATGAAAAGAATCTTGGGATTGGGATAACAGCTAATTTCAGTTCAAGATTTCCAATTTATTTATTGGTGTTTAACCCTTTACCTAATGAATTGACTGCATCCGCCCACGTAATTTGCAAGGTGAGCAGTTGAAAAAAATTAATTTTTCAAAATATTTCAACAAAACCATATTATGTGACCCCTCATTGGAACAAGCTCATTAAGCATGTTCCAATGAGGGGTCACATGATAAGGTTTTTTGAATTTTTTTTGAAAAATTAAAAAAATATTACTTAAAATAATGAATTTTTATATTCTCTGCGTTGGGTAAAAAGTTAAGGTCACTTATTTCTGCATAATGGCTAATCGTGACTACAACATGGAGATAAAATCAAGTTTAGTCAATTGTTCATACCCATTTTTGAGGACCTCAACCCGAAACTTTGGTGAATGGATCCTATTTTACAGTAAAACAGAGCTTGTTTACTTACCACAGTAAAGAATCGCTGCCTCACTTTTTACAGAGTATTCAGGGTTGAAAGAGAAAGATAATGCCCCAGACATTCACACAACAAATAATACTCATAGGAGTTAAGAAAGTCTTCATGTCTTAGTGACCATTCAGTAGGCTCCTGCGAATATGGATTATCTTTTTCGACTCGACTTTCGACTCGAACTTGCCAAAAACTGTTTGGAGTCGACCGAACATCAAAATTGAACAAAGTTAGCAGAAAACAGGTGCCCAAGTGTGGTTTTGTATGCGATATTTCCAGTTTAAAATGGTCGCATCAGGATTGTTTTGGCATTTTACTGATGATTTATCCATATATTCATGCTAACATTCAATAGTTGGTATGTTAACAATGCAGCACACTTGAACGCATGGTTGAATAGGAGACAAAGAATCTTTATGTGACTGTGATTGCTTTGCTCCCTTCTCGACTTTAAGCTTGGTACCGTCTGGTCTTGCCTTATGAAGCAATGGATGCTTCTTACTGAAGTGTACCAGAGGTGTAATGTAGTCCCTGTTACTTGGATTTTGTACGAATTCTTGCATGTATTACAGGTGTATGTAGCCGTGGCTTTATCCACTGTAAAATATGTGTATTAACGATGTCATTTGGTATCATGCGACACGTGCGATTTCAAAGTATTTATTTGTCTACTGGTGTTCAAGGTCACATACTTATGTACAATGGCTAATCGTGACCGTGACAGTTTTACGGGTGGAAGAAGCCGGAGTACCTGAGAACCACTGAGCATCGACAAGCAACTGTCAGCTCCTCAACATTCTAACTCTGTTCAAGCTCTGCTCAAGCAGGACTACAGCAGTTGAAGACAAGTGCACCATCGAGCGTGAGTCTAAATGACATTGGTAATACAGTAGAATCCTCTTAATTGAATATCAATTTGCCAGTGAAAATTATTCATTTAACAGGAGTATACAATTAACAGGGATTTGGACAGTTTCCTGTGTTCTGGAGGTAAACTGAGCATTTATTCTAGTATATCTTGTTTGACAGAGCTCATAGAGCTCTGTCAAACAAGATATAATAGAATAAATGCCTGCTATGAGCTCTGTCAAACAAGATATAATAGAATGCCTGTTTTGGATGTGGTGCGGCCAAAAAGGTTGATAAATAAGGGGAATTTGGTGTGTGTCACAGTAATTTTTTCAATATATTACAAAAATTTTTATACAATTAACAGGCGTTTACTCTACAACCCATATGCAATTAACAGATCAAATTTGTACTGAAGGTATGGTAAATGGTTTTGTGTTTGAAAATTATATTCAATTAACAGGGATATACAATTAAGAGATATCCAATTAAGTGGGCTCCACTGTATACTGTAAGTTCCATACTGACAATGTGTGACTGCTAAAATAATGAAAGATTTCAAACATGGTTACATGTAAGTCAACAGCATATTTGAGCATCTGCCCTATGCTTACAATTAGTTGATAACAGAACTTTGTGAGTAATACAATATGAAATGATAAACCTTATTTATAATATATATTATGTAACAAGGACCATAAATCTGATGTTTACAAGAATTCAACCAAAATCAATTTTTTTGCAGATATTCCTACCATATACTTGCATGCAAAAGATATCATTCCGAGGATGAAAATATAAATATAAAAAAATAGATGTGTCGAACATAAATGGTGTATTGTTCATTTCATGCTGCATCACTTTCAGCATGTCTGGCTACAGAGTAAAGCAACAGAAGTTTAACCACAACCATATCCAGACACTTATTACACTTTTAACCCTTTACCCAACGAATCAACGCATCCGCCCGCGTAATATGCAAATTTAGGAGTTGAAAAAATATTATTTTTCAAATAATTTCAACAAAACCATATCATGTGACCCCTCGTTGGAACCCTTTACCCAACACAGACAATATCAAAATTTATTATTTTAAATAAGATTTTTTTAAATTTTTCAAAATTTCCAACCAAACCATATCATGTGACCCCCTCATTGGAACAAGCTCATCGAGCTCGTTCCAATGAGGGGTCACATGATATGGTTTTGTTGAAATTTTTTGAAAAATTTTAAAAAATGGTATTTAAAATAATAAATTTTGATATCGTCTGCGTTGGGTAAAGGGTTAAGTACTAGGCGTATAATAGTGAATTTGAATGGCCCAGAATGGGTATTTAACCCTTTACCCAACGAATCGGCAACATCTGCCCGCAAAATATGCAAATTCAGTAGCTGAAAAAATTTTATTTTTCAAAAAATTTTGACCAAACCATATCAAGTGACCCCTCATTGGAACGAGCTCGATGAGCTTGTTCCAATGAGGGGGTCACATGATATGGTTTGGTTGGAAATTTTGAAAAAATTAAAAAAATCTTATTTAAAATAATAAATTTTGATATTGTCTGTGTTGGGTAAAGGGTTAAATACTCATTCTGGGCCATTCAAATTCACTATTATACGCCTAGTACTTTTCCTTGTTCCATACAGATTTTCATTGACAGGCTTATTTTCCACCCGATGTCATGGATCCACTTAAAGAACTAGACTCCACCCATTTCCAAATTGGCCAACTGAAACGTCACATTCTTACCCAGATCAATTCGGAAGCTTCAGTGACAGCCAAATGTCAACTGAAAATTGTTTTTGTTCCAATCCACCAAAACCAATGAAATTAAACTCATTCTATAAATGGGGAGTGATTTTATAACACTAAAGTTCTGACTTTGAAGCAAGTATCTCTCAGATAACGGCAGCTAATTTGTTAAAAATACAAATAAATTTTTCTGATTACTTATCGATCTGTCACACGTTTGCCAATCACACCTCAGTTTTGTTTTTATTTGAGCATATGTCAGAACAGCCCAAACTCTACAAATAAGACCAAATGGCAAATCGTGACTGTAATATGGAGATAAGTGTATTCAATCGTTTATACCCATGTTGCCCATTTTAGAGGACTTCCATCGGTAGACAAGAATTGCTTCAACTTCCTGGGTTCCCACATGGCACATTAATTCAAGAAACTTCATGTAAAAACAGCTCCATTCCAAAGTGTATGTCAAATGTTGAGAAAATCATTCAAGAGTCGTAATAAATCCAACAAAGATTAGGCCTCACAAAGTATTTCTTGTTTCTCAGGCCATTATTTGTGAAATTGTATGCGGGCGAGCATTTTTTTATTTTATTTTTTATTTCTGTAATTATTTCTTTGCCAAAAAGAGTTCATGTTCTTGGTTTATGTTTTAGGCCTCATAATCTACAGAATAGTATGGATGGTGGTGTATTTCATGCCTTGAGAGCAAGAAGGCTTTGCAATGCTAAAGCATTGCAAAGCCTTCTTGCACTCAAGGGATAACGTTATCAATTTTATTAACTCGGATAAAATAGCAGACATAAACCACTTAATTTTTATTTTTTTCAAGTTTACATTGGTTATAAAAAGAGAGCATGCGGTAGCCAAAAAGACCATGCGTGAGGGCCTGAGAAACAGATTTTTAATTTTGTTAGGCCTTACAGGAATTTAATTCAAACTCACTCTCTATATTGTTTAACCCCCTGCACACTGATGTCAAAATATCCAGATTTGAAGTAGCCATTTTTTCCATGGTTGCAACTGGGAATTTAACCAATTCAATCTTGTTTGACAGAGCTCATTGAGCTCTGTCAAACAAGATTGAATTGGTTAAATTTCTAGTTGCATTATGGGAAATATTTGCATGCTGAACTTTAGATATTTCGACATCAGTGTGCAGGGGTTAATAATTAATATAACATATACTTCCATACAAAAATAGTTTCATTCCCTGCAATCTTTTTTTTTGAGCAAAAGCAACTTGGGCAATAAGCTGTACACAATCAACAACGTATCCAAACCCTCTTTCTCCCATGTCGAAGAACAAATACACCAATTTTCAAATTAACCCTCTGCACACTTAAGTCGAGATATAAAAATTTCAGACACCAAAGTTTACTCATAATGCATTAGGAATCAGGGAGTCTTCTACCCTCCTTGGGAAAGGGTCCGGGCCAATGCAATGGGGAAAATGCACGTCGTGAAGGCGGCTCCAATTGTTAATTTGTTTTGGAGAAGAAACACAGAAAGGATAAGAAATGGTACCATAATGCTGAACTGAGACCAATTAATACAGAATCTACTACAAGTATAGTGCCTGTAGTACATTTTATAACAACCAGTCGCATGAAATGAAAAAAATGATCAGTCTCTGTAATCGCTATTAAACAAATTGTTCTTACACTATTAAACTAGAAAGTGTTTTAGCATACTAAAACATATGTCTCCCCCTTCCTTTCTATTTTATGCAACATGAAGGTCATGATTACATGTGACATGCAGTCTAATTGCGATACATCCACATGTCAAATATCTAAGTCCTAGGTCAAAAAACAAAAAAGTTCTGGTCTGGATAATTATTCCCTATCTGAAGTACATAAATTTGACCTTAAGGTCAGAGGTCAAGGTCACATGAAGGTCATCGAGGTAGACGACATGCAGTCTCATGGTGACACATGTCAAATAACCAAGTCCTAGATCAACAAACAAAACAATTCTGGTCTGGACAATTACTCCCTATTTGAAGTACATAAATTTGATCTTGAGGTCAAGGTCACATGAAGGTCACAATGGTATGCGACACACCGGCTCATGGTGATACATCCACGTGCCAAATATCTAAGGCCTGGCTCAAAAGACAAACAAGTTTTGGTCCGGACAAGGTTTCCTTGAAAAAAGCACAAATCTGACCTTCAGATCAAAGGTCAAGGTCACATGAAGGTCGCAATGGTACACTACACACCGGCTCATGGTGATACATCCACATGCCAAATATCTAAAGCCTGACTCGAAATACAAAAAAGTTCTGGTCCAGACAGTTTCCCTTAAAAAAGCGCATAAATCTGACCTTCAGGTCAAAGGTCAAGGTCACATGAAGGTCACTATGGTACACTGCACACCGGCTCATGGTGATACATCCACATGCCAAGTATCTAAGGTGTAGGTCAAAAGACAAAAAAGTTATGGCCCGGACAAAGTTTGTATGAGGAGATGAAGAAGAAGAAGAAGAAGAAGAAGAAGAAGAAGAAGAATATGCACTAAAACAATATGTCTCCCTTCTGGGAAGGAGAGACATAATGATAATGATATTTACATGATAGTCTACATTTTGTGGCTTTGTAGTTCTGTCTATATTGGCAGCCAAGACTTACCAAGAAACAATGGTCAAGGTTCCTTGGATTTAACTTGCAAACGAAAATAAAAACTGCCTTTTGGACCGTCAAGAATTAAAGAAGAATTAAATTTTTATTTGAATGAGGACTGAGATTGGTAAATTTTTGGTTTGAATTGGGAAATATAATGCCCAAATGCCATTGGGAAAGAGGCCCATATTCAACCCCTGTAGACATCAAAAAGAACCCCTGGGAATTCACCAATTTCAATCTTGTTTGACAGAGCACATCAATGTGTGCTCGGACAGATAGATGGGCACTCCGACCAATCACATAATACTTCCTGTAAACCTGTATACTATGTTATGTGAATTCTGGTGGTAGTTTTCCATCCCAAATATAATCAAAATCCAATTCTCTGTTCGCAAGTTCTTGCATAAAAATGAAATTGTTAAATTCACATTCAACAAAATGGGCAACAGCAATCAATTTTTACAGCTGTCAAAACCCAAAATGTGACATCCTCTGTCTCATCAATATACACCATTGCATCAAGTTTCAATGCAATTGGCCTTAAATTAATTAAGTTATGGTGATTTTTGTGACTTGCCCAGATGGATGAATGATAGACCACAGACGGATGGACAGCAAGACAGATGGATAGACAAAATAGTGATTGCTCTGTCCAGATTTTTGTCGGGAATAAATATGTTGTGTTGTTAAACACTGATGGAAAGAACTCAAGAGAGCCATCCCTTTTTTTTTTTTTATAAACAATATTTTATTTCTCTGTAACAGAAATGGATTTGGTAAACAGGCTAGCCATCCCTTTCCATCAGTATATTTTAACCCTTTACCAAACATAATGGCCAAAACTGGTCGGCGCTATTCACAAAAATCGCCAATTAATTTTTATTATTTTTTCATTTCTTGTCTCAAAAACAGAGGTTATGACCCCTCTTAGGAACGAGCTCGTTGAGTTCGTTCCAAAGAGGGGGTCATATCCTGTTTTTTTAGACAATAAATGAAGAAAAAAATTAGTTATTCAAGAATTCTGTTTGCAAATGTCATCTGCTTGTCATGTTTTTTAGATAAAGGGTTAACACAGCAATTCACAGCCAATGTCTAAGAGGTTTTAAAAATCCAGATTGTGTTCTATATTGGAATCTGAATCAATTTCTACCATGCCTTATTGAAGCTACACAATATCAGGGATTATAGTTGACATTCTACCAGTGTGCACCTGTGATAACATACAACACTTTATAGACATTAACCCTTTACCTAACGAATCGCACGCATCCGCCTGCATAATATGCGAATTGAGCAGTTGAAAAAATTAAATTTTTCAAAATATTTCAACAAAACCATATCATGTGACCCCTCATTGGAACGAGCTCAATGAGGGGGTCACATATGGTTTTGTTGAAAATTTTTGAAAAATTTAAAAAAATAATATTTAAAATAAAAAATTTTGATATCGTCTGCATTAGGTAAAGGGTTAACAATGTTAATCAGTTAGTTGAACAAGAGGCCCCATGGGGCCTGAAGCGCTCATCTTGTACAGAACACAATTTGAACAGAGTCCAAGAATGAGTCTACATTAAGCAAGCCATCTCTATAGGCTACACTGTCAATCCTTTAGTCCCTCAGGAGTGACAAAAATAATCTGGGCATCATGCCTTTTCTTCAGTTGATCATAAGTAAAATGTAGAGCTCCCCTATGAAGCCCCTTGATACAACCTATGTGGATTAATCTTAGTACCTCTAGAGGGTACTGAATACAAAATTTTTAATTCTTCAGCAAAATGGCCAATTCCGGCTCCCATAGAGAGCCCAAATATTAACCCAGGCTTTTGATTTGAACACAGTTAAATCTGACTTCCCTAGAGATGTTGTGTACCGAATATGAAAGCATTCTGACTGTTGGATCTCAAGAAGAGAAATTGTAAAGAAATTTCTTCGAATTGCACTAAGTTCAAATTTGGGCTACCATAGCGAGCCCAAATATTGACCTATGGATCCGATTTGAACAAACTTGAATCTGACCCCCCTAGAGATGTTGTATACCAAATGTGAAAGCATTCTGACAAGTGAATCTGAAGAAGAAGATTTTTGAAGAAATTCCCTCATATTGTACTAAGTTAAATTTCATGTTCCCATACGGAGCCCAAATATTAACCTAGGCACTCGAATTGAACAACCTGGAATCTGACCCCCCTAGAGATGTTGTATACCAAATATAAAAGCATTCCGACTGGTGGATCTGAAGAAGAAGATTTTTAAAGAAATTTTCTCATATTGCACTAAGTAAAAATTTGGGCTACCATAGTGAGCCCAAATATATACCTAGGAATTTGATTTGAACAAACTTGAATCTGACCCCCAAAGAGATGTTGCATACCAAATATCAAAGCATTCTGACTGATGGATCTGAAGAAGAAGATTTTTTTAAATTACCCTCCATATTGAACAAAGATAAAATTTGGGCTTCCGTAGGAAACCCAAATATTAACCTAGGGACTTGGTTTGAACAATCTAGAATCTGACCCTCATAATAATGATGTATACCAAATATTAAAAGATTCTGACTGGTGGTTCTGAAGAAGAAGATTTTTAAAGAATATTCCCCATATTACCCTATGTTAAAACTTCGGGCTCCTGTAGAGAGCCCAAATATGAACCAATGAGCTTTATTTCTACAAACTTTTATCTGCCCCCCCCCCCCCCCCCCCCCCCCCCCCCCCCCCTCTATGAATGCTGTATACCAAATATCAAAAGATTCTGATGATTGGTTCTGGAGAAAAGATTTTTTAAAATTTTTGCAAATATGCTGACTCAGCATTTTTTCGATGCCCATTACAGAACACCCTAACATAACCGATGGCAATTTTTTTTTACCATTCAATTCTACTGGTCATAAGGATACTTCATACCAAATAAAAGCTCTCTGTTCCATGGGGTTTGGGAAATATGGGCATTTGAAAATATTTCTATTTTTAGCTCCCAGGGTTCCCATGGGGATGCGGGAATTTTCTTTTTTGCATGGGTCAAGTACTTATGACCCAATACTACCACAAACCAAATTTGGTTCATACCGGACCATCTGTTCAGAAAATAGAAATTTTGGGTGGGGCCAAAAATCTTACCCCTCCTATTACAAAGCCAAATATTACTTTACGAACTTTGTTTGAACAAACTTGATTCTACACCTCATATGGAAGCTCCATAGCAAATATCAAGTCATTGTACACACTGGTTCTTGAGAAGAAGATTTTTAAAATATTTTGGAGCATTTTCCCCCACTCCCTCCCTATGGGGCTGGACATGCTGAGTTGAACAAAAATGAAAAGCCCTTTTGGGACCATCACTCACACAAACTTTCACTTGAATTGGCCCAGTGGCTTTGGAGGAGAAGACCAAAACATGGTGTTGACGGACAACGCCGGACGACGGACGGGAAGCGATTAGATTAGCTCAGCTTGACTTTGTCAAGATGAGCTAAAAATAGTATAGGGCCCTCCTTCCCGTCTCACCCTAGAATCTATCCAGTACATGGCCCACGACATACAACTCTAGTATAGGGCCCTCCTTCCCCTCTCACCCTAGAATCTATTCAGTACATGGCCCACGACATACAACTCTAGTATAGGGCCCTCCTTCCCCTCTCACCCTAGAATCTATTCAGTACATGGCCCACGACATACAACTCTCTTTATAGTCACTTTGATGTTTCATGGCTGATGGCAGGCTGATTGTATTCAGACATGTTTCTTTCTAAAATCTTGAGATGGAGACGATTGATGTTCCAGTACATTGTATGAATCAATGTTATATTTTGTAACAGTTGACCAATTACACATTGCGTTCTTCGATGCGTAATTGAACAAAACAAACCTTGGTTTTACTATCTTATAAAATTGACTACAAGTCTGGAAAAAGTTAACAAATGAACACCAAGGTATCAATGCCTATTTGAGTGAGCTACCTTACCATCGTGTGTGGACTAGTATCAAGGAGAACAAAAAAGCAGGGCTATCAAAAAGTAGCAAATCAATTGTTAACTCAATTTATGCATGCCTGCAAAAGCCACTTCCATGGCATTGCCACATACCAAATGGGTTGCCATTTAAGAGGCAGATTCAAATGAAGGCTGACCAGGTTCTCTCTAGAAGTTTCCAGGTCCTTACAAGAGGAAAGTATTTTGCCATTTTTCTCAGTAAACTACATGTAGTAATAACATAATCCAGAGATTCTTCTTCCCCCTATGGAAAAGAGTATGAGGTCCATTTCATTGGGAAAATTTGCATTATGTGGGTGCAAATTGGAAATTTGTTTTGGAGGAAAAGAAACATGGGCAGAGAAAGAATATTACCTTGAAACTGATCTGAGAACATTAAAACGGAAGCTACTACATATATTCTACATGCAGCAAGCTTTATAATAACCAGTCATTTAAAATCATTTTCAAACATGCTTTTGCCGTCTCTATCAAACTGTTCATATCTTTGCTGTACATTGCCAGTCTACATTATGTGGCTTTGCAGTTGTTCACTAGACACAACTACCTATATAGGCAGCTAAGACTTGCCTAGAAACAACTGGCAAGGTTCTTAGAATGTAACTGTCAAGTGTATCAACTTTTAAATACTGTCCATTGAGACACATGTTCTTTTGCAATCAAAAGTAGGGATGAACCGATAATCAGAATCGGCAATCAGAACTGGCCTGTTATGGGGCATCAGCCGATTATGATAACCGGCAGTTTCCGGTTATTCTGTATTTAACACAGACTATTAAAATCTCTTTGATATCTGGACATTTCAATAAAGTTTCCCCATTAAACACGTGTGTAGTGCATTATCAGAATATTTATGGATTGGCAGAGCCGTGATATTACGGAATTTACCATCTGCAATCGGTACGAGATCGCCACTATCCCCAGTTGATCGAAGTCACTGGTCTTCAATCATGGAGCTGTACAACGTTGCATTGGGTACATGTATAAATAAAATGTTTTCAGTCAGTAGTCTGCAGTACTTCATGATGCAAGCATCACAATACAATAAGAAATTAAAATTGGAGAAAAACTAAAAAGCACT
The DNA here is from genome assembly GCA_031216915.1 of Pictodentalium vernedei. Taxonomy (NCBI): domain Eukaryota; kingdom Metazoa; phylum Mollusca; class Scaphopoda; order Dentaliida; family Dentaliidae; genus Pictodentalium; species Pictodentalium vernedei. Next base: position 485,413,887 of record CM062292.1, on the reverse strand, counting down.
CTTTTTTCGATGGTAGATGATTGTTACGCAACATATAAGTCGCATGACTGTCACAAACATATTTTCAGTTTGTCAAGTTCATTTTTTAATTCAGTTACCTCCCTTGATGTTTCACTCCAATGTTGATGTCACGTGCGTATCTGTGAACAATGTGCCAAACAACTTGGCGGGCAATTCGTTGGATAAAGGGTTAACATCAAAATTATTCAATTAAGACACAAGTATTTTCCTGGTTAATACAGCCAAGTGTATTGTATTCTTACACAAAACCGTATTAACACTATTTACCAGAATAACACACAATCATCACAAAAGGACAATATCATGTGACTATCGTTTATAACGATCTTCCCCCACCCAAACTCCCAAAAATGCAAATATTATTTTGGCTAATATTGACCAGCACTAAACATGCATACTCTGAGAACTTAAGTGGTATTAAGCTTTCGTAATAGGTGATTTATCAACAAATTTCTTAATTTATGTATGGTGTTTATGGTCACATATATTTGCACAATGGCTAATCATGACCACAACATGAGTATCAAACCAAGACCAGGGGTGAGCGTTAATAAGCCATGTTGCCCATTTTAGAGAGGGTTTGCACCTCCCAAGCATTGGTGACTGGGTCGTATTTTACAAGTAAAACAGAGCTTGTTTACCACAGTGAACAGGCACTGCTTCACTTCCTGGGGTTTCCGGAGACAACAGGCACCAACAGATTTTCTTCTTGGTCCTATTTCAACCATTGGAATCAGCATCAAAATTGGCACAATCAGCGGAGAAATAATCGGTAAATAGGCACCATCAGCAGAGAAATAATCGGTAAATAGGCACCATCAGCAGAGAAATAATCAGTAAATAGGCACCATCAGCAGAGAAATAATCAGTAAATAGGCACCATCAGCAGAGAAATAATCGGTAAATAGGCACCATCAGCAGAGAAATAATCAGTAAATAGGCACCATCAGCAGAGAAATAATCAGTAAATAGGCACCATCAGCAGAGAAATAATCGGTAAATAGGCACCATCAGCAGAGAAATAATCGGTAAATAGGCACCATCAGCAGAGAAATAATCAGTAAATAGGCACCATCAGCAGAGAAATAATCGGTAAATAGGCACCATCAGCAGAGAAATAATCAGTAAATAGGCACCATCAGCAGAGAAATAATCGGTAAATAGGCACCATCAGCGGAGAAATAATCGGTAAATAGGCACCATCAGCAGAGAAATAATCAGTAAATAGGCACCATCAGCAGAGAAATAATCAGTAAATAGGCACCATCAGCAGAGAAATAATCGGTAAATAGGCACCATCAGCAGAGAAATAATCGGTAAATAGGCACCATCAGCAGAGAAATAATCGGTAAATAGGCACCATCAGCAGAGAAATAATCAGTAAATAGGCACCATCAGCAGAGAAATAATCGGTAAATAGGCACCATCAGCAGAGAAATAATCGGTAAATAGGCACCATCAGCAGAGAAATAATCAGTAAATAGGCACCATCAGCAGAGAAATAATCAGTAAATAGGCACCATCAGCAGAGAAATAATCGGTAAATAGGCACCATCAGCAGAGAAATAATCGGTAAATAGGCACCATCAGCAGAGAAATAATCAGTAAATAGGCACCATCAGCAGAGAAATAATCAGTAAATAGGCACCATCAGCAGAGAAATAATCAGTAAATAGGCACCATCAGCAGAGAAATAATCAGTAAATAGGCACCATCAGCAGAGAAATAATCAGTAAATAGGCACCATCAGCAGAGAAATAATCAGTAAATAGGCACCATCAGCAGAGTAATCATCAGTAAATAGGCACCATCAGCAGAGAAATAATCAGTAAATAGGCACCATCAGCAGAGAAATAATCAGTAAATAGGCACCATCAGCAGAGAAATAATCAGTAAATAGGCACCATCAGCAGAGAAATAATCAGTAAATAGGCACCATCAGCAGAGAAATAATCAGTAAATAGGCACCATCAGCAGAGAAATAATCGGTAATCGGTTCATAGCAAGTTTTGATAATCGGTTCATCACTAATAAAAAGTGAGTGATCTAAGTGGAAAGTTATTAGTCAAAGAAGAACCTACTTTTTCGTCCTTGAATACAAACACTTTCAATAGTAGGTAATTATTGAGTTTTCTGGGGCTTCAAGATACCACATTAGAAATACGTTTTTGTTTGAGTTTGGATTGAGATTGGCAAATTTTTGGTTGGAATTTGAAAAAATAATGCCAAAATTCCATTGAGAAAGAGTCCCATATTCAGCCTCTGCAGTGTAGATACCCCCCAAAATCCCTTGTAATCAGTTAATAACATCCACTGAGTGTAACAAGGCATCCTCTACAATCTGTTGAGTGTAACAAGGCATCCTCAACTATCCATTGAGTGTAACAAGGCATCATCTACAATCTGTTGAGTGTAACAAGACATCCTCTACAATCTGTTGAGTGTAACAAGGCACCCTCTGCAATCCATTGAGTGTAACAAGGCATCCTCTACAATCTGTTGAGTGTAACAAGGCATCCTCTACAATCCACTGAGAGTAACAAGGCACCCTCTACAATCCGTTGAGTGTAACAAGGCATCCTCTACAATCTGTTGAGTGTAACAAGGCATCCTCTACAATCTGTTGAGTGTAACAAGGCACCCTCTGCAATCCATTGAGTGTAACAAGGCATCCTCTACAATCTGTTGAGTGTAACAAGGCATCCTCTACAATCTGTTGAGTGTAACAAGGCATCCTCTACAATCTGTTAAGTGTAACAAGGCATCCTCTACAATCTGTTGAGTGTAACAAGGCATCCTCTACAATCTGTTGAGTGTAACAAGGCATCCTCTACAATCTGTTAAGTGTAACAAGGCACCCTCTACAATCCGTTGAGTGTAACAAGGCATCCTCTACAATCTGTTCGAGTGTAACAAGACATCCTCTACAATCTGTTGAGTGTAACAAGGCACCCTCTGCAATCCATTGAGTGTAACAAGGCATCCTCTACAATCTGTTGAGTGTAACAAGGCATCCTCTACAATCCATTGAGAGTAACAAGGCACCCTCTACAATCCGTTGAGTGTAACAAGGCATCCTCTACAATCTGTTGAGTGTAACAAGGCACCCTCTACAATGTTAAAGCATTACACATGGCATTTTGTTGAACTCAGCTGATGATATAATCTTAATATTTATTTTCAGAAACACAATTTTTAGTCTTATTAGTTTCCGATGCTAGTGACCTCCATATATTGAAATGACAATACATGTACAATACAGCCTACGATAAAGTTGAAACAGTGTGGTACAATTATTGCCTTAACAGTGCCATTTTATTGCCATAGTGTTGCCAGGATGTGGAAATATTACTTAGGAACTAAAAGTTTGCTGCACACTTGCAAAACACAAAGTAAGTTAACTCTTAAAGGCCTATTTCCGACTTTTCCGACCTCAGAACAGGTAGCCTTAACATGCCATCATGAGGAAGTCCTGCTGACAATAGACTAATTACATAGGCAGTGGTTTCTAGTCAAGTCTTGGCTGCCTGTTAAGGCAGCCAAGACGTAAGAAATCACTGTGAAGCCATCAGACGTATAGACTATGGAATGGGGAAATTCAAAACCCTTGTCCAGGCCCTTTAGGGTTAATGAGTGTTGAACAAGCTTTCAAAGCATAACAAACATTCCTACACATTATTACATGCCTATTCACTTTTCCTCCAGATCCATGTTTACAAAACTGTATGGAACACGTTTCATATGGATATCCATGGATGGACTATTTTGTCCACCTGACGTCATTGTTCCATTAAATGAATTAGACTCCACTCATTATCATAATCAGCCAGAGCATCGATTCTGACATAGATCAATTAAGTGACAGTCAGTAAATTGAATGTCAATTGGAAAATGTTTTTGTTCAAATCCACCAAAATTAACGAAACTAAACTTATTCTATTCTGTTAATGGGTAGTGTTTTTACAACACTTAAGTTCTAACTTTAAAGCGAATATCTCTCAAATAATGGTAGTTAATTTTTTTTAAAATACAAATTAATAACAAATTTGGACATAATTTTCTTTTATTATATTTTTCTGTTTACGTATCGATATGTCAAACATGTTTGCAAATCAAACCTGAGTTTTGTTTTTCTTTCTTTTTATTTTAAGCAGACTTCAGAACTGTCAAATTCTACAAATAAGACCAAATTGTATGGATTCTATATCAAAGAGGCATGTTAATAAACACAAAATGCCATGATGCGTGAAGACGTTCTTTAATATGGCACTCATTCCATCGCACAAGGATAGAACTTGAGGCTGTGTGTCTGTGCTGGCACTCATGCTGTATTGATGAACTCATTCACACATCACAACATTCTGTGTGCTTACTTTGTCTTTTGAGGAGGAAAAAGTTCAGAAAATGCAGGAATATTATATTGATAAGGCCAGAACATTGAACAGGTCTTGTGAAACTGACTTATCTTTCACAGCACATATACCAGTCTGAACAAGAGCCATTATTGAAGGCAATTGCTGGACCAAGGAAGAATAAAAACAAAGTAAGGACAAAAAAATCATGAAAAATTTATAAAATAAGGATCAAAACTCAGAAGAAAAATATTCTGCAAACTTTTTTATAACAAGTGCAGGAGCGGCTGGTCACAAGGATCCCTCATACCAAATTTCATCAAAATTCATCCACTCACTGCCGAGATATTGGTGTGGATGGACAGATGCAGACATACACATGGACAGGTTTATGTGATCCAGTACATATCCCCATTTTCTTCGAGAGTGGAGGTACAAAACTACTTAAATGGCAGTTGAACGGTAATTTTGTGAATTTTTATTTTTCTTCAACATTCTTTCCCACACATCTGTAAGGAAATATGTGAAAATGCTAATTTTGCACTCAAATAGTGAAATTACTAAAACTGCTCAATACATACAGGTTCTTCTGAAGATATAATTAAGACATTTAATGCTAAAATTCAGCTTTACACTCCATGCATTATCTTGTTTTCTTGGCAGTAGGAAAAAATGTTTAAATAAAGCAATTATTTAAGAACAAAATCTTACTGCACAAAGGTTCCTGTGCAGGTCATTACATAACTTATGTTCCGTTCAAGTGACTGTAGAGTTGGGCGTTATTGAAATTTCAAGTTTGGTTTCTTCATCGGTATTTTTAGAATGATTTACCTAGGTATGGGTGTGGTAGTAATATACATGTACCCACACCAATACCAGTATCAAATCGTACTTTTGGTACCAACACATGACCTGAAATATCCTAATACTTTGTCAATACAATTCTACAAATATGTATGCTCAATGAGCCGGTTCCAGTGGCATCCATATTTGTAATATGTATGCTCAATGAGCCGGTTCCAGTGGCATCCATATTTGTAATATGTATGCTCAATGAGCCGGTTCCAGTGCCATCCATATTTGTAAGGTTTTATTGATAAATATGGTTTTGTTTTTTTTCATATCAAAATCAGTTTATAACTAGAAACTGTTTTAGCACACTAAAACATATGTCTCCCCTTCCTTTCTATATAATGTACTGCAAATTATATATACATGAATAATATTGACAATCATGCCAAATATCTAAGGTCTACATCAAAAGACAAAAAAGTTATGCCCCGGACAAAGTTTCCCTTAAAAAGTACATAAATCTGACCTTCAGGTCAAGGTCACATGAAGGTCACTATGGCACGCGACACACCGGCTCATGGTGGTACATCCATATACCAAATATCTAAGGTCTAGGTCAAAAGACAAAAAAGTTATGCCTCGGACAAAGTTTCCCGTAAAAAGCACATAAATCTGACCTTCAGGTCAAAGATCAAGGTCACATGAAGGTCACTATGGTATGCGACACACCGGCTCATGGCGATACATCCACATGCCAAATATCTAAGGTCTAGGTCAAAAGACAAAAACGTTATGCCCCAGACAAAGTTTGTATGAGAAGAAGAAAAAGAAGAAGAAGAATATGCACTAAAACACAATATGTCTCCCTTCTGGGAAGGGGAGACATAATTTAAAAATTAAAATGCTGTGTTGGGTAAAGGGCTAACATGTGCTATCAGTATACAACAGAGGTTCAACCATGGTGGCATAATGGGATCTTAGAACACTCATAGCATGGGATCTTCTTGTCATGAATTTGGCGTAATGTTCTGTTGTTTGTCCTTTTATTTTTTAACTAATGTCAGGAATATTTTTCAATACCGAAAGTTTGGTATCCTGATGTTCCACTGGCATGGCAAATCGCATTGGCTCAATACTTATACGGAACTGTATTTATGGTATACTCCAGTAATTGTGTCTTAATTGATGACTTTTTGTTATATATCAGAAAAGAAACTTAAAAAGGAAAAAATAGAAGCCATGGTAGCCTTTCTAGGTAGACATCAGTCATGGGAACAAATATGGAACAGTCTCATCTGCTCAACATATTTCGGTATCTTGGCGAGTGTCAATAAAATTAATCTATAAAGGCAACCTGTTGGGTGTGCTGGAGAAATCAAAGATGCCTGCCATGGCAGCCGACCATCTCTCTGAAATATAACATTCTGATTTATTTATCATACAGTGTCAATAAAACTGATGCATGAATGCCACCTGTAGACTGTACTTTAGAAATCCAAGATGGCTGCTATGGCAGGTACAGTGACTGACTGACCATTCATTACATTCGTGGGGTTCTCATAAATTCATTCTAAGTCATCCCACTGAGTATGAAGACTACTGATGCAGAAATGAGACTTGTGTTCTTAACCCTTTACCCAACAAAATGGCCAAAACCGGCCAGCGGTATTCACCATTCAATTATTATTTTGTTTTCATATTTTGTCACGAAAACATAGCTTATGACCCCCTCATTGGAACGAGCTCACTGAGCTCATTCCAATGAAGTGATATAAGCTGTGTTTTTGAGGCGTAAAATCAAAAAAATTAGTGCATCAAGAATTTCATTTGCAAGTGTCGTCTACTTTTTGTCTTAGGTAAAGGGTTAAAGAGATACAAGATGAGTACCATTATGGGCAACAAACCTTTACCAAAACTGACCATTCTCACCTACTCATTATACAAACGTCACACTGCCAAATTTCGATCCTTGGTAGAGGGTGTCCCAGTCATCAACCATGCAAAGTTTCAAAACATTTGGCCCAGTGGTATCAGAGGAGAAGATTTTTCAAAATCCATCAATCAGAATCAAAAAATACCTCTGGCAGCCATGTTTTTCGATGCATGGCAACAAAATGAGTAGTGTTTGTAGAGGACCTGCCATAGACTATCCCTACCAGGTTTGGTTCACATCAGCTCAGTAATTCTGGAGAAGAAGATGAAAATGTGATTTCCTATATGGTTTCTACAGTAACTATAAACCATAATTGCAGCCATGTTTGCTACCTGATCAACATTAAATGAGGATCGTTGTTAGAGGGTGTCTCCATCATCAACCATGCAAAGTTTCAAAACATCCTCTCATAGACCATTCCTGCGAAGTTTGGTTCACGTCGGCTCAGTAGTTCCAGAGAAGAAGATGAAAATGTGATTTCCCATAGGATTTCTATAGTAACTATAAGCTGCAATTGCAGCCATGTTTTCAACCCGATCAACATTAAATGTGTATCGTTGGTAGAGGGTGTCCCAGTCATTAACCATGTAAAGTTTCAAAACATTTGGCCCTGTGGTTTCAGAAGAGAAGATTTTTCAAAATCCACCAATCAGAATCAAAGAATGCCTCTAGCAGCCATGTTTTCAAACCCATGGGATCAAAATGTGATCGTTTGTAGAGGCCCTCCCATAGACTGTCCCTGCCAGGTTTGGTTCATGTCAGCTCAGTAGTTCCAGAGATGATGAAAATGTGATTTCCCATTGGGTTTCTATAGTAACTGTAAGCTGCAATTGCGGCCATGTTTGTGACCCGATCAACATTAAATGAGGATCGTTGGTAGAGGGGGTCCCAGTCATCATTTATGTGAAGTTTCAAAACATTTGGCCTGGCAGTTTCAGAGGAGAAGATTTTTGAAAATCCACCAACCAGAATCAAAGAATGCCTCTGTAAGCCATGTTTTTCATCCGATGGGAACAAAATGAGGTCCGTTTGTAGAGGACCTCCCATAGACCATTCCTGCCAAGTTTGGTTCACACCGGCTCAGCGGTAACAGAGAAGAAGATGAAAATGTGAAAAGTTTACGGACGCCGGACGACGACGGACGCCAAGTGATGAGAAATGCTCACATGGCCTTTTTGGCCAGGTGAGCTAAAAAAAAGAATTGAGGGCTTCAACCTGAGTGGAACAACCTGCAGACAGATGGACCAACTCATGGATGTCCACACCCATGATCGCAATAGCTTAACTTTTCTTCATAAGTTACGCTAAAAATACCTAGGGTACAAATCATGTTTGAAAAATACTTCATTCATGTACTTTAAAGGTTCTGGCCCCACCCAACACTCTGTGAACTCTGCCATGACGTACCTGGGGCCCTATCAATCTCAAATTCTGAATAAAATTAGAGGCTTTCTAATTGAGTCTCACCACGGCTAAAATTGTAGACAAAACCATATTTATCAATAAAACCTTACAAATATGGATGCCATTGGAACTGGCTCATCGAGCCAGTTCCAATGACATACATATTTGTACAATTGTATTGACAAAGTATCAGGATATTTCAGGTCATGTGTTAGACTTGAGTTGGTTAATTTGCTGCTGTTATGTTAGGTCAAGGGTCAAATTGGCTCAATTCTTTTCACACGAATCCCAGAGATGCAGCAAGAATCTACATGGATTCTCGCTGACTTTGTTGCGCGAATCTTTGCAAGAATGGATTCTTGGTTTCTCGTCGAAATATAAGCCCTGTTTGCCCAAGAGACAATGCATTTACATGTACTCTTGTCAGGACCTCTTGGTTTGATGTCCAATACTCGAACCACGGAGTCGCCACACTCTCTGTGTTTGGTCTTCAGTCAATGAAGAAGTGGAACATTCCAGAATGAAGTAATTTTCGGCAGCAAACGTTGGAACTTTTCTTTTATCATCAGGTTCTGACAGGAGACCTGATGATAGATGAAGAGTTAACAAGGAGACGCATGGTAGGAATTTGAGAATATCTCCAAAACAATTTTGAATTGACAGCACACCAAAAGAACTAAATAATCAGGACCATTTTGAATCAATTCGAATTTGGAAGCTTTGCAGGGTCCAAGATATGACCATGTTTAGTGTACATTATAAATAATATTACTTATAAACAAAACAGTGATGAAATCTATTGTCAGAAATCTGATGGCATAGGAAAAGCTTTCACCAAATAAAGTTTTTCTGAATCCTGCTTAAAAATAGGATGTTTCTTGTAATGTTCTATCAAGTCTTCAAAAGATGAGAATTTTTGTTGGCCTATTTGATAGACACTGTCAGTAACTTGCACTCGAAAATGTTTATTTCTGCTTGATGCCTTCAGTACCACAGTATAGTGACCAGCCTGCAAAAAAAAAAAAATCAAAAAATAAATGTAAACAAGCGATTGTACCAGAGGTGCCAACACACCCTCAAAAGTTCAACACAAAGGATTGGGTGTACAATAACTTTCACCCTGCAGACACCACCCAGCCACTCACTCCAAGTTTAACACAAAGGATTGGGTGGGCAATATCTTTCACCCAACAGACACAACCCAGCCACTCACTCCAACAAGTCTCCAAGTTTAACACAAGGGATTGGGTGGACAATATCTTTCACCCTACAGACACCACCCAGCCACTCACTCCAAATTCAATACAAAGGATTGGGTGGACAATAACTTTCATCCAACAGACACCACCCAGCCACTCACTCCAAGTTTAACACAAGGGATTGGGTGGACAATATCTTTCACCCTACAGACACAACCCAGCCACTCACTCCAAGTTCAATACAAAGGATTGGGTGGACAATAACTTTCACCCTACAGATACAACCCAGCCACTCACTCCAAGTTCAATACAAAGGATTGGGTGGACAATAACTTTCACCCTACAGATACAACCCAGCCACTCCAAGTTTAACACAAAGGATTGGGTGGACAATATCTTTCACCCAACAGACACAACCCAGCCACTCACTCCAAGTTTAACACAAAGGATTGGGTGGACAATATCTTTCACCCAACAGACACAACCCAGCCTCTCACTCCAAGTTTAACACAAAGGATTGGGTGGACAATATCTTTCACCCAACAGACATAACCCAGCCACTTACTCCAAGGGATAAAATGTGTTTTTACATCAAATCACTCAAATTCATTCAAAATTTATTTTAGGCAGTGTCCGGTTTGAATGTGTTTTGTTGTAACCTGACTGGTTTTGTTCAGACGTGAAGGTATATATACTGCGGTAGATCCAAAAGCAATAATAACCTAAAAAACACCTAGCCGACATCAAATACCGCCAACAAACAACCGGTCGCGGTACATTTCAACGATACCAACCACTCGATTACCAATGTCCAATTTCGCATCATTTATGTCTTCCGCTCAGACCCTGAAAGTGCTCATTCTGAGACCAGGAGAAAAACAGAAGAAATCCAATGGATACACAAGCTAACCCCATTCGGCCTGAACAGAAAGGATTTTTAATTATTGTTCTACAGAAAAGAATATAAAGTTAAAAAATTCTGACAACACACGTGAAAATCAAAGCACCGTCTGGACTATGAAGTTTTCATTTGGGCCATTTTAGGGATCTGGAAACTGTTGCTTGATGAAAATTGCCAGGAATGTAGCACAGTGTTTATTCAAGCCAATCGGGTCATCTAAATACTTGGGTTTACCAGGAATTCCTCATTCGTAATCAACTTTGTGTCACGTGATGCTAACACTTCAAAGTTTGGAAATTCATTCAGTAATTTAGTGTCAATAAATTCCACTTCGATATATAAAAATATCGGATTTAAAATGGCAACAATAAACATGGATTATCAACAATTTGTTCACAACATCCTGATCCAGTATGGAGTTTAGATATGACAACGTCCATTTCATGAGATAATATGCGAGGGTAAAGTCAAAGTTACTGCCTATTTTCATGATATGAACAATAAATACCAAGGATAACAGATACCGAGAAACATTACATGTCCCTCGTGGATCAACATTATAAGTCAGTGGCATGATGTACATGGCTAAAAAAATAGTTGACTATGAAAAATGAAAGTGTCAATGACACTGTAGCTCAACTTAACAAACTTGAACTTGGTAAGTTATAAATGAAACGGCAAAATTGAAGATCATTAGTACCAATGTTATTTGATGAAATTTCAACATAACAGCATTGTGTGTGCACAACGTCAGAGTAATCCATGCAATTTTTAAATGTAAACTGTAAGACTGGCTAAAGGAAGAATGTTGATACACAAATGCAGTTACTGTAAATGGCAACTTTTTTCACAGAAATGAATGCTAATCAATAGCTCTTATCTAAAGGTCTTGTCTAATGAGCACACCAAGTTCAAAAACAAAATATGATAAATGTGGCCTGTATGCCATATCAAAAAATGTTGATGCACAATTGCAATAAATTCAAAGATTGTTGCTAACAGCAACAGTTTTGGGTGGAAATGAAAAGAAAATCAATAGCTCCTATCTTTGTCACTCTGCATAAGCACACAGAGTTTCAAAACAACCTGATAATGAATGTGTCCTCTGAGGCATGCCAAATGAAGATGTTAATGCACTAAGTAGAAGGTCATTGCTTGTGGCAATGGTTTTTGGGGTTTTTTTTATGGAAGTTCATAAATATACCCTGCTGAGAGTTCAAAAGGGATAAGCTGATGCACAAATGCAGTAAGTTCAAAGGCTGGTGATAACGGCAATAATTTTTTATGGAAATGAAAAAAAGCAATAGCTCACATCTAGAGGTCACCCCGAACACACATACCAAGTTTCAAAGTGGTCCAATCATAAATGTGCCCTGAAGGGTGTGTTAAAGGGAAATATTGAGGCCTGACTAAACTAAGTTCAAAGGTCAGCGGCAACATTTTTTGACAGAAATGGAAGAAAATTGACAGCTCCCATATAGATGTCACCCCACACAAGCACAAGTTTGCAAGCGATCCAATCATAAATGTGCCCTGTAGGGTGTGTCAAAGGGAAATATTGATGCTTAACTGCACTAAGTTCATCGAAGGTCATTGCAACATTTTTTGGCAGAAATGGAAGAAATTCGATAGCTCCCATCTAGAGGGAACCCCAAACAAGCATACAAAGTTTCAAACCGATCTGATCATAAATGTGCCCTGTAGGGCATGCCAAAGGAATATATTGATACCTGTCTAAACTAAGTTCAAAGATTGTTGCCAGCGGCAACATTTTTTGACGGGCGGAAATGGAAGAAAATCGATAGTTCCCATCTAGAGGTCACTTCAAACAAGCATGCCAGGTTTCAAAGCAATCCGATCATAAATGTGCCCTGTAGGGCGTGCCAAAGAGAAATATTAAGGTCTGACTAAACTAAGTTCTAAGAACATTGGCCGCGGCAACATTTTTTGACGGAAATGGAAGAAAATCGATAGCTCCCATCTAAAGGACACCCCAAACAAGCGTACAAAGTTTCAAAGCAATACAATCATAATGTGCACTGTAGGGTGTGCCAAAGGGAAATACTGAGGTCTGACTAAACTAAGTTCTAAGAACATTGGCCGCGGCAACATTTTTCGACGAAAATTGAAGAAAATCGATAGCTCCCATCTAGAGGTCACCCCAAACAAGCATACCAAGTTACAAGGCGATCCAATCATAAATGTGCCCTGTAGGGTGAGCCAAAGGGAAATATTGAGGTTTGACTAAACTAAGTTCTAAGAACATTGGCCGCGGCAACATTTTTTTAAGAAAATTGAAGAAAATCGAAAGCTCCCATCTGGAGGTCACCCCAAACAAGCACACCAAGTTTCAAAGCGATCTGATCATAAATGTGACCTGTGAGATGTGCCAAAGGAAATTGTGGACGTACGTACTAATGTACTAACATACTAACATACTAACGTACGTACGCCGACAGACAAGAAGTGATGGCAATAGCTCAGGTTGACTTTGTCAAGTTGAGCTAATAATAGTTGACTACAGCACCTTCCAACGGTTAGTCATTTAATCGAATAGTGATGGCAGCCCTAATTCTTTCTCAAATCTCCCCAACTATACAAATGACTCTTTCCCTCATGTCATTCCTCATCCACTTTTTCTTTATATTTTCAGCCCATTTTTCTATTAGTTTCCCCAAGGTGTCTTGTTCTATTGGGCAAATTTTTTAGGCATTCTAGAATAAAATGTCGCAGGGTCTCCATTACTCCCAAGTTACACATTTGGCATGCTCTTTCCTCGTCTTTCTTGATTCTCCCCCTCAACTCCAGTGACTTGGATCTCTCGTTGAACAACAATGACCCCCCCCCCCCCCCCCCCCCCCCCCGAAGTCTCCATCTAGGTACTAGTACTCCTCAAAAGCTGGTGCATCATTTTCATATAGCCCGTCTAAAGAGCTCTTGGTCCTAATTCCAGCTCGCCAGTATCTAATGCAATCCTCAAGCACCCTTCCCCTGATACTCCCCTGCTTCAGCTCCCCCTCCCCTCCCCCTTCTAGATCTTCAGTCTCTAAAACTCTCCATAGAGTAATTCTCCATTAGCTCCCTCGCCTGACGTAACCACCCTCTGAATGGAAGAGTCCCAATAATGGTTGGACAGCATTTTACACCATCTGCTGTTTGGGAGATTTATCAGATAATTCAGGTAGCATAATATTCCCATCTCTATTCTATCTTTAACCGGCATCCACCCGAGTTCCCCTCTGAACTCTTCCAATGCGGCTGCATTACTAGATCCGGTTATCCACCGAACTGCACCATTTTGTACGATCTCTAAGTTCCTCACCTCTGTTTGATTAAGGGGGATCACATCTGTTCCGTATGTTATACTTGGTAATCCCACTCGCTCCCAAATGGTTTTCCCAACACCTAGTTAAAACTATTTCTTCCCAGAAGTTTTAACTGATGGAGCAGTATTTTTATGCCCCCGACTTTAGTCGGGTGGCATATAGTGATTGAAGTGTGTGTGTGTCTGTGTGTGTGTGTGTGTGTGCGAGCCAATAACTCAAAAACGGTTAGGGCCACAGTCATCAAACTTCACACAATTATAAAGGACCATGGGAGGATGTGTCACACACCATAGCTGGGTTCGTACGTTCAAGGTCAAGGTCACATTAAAAATCGGTCAATATTCATGTCTCAGCCATAACTCAGAAACAAATCATAGTACAATTGTTAAACTTTTTACAAATGTTAAGGACAGTCAGAAGGTGTGTCGCATATAATAGTTTCCACCGCATCTGCAAGGTGAAGGTCACAACTGACCTTCATATGTTCAGGGTCACAAATCGTGTCTCAAGCATGTGTTACCTTAGTAATATATTTCTTGTTCCTTTTGTCTTAAGTAGTGATGAACCGATAATCAGAATCGGCAATCAGAATCGACCGGTTATGGGGCATCAGCCAATTATGACAACCGGCAGTTAAAAAATGGCAGTTTCCGGTTATTCATTATTTAACACAGACTATTAAAAATCCTTTTGATATCTGGCCATTTCAATAAAGTTTTCCCATTAGAAACGTGTGTACTGCATAAAAGAAAATTTAGGGATTTGCAGAGCAGAGATATTACAGAATTTACCAACTGCAATCGGGACGAGATCGCCACCATTTCCCATAGATTGTTGAGTCCATGTAAACATTGAAGAAACACATCAAAGGAGGTAACAAGTTGAAAAAAGAACACTGAATAATACATTCTGACACACATGTAAACCATGTGTCATACGACTTCACAACACATATTAATATCAAAATTATTATTCATTTAAGACTATGTGTGCTCAGTATATTCCTGGTTAATATAGTAAAGTGTATTGTTTCCTTACTCAAAACTGTTTTAACACTATTTAACAAAATAAAACACAATCTTCACGAGAACAATATCATGTGATTGTATCGTTAATAACAATCTTTTCCCCATACCCCAACCAAAATGCAAATATTATTTTGGTTAATATTGCCCAGCACTAAATATGCACTTCTGTCCTCATATCAAGAAAGCTATCAGTGTGGCAACCCATACTGTCCTGACTGTTCTGTACACTCCACAGTAAAGGTTGGCACACCGATAACCTAAATAACTTACAACTCCCAAACTGTCGACACATCGAGGACTTATTTCGTATAATAGTGTGTCCATTATGTTTATCTTGACTGATGAACAATACTTGAACCGTGCATATTTGTCTTCTAAAGTTAACCACAACCCAGCTTGATAACCACAATAATATCATATTAGCACATTTGGTTAGGGATACCAACTATCACATTCACATTTAGCCACCTTTTTTTAACCTGGAAACTCGTTCATCTACAGAAATAGACTAATGGGGTACGTAGCCAAGTCAAAGTTGCAGTTTTACTAGCTACTCACGAGTATCCATACACGTAGATCTTTCTATCAAAGATCAATGCGCAGAGCATGTAGCCAGTGTTGGAGTTAAATGTATTACGGGAGTGACAGGTAGACAGCCAATCTGGCTACGTCATCTCCCAACGGTATAGACTGAATATCATTTTCTAGCTATCTATTTGTATCTTATAGTTCAATATGTAATTGTCTGTAAACTATACCGTTAAATAAAAATATCTATCTGTCTATCCATCTGCATACTCTGAGAACTTATGTGGTATTAAGCTTTCGTAATTGATGATTTATCAACGAAATTCTGTGGTATAACAGGCACCAACAGATTTTCTTCTGTGTCCTATTTCAACCATCGGAATCGGCATCGGAATCAGCATAATCGGCAGAGAAATAATCGGTAATCGGCTGATAGCCAGTTTTGATAATCGGTTCATCACTTGTCTTAAGTTTATTAGTGTGGTTTCTGTATATGCCTCCACCTGAAACTCATAAGTCCACTCCCAAGTATTCATATCCTTCTGTTTCCTCCCACTGTTAAATCCTTGCTTTCCTCTTCATCAAGAGAGAATATACCCACTCTCCACCTTCGCGACGCATCCACCCAACAGCCCACTGGTATTACCTTGCTTTTGTTTTCGTTCAGTTCAAGTCGTCATTTACAGCCATACTTTCTTACCATGGTTACCAGTTTTTGCAGTCCCTCTTCACTCTCGGCTAATAAAACCATGTCATCGGCAAAGAATAGCCCTGGGATTTTTGTCTCGCCAACTTTGATCCCATGTGAGCTTGCAGTCAACTCATCTAATTTTTTTTTATTTATTAGGGTTTAACGACACTTCAACAGCCAAGGTCATATCTTGTCGGTGACAGTTTTATGGGTGGAGGAAGAACCACCGAGCAACAACAAGCAGCTGCCAGTTCCCCACCATTGGAACTCTGCACTGCAGCACAGGCAGGGTTAGACTGGTTGATAACATGCACGCCATCGGCGTGCAGTACGTCTCTGTACACGGTGTCATCGTGCCCCACTGTGGACAATCTGGGTGAAGTGCCTTGCCCAAGGACACGATGCGGGAGTCCGAATCAATCGCTCGGACAGCCACCCATCTAAGGATTAAGCAGGCTTGACATTGATTAACTTCGGTGATCTGAAGAGAACCGGTCACAACAACGCCACTGCGTCCCCATGTACAATGCAAACAGAATCGGTGATGAGATGCACCCCTGCTTAAGGCCTACAGCAAAAGTCAAAATAAGTTGGATAACTACTATAAACTATGTATCTTTCTCTTCCACCACTGATATGACCAGAAGCCGACATCATATTCTGGAAAGCTCTCACTGAGAGCTTTCCAGAAAATGATGTCAGATTCTGATCTTATCAGTGCAGGAGCAGCAGTATACTCGGTTATACTACAACTTATTTTGACTTGTACTGTATCTCCACTGGGAGCCTTTTTTGTTGTGATGTTTCCCTGGTGGAGTACACTCTGTACATTTCTGTACAGTGCTTTCATGATTCTGACAAAGTTTCCTCCAAATGAAAGGCATTCAAGTTTCTGCCACATCCCCTCTCTCCATACTCTTTGTTTACATCCAGGAATGCAATGCACATCTTCTTCTTATTGACTTTTGTTGATTCAATCAGTTGCAAAAGAGTGAGTAAGTAAGTGGTCAGTGACCTTTCTTCCTTTCTAGAACCCATTCTGGATTTCCCCCAGGAGTCCCCTCTCTTCCACAACTACCGCAAGCCTTCCATAGAGAATCTTGCAAAATGACTTACCAATATTGCTACCAACAAATATCCCCCTAGAATTTTCTAAAACTTCCCTGTCTACCTTTTTACGAATAAATGTAACCTGGTTTTCCTTCCACTCATTGGGGACCTCTTGCTTTCTGATATGTTAAATAATGTTGTAAGATCTAAAATCTCACTGTTCACAGATTTTCAAGGAAGATTCCAAAGTATTCCAAAGTCTTTCCAGGCCTTGGCAAGGGATTTTTAACCCTTTACCTAACACAGCTTTTTCAAGAAAAAAATTGCACATTTTTTCAATAAAACCGTACAAATATGGATGTCATCAAGAAACGGCTCATTGAGACGGTTCTAATGACATCCATATTTGTTTGGTTTTATCAAGACATTTGTAAAATATTTTAGACTGTGGTAGGCTTATTTTTTGGTCAATTTGCTGGCCGTTTTTTGCAGCTATGTTAGGTAAAGGCATAAGCACACAGTGGACACTCTATTCCAATAAATCTTATTTAGTGCAAGGTTTTATATTGTGAAACATGTGACTGATAAATATATTTTAAATACTGAATGGCTAGCCGATAATTAAATCAATGGCCTTCAAAGAAGAATATTCATGATTACAGTACAGTCACCAAGGAATGGTACTAATCCATGCGAGGGTAGTGATGTCCACCATGGACTGGTCCTAATCCATGTGTGGGTAGTGATGTCCATCATGATTACAGTACAGTCAGTGTGGACTGGTCCTAATCCATGTGTGTGTAGTGATGTCCACCACGATTACAGTACAGTCACCGTGGACTAGTCCTAATCCATGTGTGGGTAGTGATGTCCATCATGATTACAGTACAGTCACCGTGGACTGGTCCTAATCCATGTTTGGGTAGTGATGTCAACAGTACAGTCACTGTGGACTGGTCCTAATCCATGTGTGGGTAGTGATGTCCACCATGATTACAGTACAGTCACTGTGGACTGGTCCTAATCCATGCAAGGGTAGTGATGTTCACCATGATTACAGGACAGTCAAGGTGGACTGGTCCTAATCCATGTGTGGGTAGTGATGTCCACCATGATTACAGTACAGTCACTGTGGACTGGTCCTAATCCATGTGTGGGTAGTGATGTCCATCATGATTACAGTACAGTCACCGTGGACTGGTCCTAATCCATATGTGTGTAGTGATGTCCATCATGATTACAGTACAGTCAGTGTGGACTGGTCCTAATCCATGTGTGGGTAGTGATGTCCATCATGATTACAGTACAGTCACCGTGAACTGGTCCTATCCATGTGTGGGTAGTGATGTCCACCATGATTACAGTACAGTCACCGTGGACTGGTCCTAATCCATGTGTGGGTAGTGATGTCCATCATGATTACAGTACAGTCACCGTGGACTGGTCCTAATCCATGTTTGGGTAGTGATGTCAACAGTACAGTCACTGTGGACTGGTCCTAATCCATGTGTGGGTAGTGATGTCCACCATGATTACAGTACAGTCACTGTGGACTGGTCCTAATCCATGCGAGGGTAGTGATGTTCACCATGATTACAGGACAGTCAAGGTGGACTGGTCCTAATCCATGTGTGGGTAGTGATGTCCACCATGATTACAGTACAGTCACCGTGGACTGGTCCTAATCCATGTGTGTGTAGTGATGTCCACCATGATAACAGTACAGTCACCGTGGACTGGTCCTATCCATGTGTGGGTAGTGATGTCCACCATGATTACAGTACAGTCAGTGTGGACTGGTCCTAATCCATGTGTGTGTAGTGATGTCCACCATGATTACAGTACAGTCACCGTGGACTGGTCCTATCCATGTGTGGGTAGTGATGTCCACCATGATTACAGTACAGTCAGTGTGGACTGGTCCTAATCCATGTGTGGGTAGTGATGTCCATCATGATTACAGTACAGTCACCGTGGACTGGTCCTAATCCATATGTGGGTAGTGATGTCCATCATGATTACAGTACAGTCAGTGTGGACTGGTCCTTATCCATGTGTGGGTAGTGATGTCCATCATGATTACAGTACAGTCACCGTGGACTGGTCCTATCCATGTGTGGGTAGTGATGTCCACCATGATTACAGTACAGTCACCGTGGACTGGTCCTAATCCATGTGTGGGTAGTGATGTCCATCATGATTACAGTACAGTCACCGTGGACTGGTCCTAATCCATGTGTGGGTAGTGATGCCCATCATGATTACAGTACAATCACCGTGGACTGGTCCTAATCCATGTGTGGGTAATGATGTCCACCATGATTACAGTACAGTCACCGTGGACTGGTCCTAATCCATGTGTGGGTAGTGATGTCCATCATGATTACAGTACAGTCACCATGGACTGGTCCTAATCCATGTGTGGGTAGTGATGTCCACCATGATTACAGTACAGTCACCGTGGACTGGTCCTAATCCATGTGTGGGTAGTGATGTCCATCATGATTACAGTACAGTCAGTGTGGACTGGTCCTAATCCATGTGTGGGTAGTGATGTCCACCATGATTACAGTACAATCACTGTGGACTGATCCTATCCATGTGTGGGTAGTGATGTCCACCATGATTACAGTAGTCACCGTGGACTGGTCCTAATCCATATGTGGGCAGTGATGTCAACTGTACAGTCACGGTGGACTGGTCCTATCCGATTACAGTAGTCACTGTGGACTGGTCCTAATACATGTTTTTGTAGTGATGTCCATCATGACTACAGTACAGTCACCGTTTGTTTGTTTGTTGGTGGTTAACGTCACATATTTATGCACCATGGCTAATCGTGACACAACATGGAGATGAAGTCAAGTTTAATCAATCGTTGATCAACATGTTGCCCATTTTAGAGGACTTTCACCCCAAGCATTGGTGACTGGGTCCTATTTTACTAGTAAAGCGGAACTGGTTTACCACAGTAAACAGTCACCGTGGACTGGTCCTAATCCATGTTTGGGTAGTGATGTCAACAGTACAGTCACTGTGGACTGGTCCTAATCCATGCGAGGGTAGTGATGTTCACCATGATTACAGGACAGTCACGGTGGACTGGTCCTAATTCATGTGTGGGTAGTGATGTTCACCATGATTACAGTAGTCCCAGTGAACTCGTCGAAATCCACGCTTGAAAGTGATGTCCACGTATGTGTTTACCAGGTAATAAAAATCATCATCATCAAAATTTTAATTAATGAAGCACCAGGTTGTACCCAGTTCTTCATTAATAAAATTTTTGATGATTATTCCTGTAATTAATGTTTGGAATCTAATATTATTGCATGCGTGGAAATACCAGTCCTCGAAATTAGACGGGTGTGAGTGCAATCGCTCCCGTCAGCACCCGTGTTTTCTATTTTTCGGAAGCTAAAAAATGCACTTGCTGAAAAATATTGTGGAGCACTAATATACTGTGAGGACATATAAATGTGTGTTGTTTTGAGAAAGCTACCCTCTGTGGCCAAGGGGAAATTACTCACATAGTTCAGCAGGTCCTTATACTGTACATTTAACCCTTTCCCAACGTTAGGGCCAAAACCGGCCAGCACTATTCACAACAATCGCCAATTAATTTTCATTATTTTTTTTCATTTTTTGTCTCAAAATCATAGGTTATGACCCTCTTTGGAATGAGCTAATCGAGTTCATTCCAAAGAGGGGTCATAACCTATGTTTTTGAGAAACAAAAATGAAAAAAAATTAGTTATTCAAGAATTTTGTTTGCAAGTGTCATCTGCTTTTCATGTTAGGGATTTAAGGGTTAAAGTTTCCGGTGTTGGGTGAAAGTATTCCCTCAAAATTCATATACCAACATTTTACGGGTGCAATTTACTCCTGTCTCTGATTTCACAGAAGCTTAAAACTGCATCAGTCACCTTTGTTCATTTCCAGCACTGAAATACTGCTAATCCGTGGAAAGTGACCAGTCCACGGTGGCTGTACTGTAATGTTGAAACGATTAACTATTTTTCAAAGTCGACTAGTCGACGGGAGTAATCGATTCAAAATTGACTAGTCGGCTTTTCTGTTGAAAACATAATTGTCTCAGTAAATTAGGTGATAAGAGACTGTTACATGTAAGCTGATAACCCTTTCATTTAATGACTTGTTTGACAGGTGTTTGATGAAGTTTCCTTATCAAAGTCATGAATGTAGCTGTTCTGTTTTTCGTATTTTGAGTTTTTTAAAACGTTGTGAATATTATAGCTTTAACCATTCAGTAAAAAAATTAGGATACCTGGGAAGTGTGTGCCTCATAGTCCTCTGTCTGTACAGTGGAAAAAAGTACCCAATGATGTTAAAACAAAAGTTTCGTGAATTTGTAAAATATTTGAAGTGTGCCACCTTTCACCCGGTGCAATTAATTAAAAACTCCCAGGTCAAACTTTGTGACAGACAATTTCCTCACCTTTGTATCCAGTCTTCGCTAGCTCACACCCAAACCAGTACAGTAATATCATAGAATATGGAGCTATGGCATTGATTTAGCTTTGAGGAAGGACAAGGCAATTGGCTCAAAGAGGATTCACTTATATACATGTACAAGAGTCAGTTTAAGCACAGGAAATCTGCAGAAACTGTAGAGTTATGACGCTTCAACTGACTCTTGTGTAGAGTGCAGAGTACTGCGGACGAATGAGAGGAGAAAGGACATAGCGAAATTCAGGCATGTATTTTGTTTTTATATCAATTAAAAAGTGTGGGCTACTTGGGTGAGGGACAGAACGCTAGGGCTGCATGGTATTTGGATTTTAGTACCTTTGACAGTACTGAAAACAATACTGTGGAATACCGGTATACCGTGAAACAGTTCAGATTGAAAACAAAATAAAACTGAAATACATGTACCTCCTTACTTTTCTGAAAGTGCTTGATAAATGTTATGTACAAGATCCCAGGTGAAAAACAACTCATGTAATTCGGTACATTCTAAGTTTTGAGTTCACTTTGTATGTAAAAGAATATTGAAGTTCATTAATTTGTTGTTTGTCAGCAAAATGTTTCAAATCACACATATTCACAATTGCAAAATGTGCAACAATTTTTGTCAAATATGACAGACATGTGACGCCATCACTGAGAGAAAACACTGTCGGCTGGTGATTGATACCTGCAGACTATCATGAAACTGAAGGGTGATCATGTCTTGGAGGCGTGCTTAATATCAACAGACCGACTGGCCTGACATGTGACAGATGACATTTGACATTGTCATCTGAGGAAGTTTACTGCTGGAAGATAGGAGAAGGGGAGGAGCTATTACTGGTTCTTTGTGTAACCAGACCCTCGGAATTCCATCAACTGGACACACGTTGTTTTGATAAAAAAGTTTTGTTTGCCACTGTTTTTCATGAAGCCACACATACGCAATTAACACAAAGTGACAATTGATTGGCTCAGTAATTAAACGCTTATCAGTCAAGAGAGGTTGACCATGTTTTTACAGGAATTAAATTGACAAAGACTAATTTAATTGTATCCCAGATTCAGATAAAAACCAGTAAACCCATGATATTTTTATGGCTTATTTTCGTATTAAACAATAGGTTCAATAACTTTGTAGACATGGATTATTGTCGTCTTCCATTCAAATCACTCATTTTCCCAGAGCACTAAGTGATACTTCTATCTTTTGCTCCCAAAATATCTTTTTTATTCATGATATCCCTTGCATTTAATATGTGTTTGCCATATTTTCATGCATTATTGATATTTTTATTTCAAGAAAACGCAAATTTCAAATCAGAATACCGGCCCCCAAAATTGTATACCATTACTCACGGTATACCGGTATTCATTTTTGATGGACGGTTTTAAACCGTGACGATTTCAATACCGGTACCAACCGATATACCATAATACCGTGCAGCCCTACAGAACACTTGTATCAATTAACGGCATCTTTGAAGTTGTACATCAAAGTATTTTTCTTCAACGCGTGCCAGTGATTGGGTTAGGTGAAATCAGTGCTTGTAATGCTGCTGAAATCTAAGTTGTAACATTATCGGCATCAACAAATGACATTATCGGCATCAATCAACAATACAATTTAAAATAGGTCCACCACGAAACAGAAACGTCTGATGTTTGTAATCATTAACCCCCACTATTGGCATTTTACGACTTCATCTTTGAGTTTCCCCGACTAGTCGACTGGTGGATTTCAGAGTCGATTTTTCTGAAAATCGAATTGGCTTCGGCTAATCGACTAATCATTTCAACACTACCATTCTGTAGTGATTTAATCAAGTATTCAAGAACTATTCTTACTCAAAGACTACTATTTTGATATAGTAATACATGCCATGTAATAATTCTAATATTATATAAAACAAACTGAGAAAAAGTCTTGCCTCCTCCCATCAATATTCCAATCCTAACTACACTGACTATTGTCAAGACAAGTATTTTCAATCTTGAACTTAGACATAATGGAACCACGAGAGAGTGGTTGCCAAGTGGATACGTGCACTGGTCTCTCATGCCAGAGGTCCCAGGATCGATCCCCGTCTGGGGAAAGTTCTCGGGGTGTTCGAACACTCTCTGTCAGCACCAACAGCGTACCGTCCTATCGGGTGGGGACGTAAAATGGCTGTCCTCTGTGTGGAGAGAGACACAATCCGTGCAGGTATTTGAGAAGAGCGAGACCACGATGTTGCCGCTACGAAGGTCATCCCACACACCTGCACCGCTGGGCCAAGGAGAGGCGTTAATATAAGTTGTTCGCCAATCCTTATAAAACAAATAAGATTAAATAAAAATATAATGGAACAGAATTTTGGAAAAATTCTCCTGAAAAGGGCGTGATGTGTTCCATCAGTCAAGCATCTTAGAATATTCCACAGCTAAGTTTAGAAAGTCTATAATGAACAAGAATAGTGCATGGTTATTTTTAGAACCCCCGACTGGCAAAACTATCGGGAATAGTCTGGTACCATCTCAGCTAATAAGAGGAAAGTAATGTCAAGTGAGATATAATACAGTGGAACCCTGTTAATAGAATAGCCACTTTGCCAATGAAAATTATTCAATTAACAGGAGTATTCAATTAACAGAGATTATGTCACTTTCCTGTATTCTAGAGATAAACTTAGCATTTATTCTATTATATCTTGTTTGACAGAGCTAGGTGAGCTCTGTCAAACAAGATATAATATATTAAATGCCTGTATTGGATGTACTGAGGTCAAATAGGCCTACAAACAAAGGAAAACTGGGGAGAGTTAGGATAATTTCTCGACAGGTTATAAGATTTTTTTATTCTATAACCTACACATGTATTCAATTAACAGGTCAAATTTGTAATGGAGGTGTACAGTACGTGGAGAGTGTATTATCACTAAATCACCCGCAGAGTGGAGATTCCACCCAAGCAATAATTGCAAATTTGCTGCAAAGCATAACCAGCACAAGCAAAGTTTCAGCCAATGGACCTCCGGGTTAAACCCGGAGGTCCATTGGCTGAAACATTTCTTCTCTTTGTTGTCGATGTGTACACAATTTGAAAGTTATAGCTTGGGTGATAACCCCACTCCATGGGTGACTTAGTTACAATCCACTCTCCACGTACTGTATGGTAAATGATTTTGTGTTGGGAAATTATATTCAGTTAACAGGGTTATTCAGTTAAGAGATACACAATTAAGTGGGTTCCACTTATTCATTTATTCATTTATTGGTGTTTAAGGTCACATATTTCTGCACAATGGCTAATCATGACCACGGCAGTTTTACGAGTGGAGCAAGCCGGAGTACCTGGAGAGAACCACTGAGCAATGGCGAACAACTTTCAGCTCAACACACTAACTTCACACAAGCAGGGTTAGCATTGGTTGGAGACAGGTGCACAATCGATTGTGCACTACGCCTTAGTACAAAATGTCACCGTGCCCTCACGTGGGCAATGGGGGTGAAGTGTATTGCCCAAGAACACAACATGGTTGCCGCAGTTGGGATTCGAACCGAGAACCTCTCGGTTTGCAGTCTGCACCTCTACCTACTGAGCCACCGCATCCCCAGTGGGCTTCACAGTATATACACATATATATATATAGATGGTGAGCCGTATAGGTCGTAGTTGATATAGTAAAAGAATAATTACACCTTTTCGACCTAAAATTAATCATAGGTCAAAAAGGTGTTATTATTCTTTTACCATATATTATATTATATTTCTAATATATAAATGCGAATGTCTGTATCTACACTACGAGTCGGAAGTAGTTGTAGGAACAACCGCGGTATAATCAGGAATCGAAACGCGGTTGTAAACTTTCAATAAATGCGTTTATCGTTTTTTATCGCAGTTATTCTCCAGGAGTATCGTTTGACAGTTCATTTCTGTTCCCGGTTGTAAACGAAGATAAATGCGTTTATCGATTTTTTTCGTGGTTATCCTCCGGGGATATCATGTAACAGTTCGTTTCTGTTCCCGATTGTAAACGAAGATAAACATGCATCCGTTCGGCAAATAACGAGTATTGGCACATGTGCTTCAACTTGAATGTACAAGAGCAAACTTAAAGAAAAGACAGCAGCACAGCAATCGCCTGCATAGCATGTAGCTATTTTATCTCACAGAAATTCCCTCCAAACATTTCACCATATTTATCACTCAACACTATCCCCCGTCTCTTACAAAAACCACCACTTTGCAATGTCCCCTCCCAAAAATGCCAATTGCCTACCTGTTAGTTATATTCACAGACAAGGTCACCTGAACCACTTGCTTCGTTCACTGATTGGAATTGAACAATAACACGTACAAGCGACAGAAAACAGGAGAATTTGTTTCATTTCAATCATTTATTCACAATGATATTGGGGAATGTGACCCAGAGTTTTGATTTTCAAGAGAAATCACAGCCCACAATGAGCAACAGCAACGTAGACCATACGAAACAATGCCATTGCTCATCACGTGCTTTGGGAATTGAGGACAATTTGTCCCTACTCAATTTCACCCAGACTTTTCATCGGTTCAAATTGAAACATTCGATCGAAATTAATTAAAGCGTCCTTTTTTGCAAACTGTGAAAGAAAATCAAGTGGAACATCCATTAGTTGCATTTTCTGACGGCTCTTGAAGAGTAGGCCTGCCCTTACTTGTATAGCAGTGCACAAAATTCATCGATAATGAATTGAATGAATAAATTTTTCCCTTGATGAGTGATTCCGCCCGAACTGCTGCGTCATGTGCATCAAAAACAAATGCAAAATTATGTACTTTATCCACAGATGTGTACTCGGCACTTGTAATAATAGCTATTTGTGTGGCTTCAAATTCCGTCACCCAAGCTGTGACACCTGATGGGTATCCCGACAGGTACCGTATCACTGTAACAGTAATTTGAAATTTTTGATTTTTTGAAAAATTTATTTTGCAAGTGTCGTCTTTAATGTGTATGACGTGGGGGGAAGGGGTCCACCATTCAGTAGGGTAGGTGTGTGTGTGGGGGGAGTGGGGTGCTTAAAATTTCCGCTCCCCCAAAATATACACAATTACTAACACATCCCAGAAGGGAGTCTGGAGGTTGTGTGTTATTCGAGACAATTTCATGATAAATTATCTCTCCGTCGTGCTCTAACCGCGACAAATGTGTTTCTTTCTCTTTTCTTTATTATCCAACGTAACGGCCAAAGCCGCACAGCACTTTTCACAAAAATCATAATTCATATGTTTTAAACGCAACGAATCATCTCTTCCCATTGAAAGACATGTAGGCCTAGTGGGTAGTTTCGATACAAAACACCCAATCGAAAAAAAAAAATAGTAGACACTCCTACCCTAACTTAACTGCACACGTGGTTCATTACAGGTGTTTGTTTAGTGATCAAACCAGTAAGCAATAAATATCTAATTAGATACTCACTGAAACTGTCTGTACAGGTGCCAAATTACAGGTGTTTTGTTTAGTAATTAAACCAGTGGCAATAAATGTCTAATTTGACACTCGCCAAAATTGGATTAGTGATGGGGACACAAATCAATCAGCTTCCCATTGTTCGATTCTTCAAAAGTCATTGAAGAAATGATAAAAGTTAAATTGCTTAATATCTCCCTGGAATTGAAGCATTGTCTGTTGGCTGTTTTTACATGAACATTGTACAATTAAAAATTGGAGCCAAGAGAAGAGAATCCCCCAACCCTCACACTTTCATCATATTTTATCATTATATTTTCTGTTTTCTCACTTTTAAATAAATACATATATGTTTCAAATGGTATACTTTATTTTCCCATTATATTCTGTCTTGATGGTGCAGATGTGGCGGTTCTCCCGCTCATGATTCCCTTCCACACATACACATACCTACGCACCATAACAGCACTCCAGTGAACTTCATGTCAACATGTATGCCCCGGAATGAAAGTGACCTGCTACAAGCTGCAATACTCCCCCCCCCCCTCCCACACACACACACTACTCTGGAAGAAAAACATTTTGTTTGGGCAGTTCCATATTTTTTCGGGGCATGTTAGGGATGACAAAATTATGAAAACTCCTCGAAAAAACTCGATTTTCGCAATGCAACTTTAGACCTTTACCAAATAGAACTTTTTGACCAAATATTTATCCAGGTACACCTCAAAAAGTAACCGAGATTACCTCCTCAATTGTAATGTCGAAAAGGCAACTAGCGACTGGATCTCTTAGAATCGGTCCTCAGACCATCACATTTTTCTAAATTTACCCGGGAGGCCCATCAGACCCCCCATCAGCCTATGTGTGTGTGTGTGTGTGGAAGGGGGGTCATTCTCCTATACCCACCTCGGCGTAACGTATGCGGTCTGCAGAATCATTTCACAAACCCAAATGTTCCGCCCTACCCCCACAAAAAAAAAAAAAAAAAATGGCCCACACGCCCATGACTACAAGCAAGCGATCAAATTATGTCAACAAGATTATTTGCCCCACAAAAGTTAACGAGCAGACCAAGAATGTAATCGGTATGTACTATCCAGTGGTATTATGAACTGTTTCCATTCTTGGTCTGTAGTTTCCAATTGTAGGACTAATCTGAGACTCAATGTATATTGACACTCAGTCAAATTTGCCTGACAATTTGGTATGCGTAGAATTTCCACCCGGTGGATGTTTTTCAAATCCACCTACGATCTGTGTACCAGGTCTGCAAGAGGTACGTGTAAACAGGCAACGGAAAGCTAAATAACTATAAAGGTCGTCTATGGGGGAGGGATCGGTGTACGATTCACATGTAACATGTCGGGGGCGAACTGCGCTGGGAGCGAAATTGTCTTAAACGTAATTTCTCAGACTTCTCACACAATGTATCATATGTTCACTTTGACGACTGTGAAATACACATTGTCCTTTTGAAAAAGGGGCGTTTCAAATGTTACTGATGAATAAATACATGGAAAAAACACTTGCATTGTTCTTTTTCTGTCATTTGAAAATGCTTCCCTTCATCCAATTCAACTCGATTAAATGAATGCGATCTGAATATCGATTCACCGCAAAACCTCTGCCTCTGATGAGCGGACATAATAACAGACCCTGCTGACTTCACAGGTTGCCGAGTAAGAAGCTGGGAACACAGAAAAAATGATATTTGATAATTTTTTTTGGTCGAACCTCCAGGGCCACCTACATTTGTAAATAAGAAGGGACCCGGGGGTGAAGAGGTTTGATCCCCCCAAAATGTTATCAAAATGTCAATTTTCCGAGTTTTCCACTTGGGTCGAGAACGTGGCTGACTTGTGAAGTTGTGCTGTTCTGCTGTTCGGGTGAATATATGAATATTTTATTTTGCTGTGAACACAGGGACAATAACAATGACAGAAACGGCTCATGTCAGGATAATTCGGGGAAAGTAAAAGCTACCTTACCGCCATCAGTATGCACAAAAGGCCTGAATTATTTTTTCCCAACGAATCAAAAAGCAATGACAAAATTGTGGTGGTGGGGGGGGGGGGGGGGGGGGGGGGAGGGGGGCAGGGGGGGGGGGGGGCCCTGCTAGGCCTCTCCCTTTGTGTTGCGCTTGGAGGTGTGTTATTTTTTCTATTTATGGGTATGGAAATAACCCTGTTATTATGTGTGATTTGCACAAAAGAGAGATCCTTTTTTTTGGGGGGGGGGGGGGGCAGGGGGCAGAGTCAATCGGAAATTTTTGAAGAAGTCACATTTCAACTCCATGTTTTGCCTCAAGTGCTGCATTTTCATAATTTCTTTTCCATCCATAATGTTACGAGGTATACTGTCTCGTTTTTTACTCTCATCACAGGTTTGGCAGAATACCAATGCCTTTTTTTATCTTTTGCATTTTCGTTGCATATTCACAGGGCTTTTAAAACAGCGTGTCAAATTCTGGACCGAGACACCATGAACTTGTCTCCGAACTTCGAAGCTGCAGGAATTGTGCAATTCAACTAAATGAAGCAAACGTTCAAAAACGATTTTTTCCGACCAACAACGTGAAAAGCTCTATCGTTTATCTGCGTTTCCCACTCCGGTTGCAAACGATCGGCAAACGCGTTTATCGGTTTTATATTTTTTCACAAACGTTACTCGCATTTATATTTTTGTTTATGACCGCAATTAAAACCGCGAAATAATTGCGGTTTTGCTACAACTACTTCCGACTCGTAGTGTATCTATCTATCTTTGTTCCGAGTGAACTCCTCCATTTCTCGACCGATCGATCTCAATTTTTGTACACGGGGGTAATTCGTCCCTGCGAAGTAACATGGGGTGGGTGCCATGCCCATGCGGGGTGACCATGACCTTGAAATTGATGACCTTTTATTTTGAAAAACGGCCAGGCCGATCGGGCTAAAATTTCATATGTGCGGGTACATTGACCCATCGATCATTTTGACTTTATCGGGGGTGCCCATGCGGGGTCACCTTGACCTGAAAATTGGTGACCTTGACCTTTTATTTAAAAACGGCTGGGCCGATTGGGCTAAAATTTCATATGTGCGGGGTACATGTATATTGATCCATCGATCATTTTGACTTTATAGGGGTGTCCAGTGCGGTTGTGACCATGACCTTCAAACTGGAGACTTTGATATATTCCTCCGTTTCTCGACCGATCTGATATAACCATCTTCTCTTGTGCAACGCCCGCTAGTATATACATGTATGTCTCACAGGCCTGATCCAAACCAGGCCAATTTAGAATTGGTATTGGTCAGATCCAAATTGGATTTGGACTAGGCAAGCCACAAATTAGGATTTGTACTTGGGCCAGACCCTAATTAGGAGTTTGGACTAGTTCAATTTTGAACTGGACTAGATAAGATCCTAACTGGGATTTGGTCTAGGCCAAATCTAAATCATATACCCAATTGAGGTTTGCTCAGGTTTGGACAGTGTGCATCCTGGGAACTTGAGAACTTAATGGACCTTCAAGACAGTGACCTGGACACAACCCATGCTATAAATGACCTGTCAAAGAAATGTATTCTACTTATAGATAAGTCGAAACAACCATGAGAATGTCAATTGTGTAAGTGATCAAATGGTTGTGTTGAATTTTCTATTTCATTCAACTTGTCCTGTATGATATTTGTAACACTGTTCTTCATTTATGTAATGTGTAAGTGACCAAATGGTTGTGTTGAATTTTTTATGTTGTTAACTGGTTGAGTGCTAGAAGCCACTATCAGGGCATTCAATAAAACGAGGCAAAAGGGGCATAACTCTGTCAAAAAACGTCTGATCAAACCTATAATCGCAGGTGCACAGGATCCCATGGTAGTAAATATCCATACCAAGTTTCAAATGAATCGACCCATAAACATCTCAGAAAATCATCTGGGCAATATTCGCACATTCTAAAGATGAAAAGGGGCATAACTCTGGCAAAAACAGTGCGATCAAAACTATAATCACAGGTGCACAGGTTCCCATGGTAGTAAACATCCATACCAAATTTCAAAGGAAACGACCCTTAACATCCAAGAAAATCTCCAAACAAAATTCTAGGCCTGCTATTTCAAGTTGAAAAGGGGCATAATATTCTAGAAACAATAATCCAACTGGAACTATAATTGCAGGTGTGCAGGTTTCCCATGGTAGTGAACATTCATACCATGTTTCAAGCAGATTGGATGGACAAGGTGATTCCTGCATAACCCCCCCCCCCCCCCCCCCCCCCCAACTTGTTATAATGACGATACCCAAGCAAAAGCCAGATTTATTTTCAGTCAAACACAAATATTTTGTTTTATATAAATTTGTTCCATTACATATTATTGGAGAGTGCCCGTGGGCGTGGTGCCTGTGGGCACTCTCCAATAATTTGTAATACAATAAATTTTGAATAAATTCATAACACCAAAAATAATGTTGTCCTCAACTAGTTAATAAGTTAATAAATGACCGTTCATAAAAAATGTATCCTACTTATTGTATTATTTTACAGTATTGCGCATTTTATCGAAAGTAATTAATTTTTTTTACTTAAGTAGCCATAAAATGATTTAGATCTGGTCTGGACCAAATCTGAATTGGGATCTGGTCTAATCCAGTTTTAGGTTTGACTAGTCCAAATCTCAACTAGGTATATGATTTTGATCTGGCCTAAACCAAATCCCAATTAGAATCCGGTCTAGTTCAGTTCTAAATTGGATTAGTCCAAACACTAATTAGGGTCTGGCCTGGTCCAAATGCCAATTAGGAGCTGGCCTAGACCAATTCTAAATTAGCCTGCATGTGGATCTGGCCTATAACATTTATATAACTGCTTAATATATTTAACTACTCTACAGTATGTGGAGAGTGGATTGTAACTAAATCACCCCACGGAGGGGAGTTATCACCCAAGCTATAACCTTTCAAATTCTGTACATATCGACAACAAACACAAGCAATGTTTCAGCCAATGGACCCTCCGGGTTAATCCGGGAGGTCCATTGGCTGAAACTTTACTTGTGCTCGTTATGCTTTGCAAACAAATTTGCAATTATTGCTTGGGTGGAATCTCCACTCTGCGAGTGATTATACACTCTCCACGTACTGTATATGTGTACAAACAGAGAGCATTGATTTTACCATTTTTCGACTTCTCAAGGGGCATAACTCTGGAATGGTAAATGCCATAATGGTGGAAATTGAACTTGACTTGCATTTCATGGTAGGTAGTTAGGTTGCAAAATTATAAGGTCATACATTAAAGTTATCATGCAGAAACTGTTGATTTTACCATTTTGTGAC
This sequence comes from Pictodentalium vernedei, assembly GCA_031216915.1. NCBI lineage: Eukaryota > Metazoa > Mollusca > Scaphopoda > Dentaliida > Dentaliidae > Pictodentalium > Pictodentalium vernedei. The sequence continues at coordinate 485,381,423 of CM062292.1, read as the reverse complement.
TTCAAGGGGCATAACTCTGGAATGGTAAATACCATAATAGTGAAAATCAAACTTGACCTACATTTCATGGTAGGTAGTAATGTTACAAAATTATAAGGTCATACATCAAAGCAAACTAGAGTTATCATCTGGAAATCATTTGCATCGGACAGATGGACAGGGCGGCGACTATATACTCCTCCAAAAAATTTTCAGGGGGCATAATAATAAATTTTGATATCGTCTGCATTGGGAAAAGGTTATTCATAATGCATAATCAACGCATGCTAATTCATTCTAACTGTGATGGCTTAAATTCTGATTGTGGTATTTATGTTCAGATATCTGAACTGTCTTTTGATATACCAGTATACCAAGGTATTTTTATGAATACCCGTTACTGATATTCAGTTTAGAATATCGTGCAGCCCTAGCTTTTATCCAAGCTAACACTTACAGTCGATTCACTATCACGAATCAGGAAATCTCCATCCTTCCCATGTTTACCAAGAACATCCTCACACTGTTGTCTTGAAATTTTCCCATAATACCAATCTTTGTCTGAAAGTGGACCAGAGACGTGAAACTGGCGTCGTCCAGTTAGTCCAACAACACTGAGAGAAGATGCGTTTGACAAACTACTAGTTGACTGTGAGTGAGGGGTACAAGACCCCGTGTTTGTAGTTGACAACTCAAAATCCTCCGCAGAATGTACGTAATTTTTTTGGAACAAGTCCCGTCTCACCACGATTGTTCTTTGCACGACACCAGTCCGGATTACTTGCCATTTGATCAATTATGAACAACTGTTCACCTTTCTCAAACCACAACGTGTCTGGCACACTTGATCTAGAAAATGAATACAGAGCTGTCACAGGTTCAAATATATTATTTGAGTTAGAGTGTTGGTGATTTGATGCGACTGCTAATGAGTCAGGAGTTGAACAGTACATCCCATTATCTGGGTTATCATCTACAATCAAGTCTACATAATTAGAAGGAAACCATCCAACAGTATTATCTGAGCATTGTCTACCCTTCCACCAGCCATCACTTGACTTCTCCATGACTATAAACACGATCACCCCTTCATTAATGACAGTTCATCAGCTCTCTGAGAGGTATAGTTAAACTTTGCTCTTGCAGGTACGGGATCACATACTTGTATATCACTCTTTACAATATTATTTTCGTCAGACTGATTGAGGCCATTACGACTTGGTGGAGGCGTCATTGACAGTTTTGTTTCATTTTTATTTCGAACGAACAAGTGTGTTTAAAAGACTAGAAAAAATGGAGGGCTTGGGTTTTTTGATATAGTTTGATGGAACAAGCCCAGATTTATTGCGTTCATTTTGAACTTTCCACCAATCTTGTCTGTCATCAAGTAGAATAAGTTTTTCATTCTTCCGTATGTCAAGTTCATTACTGTCTTCTGCTCTGTAATCATATTTAGCTATGACTACAACTTCTTCTGTCATGATCAATGATTAATCTCAGGAAGTTTTCTCTCACAACTAAACAATAGAAAGAAAAATAATAAAAAAATTTATTTATTATATAAGCATCAAAACTGGCATTTTGAAAATAACAGCAGACCTGGCATTTTCAGGAGAGCGATTTATTCACTCGCCTACTGCTCGCCTTAAAAAAATTGAGGAGGGTGAAAAACAGGCTCCTCACCTCAGAAAATAATGATGACACCAACAGTCTATTCCTGAAACCCACAGGTTTTCAGATCTCTGCTATGTTAGTGGTCTCTGCAATATGGCCACACTGCACTTCCACACCTCTGGGCCTTATCAAGGCTCGGAGGGGTGGGAAGGGCAGTGTAGCCGTCTCACAGACTACCATATTTTCATCCGACGGGAACAAAATGAGGATCGTTTGTAGAGGACCTGCCATAGACCATTCCTGCCAAGTTTTGGTTCACACCGGCTCAACGGTTACAGAGAAGAAGAAAATGTGAAGAGTTTACGGATGACGGATGCCAAGTGATGAGAAAAGCTCACATGGCCTTTTAGGCCAGGTGAGCTAAAAATGGTCGCTGACAATCCCTCGATTCTGATGCCGATTCCAATTGTAATACTGTACACTACTAGACAAGTCGAGGCTTGAAGGAACTACATTATTAAACTGAACATTTTTCACAGTGTTAAACTTCGTTGACTGGGGTCGCAGTAAAATAACCAGTCATAACACTTGCACACCACCCAAGTGCGTGCGACTGGTAATTTTAACTGCGACTGGAGTGCGACCTTCACTTTTCCGGTATGAACTGGCGATTACTGCATGTATGCTCAATTGTAAGCTTTACATGTCGTTTAACTTGTATATCCCCTAAAGGGGCGTCTAGAGAGATTAAGAATAAACACTGTGTTTCTTTCACAACTTTATTGAATGATATCACTGACACCATTTTACATTAATAATTGAACAATTGCAGAAGATAATAAAATGCAGTTAATGAATCATCACAAAATGCTTGGCAACAATCAGTTGAGCCGATGTTCCAGGAGCCGTTGCCATTGTCATTCAACTGCCCATAATCAGCCGATTGTGGTGACCCGTTCTAATCATCGGTTGAACGCTATTGCACTGCCTGGTTACTCACATCTGACAACTGAGCTTATACTCTAACATAAGCCCATCCCTAATTTTACAAATATGAGTTACAAAGTGGCCCTTCTGAGTCTAAGCACACCCTTCTACTTTTCAGTTTTAGAATAAAGATGATTTCAGTCACAGGCACTGGTAACTACGAGAATAGGTAAGTAGTCATCTGATGATCATGACAACTAACCTTACCAAATATGTAAAAAGCTAGAGTACCCTGGTCTCATGGGTTGGCAATGAAATATAAATACATCAGTGATTTGAGACATGCTCTTGGAGTTCATGATTCGACTTCCATTTTGCAATTTTCGAATCAATCCCCCGAATGAGAAAAGTTGTGGAAGATGATTACGAAGAATGACTGGTGCACATCAAGGGAGCTAATTTATAGAAACCAACATTGTAGAAAACCCCAGTGGAGTTTTGTCAACTGATTGAAAATCAGTCGTAAAATGGTGGTTAAATTTATCATTTTGCATGACCAACGGACGTTCATAATAAATTGTTTTGTTACACTATTTATCTGCAGTTTTACCATTTTTGAATTGGAATATTGGATGATCAACATAAAATATTGAATCGCACCATGCGGACCAAATTTCAGTGATTGGATTGCACCTGGGAGATCTTGCTTTACAAACAACAATGCAAACCTGAACAAGAAATACTTTGACTTCCAATTAATCCTTAACCCAACTCACATAATATCCAAATTTCTTATTTCACTTTATAATTTTCCAAATTTGTCCCCAAAGATTCAGTAAAATCTTCTAAACAAAAGGCAATAACTCCAATAATTTTCATCAGATAACAGTTATTACTAAACTAAACATAGATATTGTTGTTATAGAGACATATGCTAACAAGACCACTGCACAGTGGGACAATATACTCCCGTTTTGTATTTTTGAAGGGTTGGGGTAAGGATGGGGGTGAGGGTGAAAATTGTTTGGACCAACCCCATATTCGAACTTGACCTGTATTTTGTTGTGATTAAACAACATACCAGGTTTGGAACCAATCGGAAAACAAATCATAAAAGTTATCATCCAGAAACCAAATATTTGATGCATTCTATGTCCAACAAGGACCATAATTCAGGGGAACTTCGAAGTTCGAACTGACCCCATATTTCAACTTGACCTGTCTTTTGTTTTGATTAAACCACATACCAAGTTTAGGAGTCAATCAAAAAAAAAATACTAAAGTTATCATCTGGAAACCAAATGTTGACGAACGGACAGACCGACGGATGGACAAATGGATGGACAAATGGACAGACAGACAGACTGATTCCATAATTCGACGTTTTTTCAACAGGCGTATAAAAAATTAGTGAGGCCATACTAATGTTATAATCCGGAAAACACAAAATGCACAAATTCAAGAGGAATAACTCTGGAAATGTACATGCGATTTTGGCCGAAAGCGAACTTGAGCTGTGCTTTGTGGTCATAAACAAAATATGAGAATTTGAAACAAATTAGTCAAGGCAAACTAAAGTTATCATCCGGAAACCACATAATTCACAAATTTGCAATCATTCAAGGGGAATAACTATGGAACGGGTCATGCAATTATGGCCAAAGGTGAACTTGAGCTGTGCTTTGTGGTCAAAAACAAAATCTGAGAATTTGAAACAAGAGGCCCCAGGGGGCCTGAGGGCGCTCACCTGACATGGTAGCCTAAATATCAACCCAGAGAATTGATTTCCACAAGTTGCATCTGCTCCTCCTAATAAAAGCTGAAACCAAATATCTAAATATTCTGACCAGTGGATCTAAAAAAAGATTTTTAAAGAATATTCCTCATATTGAACTAAGTCATAATTCGGGCTCCCACAGGAAGCCCATATATGAACCCAAGGACTTGGCTTTAACAAACCTGAAACTCACACCCCTAAGGATTCTGCACACCAATTATCAAAACATTCCGACTGCTGGATCTGAAGAAGAAGATTTTTAAAGAAAATTCCTCATTTTGAACCAAGTTACAATTCGAGCTCCCACAATCAGCCCAAATATGGACCTAGGGACATGGCTTGAACAAACTTGAATCTTACCCCCCTAAGGATGCTGCATAAAAAATATCAAAAGCATTCATCTGCTGGATCTGAAGATTTTTAAAGAAAATTCCTCATTTTGAACTAAGCTGTCATTCAGGCTCCCATAGTGAGCCCAAATATGAACCAAGGGACTTGGCTTGAACAAACTTGAATCTCAGCCCCTAAGGTTGCTCCATGCCAAATATCAAAACATTCCAACTGCTGAATCTGAAGAAGATTTTTAAAGAAAAATTCCTCATATTGACTATGTTATAATTTGGGCTCCCACAGGGAGCCCAAATATAGTCTCATGGACTTGGCTTTAACACACTTGAATCCTCCCCCCCCTCCCCCCCCCCCCCACCCCAAGGATGCTACTCACCACATATCAAACCATTCCGACTGCTGGATCTGAAGAAGATTTTTTAAGAAAATTCCTCATTTCGAACAAAGTTACAATTCAAGCTCCCACAGTGAGCCCAAATATGGACCTAGGGACATGGCTTGAACAAACTTGCATCTCACCCCCCTAAGGATGCTGCATACCAAATATCACAAGATTCTGCCTGCTGGATCTTTAATGTTTTTCCCATTGCCTACAGTGTTAAAAAGTGCTGATTCAGCACTTTTTCAAAGTCCCGAAACTGTACCCTATGATATAACCGATGGCAAATTTTTTTTTACCAATTCTTTCTGTTGGTCCTAAGGAAGCCTCACACCAAATAAAAATTCTCGGTGCCGTGCAGTTTTGGAGATATGGGCATTTTAATTTTTTTCTATTTTTAGCTCCTGTGGTTCCCATGGGGCTAAGGGAAAAAAAAAAATCAGCATAAATTAGGTACTTATGACCCAATAAGCCCTCACATAAAATTTGGTTCAAATCAGCCTCTCGGTTTGGAAAGTTAAAAAATTTATAGTAATTTATATATTTTTTATACTTACCAATGACCCAGACTTAGCTGGTGCTAACTAACAAAACCAGGGCCAAACACAAATTTTGCCCCCCCAATCCCCAAAATTTGCATCCAAAACCAAAAGAAATCATGTCCTAAAGGACCTCCATACTACGCCTCTACTGCGCATGCGCAGTGACGCAGACGTCCCGAAATTGGCGCCAATTATCATTCTTACTGGCAGTGCCTGGTCAGCGCTATGTACTCAGCGGGGAGGCAAGAGTTCCCAACTCCAGGGAGGGCCATCCCCGTCTGGGTCATTGGTAAGTATAAAAAATATATAAATTACTATAAATTTTTTAACATTTTTATACTGTACCAATGACCCAGACTTAGCTGAATAGTAAACAGGCTGGAGGGCCTAGGACATAGAGGAAAATCCGATAAGCTCAACTATATAGTAAAGAGGTAACCCCTTAAGGAGAAAAGGAGTATTAGGCTTTACATGTATCTTTCTTATTTAATATTAAATTAGAAAGATACACTACCCTTAATAATTGAGCACAATAACATTCATGTTCTCTATTAACATCCAGTGTAACCCTTATACTAATTATTTTTAAAGCAAGCCAATAAATAAAGTAGTCCAGAGAATTGAGACTCTTTATAGTCATTTAAAAGTGTCCGAGTATTGTATATTAAAGCCCGTTTGACACTTGACATATACAAATGCTTCACACCGAGCTACACTTTAAAAATAAGACATGAATGAATTTAAACCTTAATATTACACTTTAAAACCATCCCAGAAGCGACTCAGAAATACTGACTTGGAGGAGGCATTCCCTTGCTTTTCACTATAAAGCAGGTGACCTAAGGGAACACCCGCCCCCCCCCCCCTTCCCCTTGCCCTGGGTCAAATAGCCCAGAGCGAAGAGGGCAGCCGGACGGAGTCACTGCCGGAACAGAAAGCCTGCATAACTATAGTTGCAACTGTTTAGTGGACGACATTCTGAGCAACAGATAACGGACCTAAACAATGCAGGTCTCCAGAAATGGACTCAATATTTCTGAGATAAAAATTCGTAAATGTGGATGGCTGAGACCAATAAGCAGCCTTCATTAAATCTGTAATAGCAACACTATTAGCATAAGCCCAGGAAGTAGAAAGAGCTCTTACTTCATGAGCAGAAATCTTAAGCACAGACTGCTGAGAAGAAGATAAATCTTCATAAGCAGTACGGATAGTTAATTGAATCCATCTAGCAATAGAATGGACTGAAATATCCTTTCTATTAGGCATCAAAGACAGAAAGAAACGTTTCCATCCCTTTCTGATAAACTGAGATCTCTGTTTATAGATACGTAATGCTCTAACAGGACAGAGTAAAGGCCTACGCCCGTCTGAAGACGGAAGAGCCTTAATAACAATAGGTTCCGGATATTTATTAGGAGCCTGATTCTTAGCTAAAAAACCCACATTAGTAGTGAAGGTGATAGTGTTCCCAACACTACGATAATGAGAATCATCCACCGATAGTGCATGAAGCTCACTGACTCTTCTAGCAGAAGAGAAAGCTAAGAGAAAAGCTGTCTTATAAGATAAGAATTTGAAATCTACTGTCCCAAGAGGTTCAAATGGCTTTTCCTTCAATTTAAGAAGAACCCAAGCTAAATTCCACTTAGGAATTAATCTACGAGTTCTGGGTCTATTTATCGAAAAGTTTCTAACCAACTTCGATAAAGAGACATTAGATCCAATTTGTAAACTATCATGATGTGCATAGGTATCAGATAACATAGATCTATAACCCTTTATAGTAACAGGCTGCAGTTTGATTTCGTCAAACAAGTATACTAGAAAGTTTGCAATGTCTGGTATAGAGGGATCGAATATATCTACAGAATGATCCCTACACCAACAACGAAAAACCTTCCACTTAGCCGCATAGTTTAGCGAAGAGGAGGTCCTCCTACAGTTAGAAATCGCGTCCACTGCTCGTCCTGTAAAGTGCTTGCCATGCAAGAAGGACCGCACAACGGAAAAACGTGAAGGTTGAGACCTTGCGGGTTGTGATGGAGTTGGCGCGATTTCCCCTGCGAAAGAAGATCCTCCCACAACAGACACCTGAGTAGATTTATCCACGGTCTCTGTGGCGACAGAGATGCTACCAACAGAATCTTGCATTGAGATTGTTTTATCTTTAGCAATACTTGTTGAATTAACGGCGCTGGAGGATACGCATATCCTATCATTCCGTCCCAAGGGATCGACAGAGCGTCTACTGCAAATGCTCTTGGATCCGGACACGGAGACACATACGTCTGCAACTGATTGTTGAGATGTGTCGCAAATAAGTCTACCCGGTATGTGACGGACCGAAAGAAGAACGTGATGTTCTAGCGCAAACAGAAGGATTCTTTCCGTTAGATTGAACAACGGAACTGAATGAGTGCCTCCCTGATTCCGTATATACGCCACTACTGTCGTATTGTCGGATAGGATTTGGACATGAGCATCGTGAATAATGTCCATCCAGTGACGTAACGCAAGCCAAATTGACATCATTTCCTTGATGTTTATGTGCTTGCACAGGAATTGCGGATCCCAAAGACCCTGGCATCTCGAATCCGTTGGGATTAATGATGCACCCCAACCTGTTTGACTGGCATCCGTCATAACGGTAAAACTCGGATCCGGCAACTGCAGCGGAACTCCATGAGTTAACCAGTGAATGTTTGCCCAAGTCTGAATCTCTTGTTTCACTTGATCTGACAAGAGAACGTCTACATCGAGCGAATGAATTTTCACACTCCAATTCTGAGTCAGGAAAATTTGAAGAGGACGTGTGCGTAACCGCCCCATCGGAATGAGATCCGCGGCGGCTCCGCACAGACCTATCAGTCTCATAAATTCTCTCGCCGTAACTTTGTCTGCGTGCAGACAATAGCGAGCGTAACAACTGACTAATTTCGCTCTGGTTAACGGCAGACGAACGAGATTGTTGTGCGTCTCGAAGCTCATTCCCAGATGAGTGAATGACTTGGACGGCACCAGATCCGACTTCTCCTCGTTTACTATAAAACCGAGATGTCGGAGCAATAGAAGAAGATTCTGAACATCGTTCTGAAGCGTTAACTCGTTGCCGTACCTCTGAAGAATGTCGTCCAGGTAGGCCGACGTTACCGCAGACGAATGAGCTCGGAAGTAGATCATTACCGAGTTCATTACCCGAGTGAAAGCCCAGGGTGCTAGATTCAATCCGAAGCACATTGCCCGGAATTGATACACCACTCCTAGGACTGCGAAGCGTAGATACTTTTGGAATGTCGGATGTACCATGACGTGAAAGTACGCATCTTTGAGATCTATGCTCGTTGCATAATCGTTCACCCGAATACTCGCTCTGACCGATCGAATCGTCTCCATATAAAACTTCGGAGCGACGATCAGCTTGTTTATCCAGCTCAAATCTATGACTGGACGGAACGAGCCATCTGGTTTCGGAACCAGAAACAGATGGCTGTAGAATCCCGGAGATTCCTGGTTTTCTACGACCTCTACCGCGTTCTTCATTAAAAGAGACTGCACCTCTGATAACAGAGCGTCTCTTTTCTGCGGATTTGACGGAAGATGAGTCCACTTTGGACTTCGAGTTAATGGAGGCTTTCGTTTGAAGGATATCTTTAGACCTTCCGAAGTCACTCCTCTCACCCAAGGGTCGTCCGTAATCGACGCCCATTCTTGTGAAAAGCTCGACAACCTTCCGCCAACCGGAATGCGATAGAGGTTTAAGCCATCACCTCCTGGACCTGCGAGGCCTGCGGTAGGAGAAACCACGTCTTCCACGACCCGCACCTCGCACCGTCGACCTCGGGGCGTCCGACCGATTGTCCCGGCCTGAAGGACGTCCCGAACGAGAGTCGCTATCCTGACGGTCTCTCGAATAAGACCAAGAGGAACCTCTCTTGGGCGCATTAGACCCAGAAGTGCCTGTCTTATTCGTGTCTGCTGTATCCGACTTCTTAGGAGCAGATTTGAACAACAGAGAATCCTTAGCTTTCTTTGTAATTTTATCATAAATAGCAGAAAGCTTGCCGTCAAAGAGAAGTTCTCCTGAGACCGAAGCGACTCTAAGAGAGTTCTTCACCTTAGAATCCACTAGTGTGGATGTAGCTAGGGCTGCGTCACGTCTAACCAACTCCAGATTTGCCACTGAAAGGGCGGAGTTACACGTGGAATAAGCTACTGCCCTTGAAAGAAGTCTTAAAGAGGATTGTATATCCTGAAACTCTTTCCCCTGAAGGCGCAGTGATAACGCCTTAGTAAGGTGATCTGCGTAAGATAAGGCATCTAAATTGGCTCTGTTAGACGCAATAGCTGTTTCCAACAACGCGGTTGGAATAGAAGGTAATGATAGCTCTAAGTCTTCCGCCTCGTCGTCCATACACAGAGGAACTCTCGGTATACCCTGTCCTGCCGTATCGAATTTATTCCTTGCATTAATGAAAGGCAGGTTGAGAATATTAGCGGACAAGAAACCTGCTTTCCCTGTCCTGGAAGCAAGTTTAAATATAGCGTCGTTCAAAAATTCAAATGTTCTTGCAACATTATTGGACTGCGACGGAAACTCGGGAGCGATGTCCCTGAACCGCTCAAAAAATTCAGAGTCCAATGACGCTATAATTCTCTTGTCCGGAAGCGCAGCAGTCTGGCCCGACGGAACAACTTGAGGGAGAAAGTGCCGGATGAAGTCCACGGCAGCTTTATGTTGTTCCGAAAGGGATAGCTCCAAGTCATCCGTATCCCTTTCACCATCCGGTCGGACCTCATGATGTTCCCGGTCGTCCGCCCCCGATGCTTCGGCGGAGCGTACCGACCCAGCGCCGTCGGATAATTCTCGATCCGACACCGTTTCTGTCGGCTGCTGGGATGCTGCCTAAAGCTGTGCTATCTGCACAAGAATGTCCGGCGTCGAGACCTGCAGAGGCGCAGTCTTTCGCTGCTTCGCCGAGGGCAGCTCCGCATCAGATAGCTCCCGCATACTTTTCCTATGCGAACGTCCGGAGTCCATCGGTGTCGAATCCCTGGCTGCCGGATGGTGTGACCTGGTCGCCGAAGAATCCTTGATCGGCGAAGCTGGTAATATATAGGCGGTCACGCAGCCAAGGTGCGGTCGTGTGCGCTGACGAGAAGAGGAAGCCTTAACAGTCTCTGCGGACAGCTTATACAACGGAGCGTCCCGAGCGACGGACGTATGCTCCGCTAAAGACACATTTTGTACCACAACATCTGGTCCCAGATGTTGTTGTACGAGAGAGGGGCCTCTCTCGCTCGCGGCCCGGCTGGACCTGGACGAGCTAGGAACCGGACTAAAAGGCTTCCTCCGTTCTCGCTTACTATCCGCCGTCACTGGGTGTGCATCTATTATGTTTATAGTGCTCGCATCACCCAAAATTTCCTCTTGGACCGCATCGGACGAACCCGGCTGCCGAACCATTCGGTGAATGGACGCTACACCGGGCGAGCTAGCGGACGACATTTGTCTAATCTCCATGAGCACTTTTGCGGCTAGCTCTGAATTCATTTGTGACGACGGACACACACTTGAAGAAGATAACATGGAAACATCACCCTGTTCTGGTTCCTCTGAAATAGAAACTGAGAGAGTAGAGTGACCTTGCGGAGAAAGAGCCGGAATCGCTCTTTCTCCAGAAACAACATATCGTGACACACGTTTCCAATGTTTCTCATCCCAATGTTCACATATAGGACAGGGATTAATGCGAGAACACTGACTACAATTAATACAATGATCATGAAAGTCAGAGGAAGATTTCTTCCTATTACAATTTGAACAACGTCCCTTCATTGTGAAAGAACAACAGTAAGTCCTAGTTACTCGCAAAAACCCCTGACACAAAGATACATAATAACATGATCCATTAATAAATGAAAAAACAATTGCAAAACAAAATAATTTTGAAAAAATATTTTTTCAGCGAAGCCCAAGTTGCTGAAAAGTAACGTTGAGCCCCGATTGATCCGATGGCAAAGTGTGGTCAAAAATTTTAAATTTATATTAAATAATTAATGAGACACTTTCGGATAATATAAATGTATCTTATAGTGAGATAAACTACAGCAAAGGCAAACAGCCCCTCTCAAAAAAGGCTGTTGCCAATGAAAACAAACAGTGTAAAAACACCAGAAAACATGACTCCAGGCACTGAAAAAACTGGCCCGGAATCAGTCATCAATTACACTCTATCTGATGCAAAACAGAGACTCCCAGGGGAGAATCTGTAAAACATCAGATGGAAGATGCAGAACACAAACGTTATACACCCATGGGTGAAAACGTAACTATGGGGAAAATAACAGAAAACATTCTGTAACCAAGCAACTCTCCCAGGAAATTTTAGAAATGAAATTTCTCAAAAATATGCCAAAAGCATGGGAGAATTGCAAGGGGGGGACTTTAGAAGGCTAGGGGAGAGGAAACACTGAATAAGCAGTGCAACAATTAGCAAGAATGACAACAAGAGGCCCATGCCTCGAAAATAGGCAACTTAACATAATTTCATCAAAAAATTTTAAGTACAGCCCTGATTATTTTTTGTCACTTCTTTTTCCTCTCCTCCTTCTATCCTCCTTAGAATCACATTTTCTCCAAAAATTACGTGTCTGGCATCCTTTAAACTGAGATTTACAAGCACAAAGATCAGTGAGATGTTGACTGATGAAGGGCCAAACAGAGAATGATAATTGGCGCCAATTTCGGGACGTCTGCGTCACTGTGCATGCGCAGTAGAGGCGTAGTATGGAGGTCCTTTAGGACATGATTTCTTTTGGTTTTGGATGCAAATTTTGGGGATTGGGGGGCAAAATTTGTGTTTGGCCCTGGTTTTGTTAGAGTTAGCACCAGCTAAGTCTGGGTCATTGGTACAGTATAAAAATATAGAAATTTTGGGCGGGGCAAAAAATTTTGCCCCTCCCATAACGACGCCAAGTATAGCCTCACAAACTTCTCTTGAACAAATCTGAGTCTACACCTCAAAAGGAAGCTGCACACCAAATATCAAATCTCTGCTACTGCTGGTTCATGAGAAGAAGATTTTTTAAGATTTCAGCACACTTTTTGGGTGTGGCCCTACCCACGGGCGAGGCAACTTGATTTCCACAAAATCAAATTGCGATGTCATAACAAACTATTATCTCAAATATCAATTAAATTGGTTCAGCGGTTTGGGAGGAGAAGACGCAAACACCATGTTCACAGACGACGGACGGTGAGTGATCACTATAGCTCTCCTGACTGACGGTCAAGGCAAACTCAAGTTATCATCCGGAAACCACAAAATCCACAAATTTGCAATCATTCAAGGGGAATAACTCTGGAAAGGTATATGCGATTGTGGTCAAAAGTGAACTTGAGCTGTATTTTGTGGTCAAAAACAAAAAACTGAAAATTTGAAATAAATCGGTCAAGGCAAACTAAAGTTATCATCTGGAAACGAAAAGTTGGGCTAAATTCCCATAAATAAAGGGCCATAACTCTACTGCAAATGGGCCGCTAGAAACGGAAATTGAACCCATCCTGTATTTTGTCATACTAAATGCCAAATTTAACTCAGCTCAAACCATTACAACTAAAGTTATCGTCCGGAAACGAAATGTGTCCATGGACGGAGAGACGGGTGGAGAGACCATTCACATAATACGTCCCGTTTTTCAAATGGGTGTATAAAATCAACATCTGAAAAATTTGGTGTCAATCCGTCAAGGCGTTCGGCTTTAAATGAACGGAAACCAAAAATTGTGTTTTCAAAGGGCCATAACTTTGCAGCAGATGGACTGAGAAACATAAATATCAAACTTGACCTGTATTTTATTGCTACAAACAACATCTGAAAGTTTGATGTCGACCCGTCAAGGCGTTCGACTTTAAATGAAGGGAAACCAATTTTTTTCGAAAGATTGTGTTTTCAAAGAGCCATAACTCTGCAGTGGATGGACTGAGAAACACCAATATCGAACTTGACCTGTATTTCATTGCGAAAAACAACATCTGAAAACTTTGGTGTCAAGGCATTCAGCTTTAAATGAAAGGAAACCAATTTTTTTAGAAAAGTTAAAAAATTTATAGTAATTTATATATTTTTTATACTTACCAATGACCCAGACTTAGCTGGTGCTAACTCTAACAAAACCAGGGCCAAACACAAATTTTGCCCCCCAATCCCCAAAATTTGCATCCAAAACAAAAAGAAATCATGTCCTAAAGGACCTCCATACTACGCCTCTACTGCGCATGCGCAGTGACGCAGACGTCCCGAAATTGGCGCCAATTATCATTCTTACTGGCAGTGCCTGGTCAGCGCTATGTACTCAGCGGGGAGGCATGAGTTCCCAACTCCAGGGAGGGCCATCCCCGTCTGGGTCATTGGTAAGTATAAAAAATATATAAATTACTATAAATTAACATTTTTATACTGTACCAATGACCCAGACTTAGCTGAATAGTAAACAGGCTGGAGGGCCTAGGACATAGAGGAAAATCCAATAAGCTCAACTATATAGTAAAGAGGTAACCCCTTAAGGAGAAAAGGAGTATTAGGCTTTACATGTATCTTTCTTATTTAATATTAAATTAGAAAGATACACTACCCTTAATAATTGAGCACAATAACATTCATGTTCTCTATTAACATCCAGTATAACCCTTATACTAATTATTTTTAAAGCAAGCCAATAAATAAAGTAGTCCAGAGAATTGAGACTCTTTATAGTCATTTAAAAGTGTCCAAGTATTGTGTATTAAAGCCCGTTTGACACTTGACATATACAAATGCTTCACACCGAGCTACACTTTAAAAATAAGACATGAATGAATTTAAACATTAATATTACACTTTAAAACCATCCTGGAAGCGACTCAGAAATACTGACTTGGAGGAGGCATTTCCTTGCTTTTCACTATAAAGCAGGTGACCTAAGGGAACACCCCCCCCCCCCCCCCTTCCCCTTGCCCTGGGTCAAATAGCCCAGAGCGAAGAGGGCAGCCGGACGGAGTCACTGCCGGAACAGAAAGCCTGCATAACTATAGTTGCAACTGTTTAGTGGACGACATTCTGAGCAACAGATAACGGACCTAAACAATGCAGGTCTCCAGAAATGGACTCAATATTTCTGAGATAAAAATTCGTAAATGTGGATGGCTGAGACCAATAAGCAGCCTTCATTAAATCTGTAATAGCAACACTATTAGCATAAGCCCAGGAAGTAGAAAGAGCTCTTACTTCATGAGCAGAAATCTTAAGCACAGACTGCTGAGAAGAAGATAAATCTTCATAAGCAGTACGGATAGTTAATTGAATCCATCTAGCAATAGAATGGACTGAAATATCCTTTCTATTAGGCATCAAAGACAGAAAGAAACGTTTCCGTCCCTTTCTGATAAACTGAGATCTCTGTTTATAGATACGTAATGCTCTAACAGGACAGAGTAAAGGCCTACGCCCGTCTGAAGATGGAAGAGCCTTAATTACAATAGGTTCCGGATATTTATTAGGAGCCTGATTCTTAGCTAAAAAACCCACATTAGTAGTGAAGGTGATAGTGTTCCCAACACTACGATAATGAGAATCATCCACCGATAGTGCATGAAGCTCACTGACTCTTCTAGCAGAAGAGAAAGCTAAGAGAAAAGCTGTCTTATAAGATAAGAATTTGAAATCTACTGTCCCAAGAGGTTCAAATGGCTTTTCCTTCAATTTAAGAAGAACCCAAGCTAAATTCCACTTAGGAATTAATCTACGAGTTCTGGGTCTATTTATCGAAAAGTTTCTAACCAACTTCGATAAAGAGACATTAGATCCAATTTGTAAACTATCATGATGTGCATAGGTATCAGATAACATAGATCTATAACCCTTTATAGTAACAGGCTGCAGTTTGATTTCGTCAAACAAGTATACTAGAAAGTTTGCAATGTCTGGTATAGAGGGATCGAATATATCTACAGAATGATCCCTACACCAACAACGAAAAACCTTCCACTTAGCCGCATAGTTTAGCGAAGAGGAGGTCCTCCTACAGTTAGAAATCGCGTCCACTGCTCGTCCTGTAAAGTGCTTGCCATGCAAGAAGGACCGCACAACGGAAAAACGTGAAGGTTGAGACCTTGCGGGTTGTGATGGAGTTGGCGCGATTTCCCCTGCGAAAGAAGATCCTCCCACAACAGACACCTGAGTAGATTTATCCACGGTCTCTGTGGCGACAGAGATGCTACCAACAGAATCTTGCATTGAGATTGTTTTATCTTTAGCAATACTTGTTGAATTAACGGCGCTGGAGGATACGCATATCCTATCATTCCGTCCCAAGGGATCGACAGAGCGTCTACTGCAAATGCTCTTGGATCCGGACACGGAGACACATACGTCTGCAACTGATTGTTGAGATGTGTCGCAAATAAGTCTATCATTGGCCGTTCCCATTGGTAGCAAATCTGATTGAATACTTGTTTGTTGAGAGTCCACTCCGACGGCAACAAGCGACCCTTTCGTGAAAGGGAGTCTGCTAGCACATTCAGACGACCCGGTATGTGACGGACCGAAAGAAGAACGTGATGTTCTAACGCAAACAGAAGGATTCTTTCCGTTAGATTGAACAAAGGAACTGAATGAGTGCCTCCGATTCCGTATATACGCCACTACTGTCGTATTGTCGGATAGGATTTGGACATGAGCATCGTGAATAATGTCCATCCAGTGACGTAACGCAAGCCAAATTGACATCATTTCCTTGATGTTTATGTGCTTGCACAGGAATTGCGGATCCCAAAGACCCTGGCATCTCGAATCCGTTGGGATTAATGATGCACCCCAACCTGTTTGACTGGCATCCGTCATAACGGTAAAACTCGGATCCGGCAACTGCAGCGGAACTCCCCGAGTTAACCACTGAATGTTTGCCCAAGTCTGAATCTCTTGTTTCACTTGATCTGACAAGAGAACGTCTACATCGAGCGAATGAATTTTCACACTCCAATTCTGAGTCAGGAAAATTTGAAGAGGACGTGTGCGTAACCGCCCCATCGGAATGAGATCTGCGGCGGCTCCGCACAGACCTATCAGTCTCATAAATTCTCTCGCCGTGACTTTGTCTGCGTGCAGACAATAGCGATCGTAACAACTGACTAATTTCGCTCTGGTTAACAGCAGACGAACGAGATTGTTGTGCGTCTCGAAGCTCATTCCCAGATGAGTGAATGACTTGGACAGCACCAGATCCGACTTCTCCTCGTTTACTATAAAACCGAGACGTCAGAGCAATAGAAGAAGATTCTGAACATCGTTCTGAAGCGTTAACTCGTTGCCGTACCTCTGAAGAATGTCGTCCAGGTAGGCCGACGTTACCGCAGACGAATGAGCTCGGAAGTAGATCATTACCGAGTTCATTACCCGAGTGAAAGCCCAGGGTGCTAGATTCAATCCGAAGCACATCGCCCGGAATTGATACACCACTCCTAGGACTGCGAAGCGTAGATACTTTCGGAATGTCGGATGTACCATGACGTGAAAGTACGCATCTTTGAGATCTATGCTCGTTGCATAATCGTTCACCCGAATACTCGCTCTGACCGATCGAATCGTCTCCATATAAAACTTCGGAGCGACGATCAGCTTGTTTATCCAGCTCAAATCTATGACTGGACGGAACGAGCCGTCTGGTTTCGGAACCAGAAACAGATGGCTGTAGAATCCCGGAGATACCTGGTTTTCTACGACCTCTACCGCGTTCTTCATTAAAAGAGACTGCACCTCTGATAACAGAGCGTCTCTTTTCTGCGGATTTGACGGAAGATGAGTCCACTTTGGACTTCGAGTTAATGGAGGCTTTCGTTTGAAGGATATCTTTAGACCTTCCGAAGTCACTCCTCTCACCCAAGGGTCGTCCGTAATCGACGCCCATTCTTGTGAAAAGCTCGACAACCTTCCGCCAACCGGAACGCGATAGAGGTTTAAGCCATCACCTCCTGGACCTGCGAGACCTGCGGTAGGAGAAACCACGTCTTCCACGACCCGCACCTCGCCCCGTCGACCTTGGGGCGTCCGACCGATTGTCCCGGCCTGAAGGACGCCCCGAACGAGAGTCGCTATCCTGACGGTCTCTCGAATAAGACCAAGAGGACGCACCGGAACCTCTATAGGAACCTCTCTTGGGCGCATTAGACCCAGAAGTGCCTGTCTTATTCGTGTCTGCTGTATCCGACTTCTTAGGAGCAGATTTGAACAACAGAGAATCCTTAGCTTTCTTTGTAATTTTATCATAAATAGCGGAAAGCTTGCCGTCAAAGAGAAGTTCTCCTGAGACCGAAGCGACTCTAAGAGAGTTCTTCACCTTAGAATCCACTAATGTGGATGTAGCTAGGGCTGCGTCACGTCTAACCAACTCCAGATTTGCCACTGAAAGGGCGGAGTTACACGTGGAATAAGCTACTGCCCTTGAAAGAAGTCTTAAAGAGGATTGTATATCCTGAAACTCTTTCCCCTGAAGGCGCAGTGATAACGCCTTAGTAAGGTGATCTGCGTAAGATAAGGCATCTAAATTGGCTCTGTTAGACGCAATAGCTGTTTCCAACACCGTGGTTGGAATAGAAGCTGACGACGGTAATGATAGCTCTAAGTCTTCCGCCTCGTCGTCCATACGCAGAGGAACTCTCGGTATACCCTGTCCTGCCGTATCGAATTTATTCCTTGCATTAATGAAAGGCAGGTTGAGAGTATTAGCGGACAAGAAACCTGCTTTCCCCGTCCTGGAAGCAAGTTTAAATATAGCGTCGTTCAATAATTCAAATGTTCTTGCAACATTATTGGACTGCGACGGAAACTCGGGAGCGATGTCCCTGAACCGCTCAAAAAATTCAGAGTCCAATGACGCTATAATTCTCTTGTCCGGAAGCGCAGCAGTCTGGCCCGACGGAACAACTTGAGGGAGAAAGTGCCGGATGAAGTCCACGGCAGCTTTATGTTGTTCCGAAAGGGATAGCTCCAAGTCATCCGTATCCCTTTCACCATCCGGTCGGACCTCATGATGTTCCTGGTCGTCCGCCCCCGATGCTTCGGCGGAGCGTACCGACCCAGCGCCGTCGGATAATTCTCGATCCGACACCGTTTCTGTCGGTTGCTGGGATGCTGCGATAAGCTGTGCTATCTGCAGAAGAATGTCCGGCGTCGAGACCTGCGGAGGCGCAGTCTTTCGCTGCTTCGCCGAGGGCAGCTCCGCATCAGATGGCTCCTGCATACTTTTCCTATGCGAACGTCCGGAGTCCATCGGTCTCGAATCCCTGGCTGCCGGATGGTGTGACCTGGTCGCCGAAGAATCCTTCATCGGCGAAGCTGGTAATATATCGGCGGTCACGCAGCCAAGGTGCGGTCATGTGCGCTGACGAGAAGAGGAAGCCTTAACAGTCTCTGCGGACTGCTTATACAACGGAGCGTCCCAAGCGACGGACGTATGCTCCGCTAAAGACACATTTTGTACCACAACATCTGGTCCCAGATGTTGTTGTACGAGAGAGGGGCCTCTCTCGCTCGCGGCCCGGCTGGACCTGGACGAGCTAGGAACCGGACTCAAAGGCTTCCTCCGTTCTCGTTTACTATCCGCCGTCACTGGGTGTGCATCTATTATGTTTATAGTGCTCGCATAACCCAACATTTCCTTTTGGACCGCATCGGACGAACCCGGCTGCCGAACCATTCGGTGAATGGACGCTACACCGGGCGAGCTAGCGGACGACATTTGTCTAATCTCCATGAGCAATTTTGCCGCTAGCTCTGAATTCATTTGTGACGACGGACGCACACTTGAAGAAGATAACATGGAAACATCACCCTGTTCTGGTTCCTCTGAAATAGAAACTGAGAGAGTAGAGTGACCTTGCGGAGAAAGAGCCGGAATCGCTCTTTCTCCAGAAACAACATATCGTGACACACGTTTCCAATGTTTCTCATCCCAATGTTCACATATAGGACAGGGATTAATGCGAGAACACTGACTACAATTAATACAATGATCATGAAAGTCAGAGGAAGATTTCTTCCTATTACAATTTGAACAACGTCCCTTCATTGTGAAAGAACAACAATAAGTCCTAGTTACTCGCAAAAACCCCTGACACAAAGATACATAATAACATGATCCATTAATAAATGAAAAAACAATTGCAAAACAAAATAATTTTGAAAAAATATTTTTTCAGCGAAGCCCAAGTTGCTGAAAAGTAACGTTGAGCCCCGATGGATCCGATGGCAAAGTGTGGTCAAAAATTTTAAATTTATATTAAATAATTAATGAGACACTTTCGGATAATACAAATGTATCTTATAGTGAGATAAACTACAGCAAAGGCAAACAGCCCCCCTCAAAAAAGGCTGTTGCCAATGAAAACAAACAGTGTAAAAACACCAGAAAACATGACTCCAGGCACTGAAAAAACTGGCCCGGAATCAGTCATCAATTACACTCTATCTGATGCAAAACAGAGACTCCCAGGGGAGAATCTGTAGAACATCAGATGGAAGATGCAGAACACAAACGTTATACACCCATGGGTGAAAACGTAACTATGGGGAAAATAACAGAAAACATTCTGTAACCAAGCAACTCTCCCAGGAAATTTTAGAAATGAAATTTCTCAAAAATATGCCAAAAGCATGGGAGAATTGCAAGGGGGGACTTTAGAAGGCTAGGGGAGAGGAAACACTGAATAAGCAGTGCAACAATTAGCAAGAATGACAACAAGAGGCCCATGCCTCGAAAGTTAAAAAATTTATAGTAATTTATATATTTTTTATACTTACCAATGACCCAGACATAGCTGGTGCTAACTCTTAAAATATAGGGCCAAACACAAATTTTGCCCCCCAATCCCCAAAATTTGCATCTAAAACTAAAGAAAACATGTCCTGAAAGGCCCTCCACACCTCGCCCCCACTGCGCATGCGCAGTGTCAAGGACGTTCCGAAATTGGCGCCATTTATCATTCTAATAACCAGTGCCTGGTAAGCGCTATGTACTCAGCGGGGAGGCAAGAGTTCCCAACTCCTGGGAGGGCCATCCCCGTCTGGGTCATTGGTAAGTATAAAAAATATATAAATTACTATAAATTTTTTAACATTTTTATACTGTACCAATGACCCAGACATAGCTGAATAGTAAAAAGGCTGGAGGGCCAAGGACATAGAGCAAAATGGAATACGCTCAATAAAATAAAATAGAGTCATCCCCTGTAGGGAAAAGAAGTAATAGGCCTTACATGTATCTTTCTTATTTATGATAAATTAGAAAGATACAACACCTTCCAAAAATTGAGCTTCATACATCCATGTACTCTATTAATATCCAATAATCCTTATACTAATAATTTTTAAAGTAAGCCAATAATAAAGTAAGTCTAGAGAATAGAGACTCTTATACTCCTAAAAGTGTGTGAGAATTGCATAATCATGTCCGTTGACATATGCAATATTCAAAAGCTATACTTTAAAAACTAAGACTTGAATGAATTTTATAAACTTAAACTTCTCACTAAACAACCATCCCAATAGCAGCTCAGAATTACTAACTCCGGAGGAGGTATCCCCTTGTTTTCATAGTAAAAACAGGTGACCCAAGGGAACACCCTCCCCCCCCCCTTTTTCTTGCCCTGGGTCAAATAGCCCAGAGCGAAGAGGGCAGCCGAACGGAGACACTGCCGAAACAGACAGCCTACCTAGCTATAGTAGCAACTGTTAAGTGAATGACATTCTGAGCAGTAGATAATAGACCTAACAATAGAGGCCTCCAGAAATGGACTCGATATTTCTGAGATAAAATTCATGAATGGATGGCTGAGCGCAATGAGCAGCCTACAAAAATCTATAATAGCAACACTATTAATGTAAGCCCAAGAAGTAGAAGAACTCTTACTTCAAGAGCCGAAATCTTAAGCACAACTGCTAAGCCAATGATATACCATAAGCAGTACGCTAGTTAATAGAATCGATTAACAATAAAATGGAGCGTAACGTCCTTCTACTAGACATCAAAGACAGAAGAAGCTTACGCCCTTGTAATAAACAGATATCTGTTTATAAATACATAAACTGTACCCGGAAAGAGTAAAGGCCTATGCCCATACGAAGACGGAAGGACCTTAAAATAATAGGTTCCGGATAATAGGAGCCTAACTCTTATGCAACAATCCAACCTAAATAGTAACGGAAGTATTGATTCCGAAACTATGAAAGTGAAAATCATTCATCGATAGTGCATGAAACTCACTGACTCTACAGTAAAAGAGAAACCAACAGAATTACTGTCTAAAAGGTCAGAATTTGAAAACTACTGTTTCCAGAGGCTCAAATGATTACTTAGCTAAATAAGAACCGAAGTTAAAATCCGTATAGGAATTTAATCTAAAGATTCTAAGTCTATTTATCAAAAAGTTACTAACTGACTTAGATAAAGAGACAAAAGACTCAATTGTAAACTATCGTAGAGTGCATAGGTATGAGGTAACATAAACCTATAACCTAAATAACAACAGGCTGCAGTAGATCTTGTGAAACAAGTATACTAAAAACTAGCAATGCGTAGTATGGAGGGATCAACCATATGAACATAATGATCCCTACACCACGACGGAAGAGCCTCCACTTTAGTCGCATAGAATAGCGAAGAAGAGGATCTCCTATAGTAAGAAATCGCGTCCAAAGCTCGTCCAGTACAGTGCTTACAATGCAATACGGACCACACAACGGAATACATGAAGGTTGCGACCTTGCTGGTTGTGATAAAGATGACACGATTTACCCAGTGAAAAAAGATCCTCACATAGAGGAAGATTTCACGTTAAGATCCACAGTAGACAAGAGAGTAAATTACTCATGATCTCTGTGAAGATAGAGATGCTATCAACAGAAATGTATTGTGGTTGTTTATCTTAGCAATACCTGCTAAAACAACAGCGCCGGAGGATACGCGTATCCTATCATTGCGTCCTATAGATCAATAGAGCGTTAACAGTATTAGCTCAGAGATCTGGACAAGCCAACACATACGTCTGCAATTGATTAGCAAGCTGTGTCATAATAAAACATCATTGGGCGCTCCCATAGATAGCAAATCTGATTAAATACTTGTTTGTTGAGAGTCCATTCTGACAGCAACAAGCGACCCGTAAGAGAACGGGAGTGCGATAAAACAATCAGACGACCCCGAATATGACGGACCAAAACTGAACTTGGTGTACTATAACCAACAGACGGATTCTTTCCATTAAATTGAATAACGGAAACGAAAGAGTGCCTCCCTGGTTCCGGAGATACGCCACTACTGTCGAATTAAAGGACAGGAATTTGGGCATGCATTTCTGAATAATGTTCATGCAATGACATAAAGCAAGCCTAAAAAACATTATTCCGCGGAAGTTAAACTGATAGCTAAAAGACTGCGGAACCCAAAGACCCTGGCACTTCAAATCCGTAGGGATCAGTATATATCCCAATCTGTTTGACTGGCAACCGTCATAACAGCCACACTAGGGTCCGGCAACTGCGGCGGCACTCTCTGAGTCAACCACCGAATGTTTGCCCCAGTCTGAATCTCTTGTAACACTAGATAGACAAGAGAATGTATAAACCAAGCAATTCATGGATTGCCGGAAAGTTGCCGTCGAAGAGAAGCTCCTCCGAGAACGAAGCGACTCTGAGAGAGTTCTTAACCTACTATCCACGCGTGGATGTAGCTAGGGCTGCATCACGTCTAACCAACTCCAATCAGCCACTGAAGGGCGGAGTTATACGTGAACAAAATACTGCCCTCAAAAGAAATTACATTGAGAATAATATCCCGTAAATCTTTTCTTGAAGACGTAATGATAACGCCTCAGTAAGGCGGATTACGTATAATAAAGCGTCTAAGTTAAGTCTACTATACATAATGTCGTTCCCAATATTGAAATTGGAAAAGACATAAACGGCGAAAAAGAATATATGCAGTCTTTAATCACACCGTCTAGACGCATATGAACTCTCGGTATGCCCTGCTCTGCCAAAATAAACTATATGTAAAAAAGATAAAATGGCAGAAAAGAGCCACGCGGACAAGAAACTAAACTATCATGCTTAGTAGCAGGCTTGTATATATATATAATATATAGCGTCGAAAAATAAAACACATGTTGTAATGACAATATTGGACTGCGTCGGTAAGTCAGGGACAAAGTCCCTGTACCGATCGAAAAATCCGAGTCCAATGACGCTATAAGTCTCTTATCCAAGATCGCAGCAATGAAGTCCGAAAAATAATCACTGGAAGAAATGCCAGAAGATATGAAAGGCATCTTCCGATACTACTAAAGGGAAAACTCGAAAACTTTCGAATCCCTTTCGCCATCCTGTCGGACCCTATAAAGCGTTCGGTCGTCCGTAGCTTGATGCAACCGCGGACCGCACCGACCCAGCGCCGTCGGATAATTCCTGATTCGACCGAGAAACCGTCAATTGCTGGGATGCTGCGAAACAACTGTGCTAACTCGGATAGCACGTCCGTCACCGAGGCCTGAGGAGCAGCGGTCTTACGATGCATTGCCGCAGGAAGCTCCGAGATCGATACCCCGTGCATACTTCCAATATGCGAGCGAACGGAGTGTATAAGCCTCGTGTCCCTTGGCTACCGGATGGCGCGACCTATTCGCTGTGGAATCACTGAATGCCGAAACTGATCGGATACTCGAGGTCACGTAGCCAATGTGCGGTCGTGTGCCCTGCTGTGAGGATGAGGAAGCATTAAAGACAGTCTCTCGGACTGTCAATATAACGGAGCGTCCCGAGCAACGGACATATGCTCCGAATGTAAAATATCTGAACCACAACATGCGGTCCCCTATGTTGTTGGCTTCCTCCGATCTGTCCTCAATCTGCCGTCACTGGGTGAGTACTAAAGTAATTAAAGTGCTCGCATCACCCAAATCTCCTTCCTAGACCGCAACGGACGAACCCGGCAGCCGAACCATTCGATGAATGTATGCTACACCGGGTGAGCTAGCGAATGTCATTCCGTAAGCGATAGACATATTCCATGAGCACTTATTGCCGCTAACTCTTCATTAACTATGACGACAGAGGCACACTTTTGAAAGACATCTCCATAACTCTTCGAACAAGAAACCAGAAATGCTTGGATAGCAAGCATAAAATAATAATATATATAGCGTCGTTCAATAATTCGAAAGTTTGTGTGACATTATTGGACTATGTCGGAACTGAGGGACGATGTCCCTGAACCGAACCAAAAATTTCTAAGTCCACCGACGCTATCAGTTTCTTATCCGGCATCGCAGCATATGTTGTTCCGAAAGGGAAAGCTTGAAATCCACCGAATCCCTTTCGGTATCCCGTCGGACTGGATGAAACTTTCGGACGTCCGTACCCGCTTCCGCGGAGCGTCCCGACCCAGCATCGTCGGATAAAATATATGCGACAGATTCAGTTGATGCTGGGATGCTGCGATAAACTGTGCTATTAAGGAAAGCACGTCCGTTCCCGAGGCCTGTGCAGTAGCGGACTTACGATGCATTGCCGCTGGAAGCTCCGTGTACGTTGACTCCCGCACACTTCCTATGCGAACGTCCGGAGTCTGCAGGCCTCGAGTCCCCGGCTACCGACCCAGCGCTGTCGGATAATTCTCGATCCGACACCGTTTCTGTCGGCTGCTGGGATGCTGCGATAAGCTGTGCTATGTGCACAAGAATGTCCAGCGTCGAGACCTGCGGAGGCGCAGTCTATCGGTGCTTCGCCGAGGGCAGCTCCGCATCAGATGGCTCCCGCATACTTCCTATGCGAACGTCCGGAGTCCATCGGTCTCGAATCCCTGGCTGCCGGATGGTGTGACCTGGTCGCCGAAGAATCCTCGATCGGCGAAGCTGGTAATATATCGGCGGTCACGCAGCCAAGGTGCGGTCGTGTGCGCTGATGAGAAGAGGAAGCCTTAGCAGTCTCAGCGGACTGCCTATACAACGGAGCGTCCCGAGCGACGGACGTATGCTCCGCTAACAACACATTTGTACCACAACATCTGGGGCCAGATGTTGTTGAACGAGAGAGGGGCCTCTCTCGCTTGCCGTCCGGATGGACCGGAACGAGCTATGAACCGGACTAAAAGGCTTCCTCCGTTCTCCCTCCGATCCGCCGTCACTGGGTGTGCATTAAGATAATTTTATAGTGCTCGCATCACCCCAAAATTCCTTCTAGACCGCAACGGACGAACCCGGCTGCCGAACCATTCGGTGAATGGACGCTACACCGGGCGAGCTAGCGGACGTCAAAGGCCGTCGAACCTACTAGGGTCCTCTTAGGCAATTGGCGTATTACATGAGCACTTTTCCGCTAGCCCTTCATTAATTGTGACGACGGAGGCACACTGTTGGAAGACATCACAGATACATCACCCTAATCTTGATCGTCTGAAATAGAAATTGATAAAGTAGAGTGACCCTGCGGGGAAAGGACCGGAGTGTCCAAATCCCCAACAACATACCGTGACATACGCTTCCCATATTGTCATCGAAATCATACGATACAGAACAGGAGTTAATGCGAGTACACTGACCACATAAGAATGATAATAAGGTCAGAGGAAGACTTCCTCCTAAAACAATTGATCAATATCCTTTCAATGAGAAAAGAAAACAAGTCCTGGTACTCGCACTAACCCCTGGCAATCAAATACATAATAATAATATGATCCATTAATATAGAAAAAATAATTGAAATCAAAATATTTTGAAAAAATATTTTTTCAGAACAGCCCAAGTTTCTGAAAAGTAACGTTGAGCCCCAATGGATCCCAAGCCTAAGTGTGGACAAAAATTTAAAAAATATTTTAAACAATTTATTCAACACTTACGAACAATAATAATGTATCTAGTTATGATTAAAATAACATAAAGATATTATTATTTAGAAATCCCCCCCTCACACAGAGGGCTGTTGTAAATGTAAACAATGAGTGTAAAAACACTAAAATAAGACTCCAGGCACCCAGGCCCGAAATCAGTTACCAAAAATACACCATCTGATGCAAAACAGAGACTTCCAGGGAAGAAACTGCAGAACATCAGATGGTAGATGCAGAACACAACGCCTAACCACCCGTAGGTGAAGACGTAAACATGGGGAAAGAACAGAATTCATTCTGTTATTAAGCTAAAACTCCCAAGAAATTTTAGTAATAATAATTACAGAAACTATGCCAAAAGCATGGGAGAATAGCAAGGGGGAACTTAAAGGACAGGGAGAGAGGAAAAACACTTGAAAAAACAGTGTAACTAAATAATCAGAATGACAACAAAATGGCTGCTGCCTTGAAAATAGGTAACTTAACATAATTTCATTAAAAAATTTTAAGTTACAGCCCTGATAATATTCTGTCACACATTCTTTTCCTCTCCTCCTTTTCTATCCTCCTTAGAATCACCATTTCACTAATATTTATGTGTCTGGCATCATTTAAACTGAGATTTAAAAGCACAAAGATCAGTCAGATGTTAACTGATGAAGGGCCAAACTTAGAATGATAAATGGCGCCAATTTCGGAACGTCCTTGACACTGCGCATGCGCAGTGGGGGCGAGGTGTGGAGGGCCTTTCAGGACATGTTTTCTTTAGTTTTAGATGCAAATTTTGGGGATTGGGGGGCAAAATTTGTGTTTGGCCCTATATTTTAAGAGTTAGCACCAGCTATGTCTGGGTCATTGGTACAGTATAAAAATATAGGCAACTTAACATAATTTCATCAAAAAATTTTAAGTACAGCCCTGATTATTTTTTGTCACTTCTTTTTCCTCTCCTCCTTCTATCCTCCTTAGAATCACATTTTCTCCAAGAATTACGTGTCTGGCATCCTTTAAACTGAGATTTACAAGCACAAAGATCAGTGAGATGTTGACTGATGAAGGGCCAAACAGAGAATGATAATTGGAGCCAATTTCGGGACGTCTGCGTCACTGCGCATGCGCAGTAGAGGCATAGTATGGAGGTCCTTTAGGACATGATTTCTTTTTGTTTTGGATGCAAATTTTGGGGATTGGGGGGCAAAATTTGTGTTTGGCCCTGGTTTTGTTAGAGTTAGCACCAGCTAAGTCTGGGTCATTGGTACAGTATAAAAATATTGTGTTTTCAAAGGGCCATATCTCTGCAGCAGATGGACTGAGAAACACCAATATCGAAACTGACCTGTATTTTAATGCTAAAACAACTTCTGATAGTTTGATGTCGATCTGTCAAGGTGTTCAACTTTAAATGAATGGAAACCAAATTGTTTACGGACAGACAGACAGACTGATAACATAATACCACCGTTTTTTAAACGGGCGTATAAAAAGAATTGAAGTTCGCTTTACTATTGTTAAAGTTATGCCATAAACAAGCTTAAAACAATATTTTTTTAACAGAGGGAAATAACTACCATAATTTTCATCAGATGGGGGCGGTTTCTGAACTTGACGGAGACATTGTTGCTATAGAGACAAATGCTAAAAAGAGCATTGAAATACTGTTGTTAAATTTAAGCCATAACAGTGTTCCGCTAGGGAAAATAAATGACGGTATATAATGGGGCAACCAAGAGTCATTGCTACTAGTGATGAACCGATTATCAAAACTTGCTATCAACCAATTACCGGCTATTTCCTGGCCGATTATGCCGATTCCGATGGTTGAAATAAGACCCTGAAGAAAATCTGTTGGTGCCTGTTATACTACAGAATTTTGTTGATAAATCATCAATTACGAAACCTTAATACCACATAAGTTCTCAGAGTATGCATATTTAGTGCTGGGCAATATTAGCCAAAATAATATTTGCATTTTGGTTGGGGTGTGGGGAAAAGATTGTTATTAACGACACAATCACACGATATTGTTCTCGGGAAGATTGTGTTTTATTCCCTGTAAATAGTGTTAATACGGTTTTGTGTAAGGATACAATACACTGGGCTGTATTAACCAGGAATATACTGAGCACACATACTTTGTGTCTTAAATGAATAATAATTTTGATGTTAATGTGTGTTTTGAAGTTGTATGAATCATGGTTTACACGTTTGTCAGAATGTATTATTCAGTGTTCTTTTTTCAACTTGTTACCTCCCTTGATGTGTTTCTCTAATGTTTACATGAACTCTACAATCTTCAGGAAATGGTGGCGATCTCGTACCAATTGCAGTTGGTAAATTCCGTAATATCTCCGCTCTGCAAATCCCTAAATTTTCTGCTATGCACTACACAAGTTTTTAATGGGGAAACTTTATTGAAATGGCCAGATATCAAAGGGATCTTTTAATAGTCGGTGTTAAATATAGAATAACCGGAAACTGTCAGTTGTTATAATCGGCCGATGCCCCATAACCGGCCAGTTCCAAATGGCGATTCTGATTATCGGTTCATCACTAATTGCTACCATGGGCTGACCATGGTTTGGCGGAAGAAGGAACATTTTAAATTCGGGGGTCCCAAAATCCCCATTTTGTTGACTTTACCCTCGCATATTATTTCATGAAATGGAAGTTTTCATACGTAAACTCCGCTCTGGATCAAGCTACTGTGAACAAATTATTGATAATCCATGTTAATTTTTGCCATTTTAATTTTTAAATCCAATAAATTTAATATCGATGTGGAATTTATTGACACTATATTTCTGAAAGAATGTCCATACTTTGAAGTGTTAGTATCATGTGACAGTGACTGACACAAAGTTGATTACGTCAATGAGAAATTCTGGGAATACCTAGTTTTTAGATGACCCAACTGGCTGGAATAAACAGTGTGTGCTAAATTCGTGGCAATTTTCATCAAGCGACAGTTTCTAGATCCCCAAAAGGACCCAAATGAAAACTTTAGAGTCCAGACGGTGCTTTGATTTTCACTTGTGTTGTCAGGATTTTGAACTGCATTTACTTATACATCGCTAAATATTCCACTGTATGTTATGCTTAAAAGTTGTAAATTTGCTGGTTATTTATTTATTGGTGTTTAAGGTCACATACTTTTGCACAATGGCTAATCGTGACCGTGACAGTTTTACGGGTGGAGGAAGCCAGAGTACCTGGAGAGACCCACCGAGCATCGACGAGCAGCCCCCCTCAAACATTCTGACTCTGTTCAAGCTCCGCTCAAGTAGGGTTACAGCGGTTGAAGACATGTGCACCATTGACAAGCAGTATGCCTTAGTACACGATGTCATCATGCCCCCATGTAGGTAACTGGGATAAAGTGTCTTGCCCAAGGACACAGCGTGGGTCGTCCCGGATGGGGATCGAACTCGGGACCTCTAGCATAGAAGTCCAACAGTCTACCACTGAGCCACCATGCTCCCGACATTTAGTGATAAGAAATTGTAATGTTTGTATTATTAAATTTAAACCAATTTGCACTTTATATCAGTGCTTTATAGTGATGAAACGATAATCAGAATCGGCAATCGGAACCGGCCGGTTATGGGGCATCGGCCGATTATGACAACCAGAAGTTAAAAGCCGGCAGTTTCCGGTTATAATTTATATAGAACACCGACTATTAAAAATCCCTTTGATACCTGGCCATTTCAATAAAGTTTCCCCATTAGAAACATGTGTAGTGCATAGCAGAAAATTTAGGGATTTGCAGAGCAGAGATATTACGGAATTTACCAACTGCAATCGGTACGAGATTGCCACCATTTCCCGAAGATTGTAGAGTTCATGTAAGCATAAGAGAAACACATCAAGGAAGGTAACAAGTTGAAAAAAGAAGACAGAATAATACATTCAGACAAATGTGTAAACCATGGGTCATACGACTTCACAACACACATTAACATTAAAATTATTATTCATTTAAGACACAAAGTATGTGTGCTCGGTATATTCCTGGTTAATACAGTCAAGTGTATTGTATCCTTAAACAAAACCGTATCAACACTATTTACCAGAATAAAACACAATCTTCACGAGAACAATATCAAGTATTGTATCGTTAATAACGATCTTCCCCCGGCACCCCAACCAAAATTGGCTAATATTGCCCAGCACTAAATATCCATACTCTGAGAACTTATGTGCTATTAAGCTTTCGTAATTGATGATTTATCAATGAAATTCTGTAGTATAAGAGGCACCAACAGATTTCCTTCCGTGCCCTACTTCAACCATCGGAATGGGCAGAGATATAACCTGTAAACGGTTGATAGTAAGTTTAGATAATCGGTTCATCACTAGTGATTTATATTATCAGTTCGCAATTACAAGTCCACTTTTTCTTTTTGTGCCCTAAGAAGCAGTTTCCCAAATTGGTGCACCACCAAAGAAATCACACTCCATATTAGGCACGCGATGTATAGCGCACCTCAATTTTTTTTAAATGAAGGTCTGAAGAGTTGAGTGTTTTTTCAAGCATCATTAAAATATTATTTGTAGATGGATTACTGATTCAAATAAGTCGTGGTAATGCAGAGAAATTTGGATTGACCATTTATAAGGTTGGTTGTGTTTAGAATTTTGCATTTGGTGAAATATTTTTTTCCAACGTTCACTTCTGGCATTTTTCCAAAATCGAATTAATGTGACAAACCATCATAACAGTATGCACTGTAGTATGCAATAAAAGTCCTTGAAAAGTGCTTAAATTTAATTCTCTGATATTCATATGAATCCTTTAGATATATTTGTGTTATCCACCATGAGTCCCCCCAGTACCTTAAGGTGCTACATAAGTAATGAAATTTTATTTTGGAATTCCCACCTCTGATATTCCTTAAATTCAAATTAAATATACACAAATTATACATCAAAATGAAGGTTGGGAGTTATAGAACATGTAAAATATATGAAATCAACTCATAGAGTTGACAGCAGGCACCACTGGAAGTCTGCTACCACATTCGTTCCAGGCACCACTGGAAATCTGCTGCCACATTCGTACCAGGCACCACTAGAAGTCTGCTACCACATTCGTGCCAGGCCCCACTGGAAGTCTGCTACCACATTCGTACCAGGCGCCACTGGAAGT
This sequence comes from Pictodentalium vernedei, assembly GCA_031216915.1. NCBI lineage: Eukaryota > Metazoa > Mollusca > Scaphopoda > Dentaliida > Dentaliidae > Pictodentalium > Pictodentalium vernedei. The sequence continues at coordinate 485,349,792 of CM062292.1, read as the reverse complement.
CTGCTACCACATTCGTACCAGGTACCACTGGAAGTCTGCTACCACATTCGTACCAGAACTGATAATTCTACACTATATTTTAGAATGTATGTATGTATGTCTGTCTGTCTGCTATAGCAATGAATATGGGACCACCCTGACTGTCCAAAATGGGTCTACTAAGAGTACTTTTTTATGGTGGAGGTCATCGTCAGGTTTAAAAAAGTATGTGGAGCGGGGGTGGGGGCACCAAAAATTATGACTACATTTTTTTTACCAATATATGTCTTCAAAAGGGTCTACTAGGGGTACGTTATCAGGAATCTAATGGTGAGGTTTAAAAAAGTATCGGGTGGGGGTGTAGAGGGGCACCAACAGTTATGACCAAAATTTTTCTCAACGATATAGGTCTTCAAAGGGGTCTTCTAGGGGTAATTTTAATACTCTCCTCAACCCGAGCAATGCTGGGTAACCCTGCTAGTACAATAATATTTCCTGAGAACAACCTGTGATCAAATGTGCTTCACATATCCAAGAACAAAGCTATGGCATCAAAATTCTTCAAAATACAGCGACCAAGCTACATGGGGTAAAGTCCAAAACTGATGCCTGTGTTTACGTTGTAAATTACTTTCGATTTCCGCTCTATGTCATCAGATGGAAAAAGCATCAAAAAACAATGCTGTCTAAAGTCAAATAATGAGAAAGATCGCCTAAATACAGAATATACTATTATTATATTGAGACTGCACAGTTGCCATATTCTTTGCAAGGTATCATGAAACCTGGTGAAATTTCTCAGAATTAAGATTTTGTTTTTTGGTGGAAATTTGTGGTATCGAGTGATCTGCACAGGTCCGTTGAAATTCTGATTCCATCTACAATAAATGAAAGTGTCAATGACACTGTAGCTCAACTTGTCAAGACATGTACTTGTATAGTATGTGACACAGCAATGACAAACATCTAGGTAATGACCTGATAACAAAGGTACATATAAAGTATTGTAACGGCCTGTACATAAATATTGACCGTAGCCTGTAACAAATGTATACAGTTAAAACTAGAAGTCCTGTCCCGTATTCTGCACTAATTTGAAATAATAGCGCGTTCGGTTAGCACAGCAAATCACCAGAGAATGACATCAGATGCACGGTAGTGTATCGCGATTTCTGCAGAATTGTAACGTGCGACGGCTGATTGATATTCAGTACCTGAAACAGGCAATCAACATTAATTAAGTCGCACCTCCTACTGACATAAGTTAAATATTAGAATGTAGATACTCAGAGGACAAGATCATGTTCAGTCATCTGCCCCCCCCCCCCCCCCCTTATCAATTCATTTCGCGACAAGAAGTATTTAAAAACGCGTATTGCATGATTTTTGTTTTAGAAGATTGATAGGAAAATCATGCAGCGGTTGATTCACGACTGCTAAACACTGAGAAGGCAGAAGTAATGGCGTTTTGAGAAGACCAGCGTGGTTGGAAACAAAGAACGCTCTCGACAGAGTACCGAACTGACAGCGAATCGAAAGTGTTGCGAGCGAATCAAGAAATTGGAATGCTCATGCAGCTATTTATAAAGAAAGTTTCATTTTCAAGAGATAGTTGGTGTTCTGTAAAAAAATATATGCATTTGGATGAAAGCTGAAAACAAAATTAATTTTTCAATGAAAATTTTGAAAAGCAGATCAACAAAAAGAAAAAAGATGCCCCCCCCCCCCCCCCCAACACACATACACACTCCCTTTCCTCAGCAGAACCCTCTGTTCCTCAGCAGAACCCTCAAGTTCTCACCTACCCTTATCCCTACAAAGAGGGAGGCATGGGCAGCAAACTGCCAATTCCTCATACTCTTCTCCCCCACGCTAGCTTCGTTTTTTTTTTTTTTAAGTAAACAGTAAAAAAAATGTATTCTCCAATTTTGCCGGTGGCCAATGCCACATGCACCTTCAATCATTGAAGTTAAAGCAGGGTTAACATTATGAGTTATAAAGGAGCGTTGTATTAAGAACGTCGATGCATAATTATTTTGTGTGAGTTTGTGGAGGGGGGGGGGGGAGGGGGCAAAATATTATGTTTGAACCCCCCCTCCCCTCCCCCCCCCCCCTCCCACCAACACAAGTTTCCACCACTGCATGGTTCAGTGGGCATGCTGTGTTAACAATTTATGATGGATAAGGGCGGGCCTACCCTTCACAACACTTTTTCTGGGACTTACATTCCTACGCCTCCACATGTGGTCAGTTAAATTTGGCCTATAATTCACAGTACGGTATTTTTAAATTTCTCTCAAATAGGCCTACAGGCAATAGAATATTAAACCCTTGAGATTGACATGCATGTATTTTATTTTTTATTTTAGAAGATATCCATGAAACCTTTCAAACAATTGTTGTCAATGTTTAATGGAGTGTTGAAAAAGAAGAGGCAACTGAAAATTGTCCACATGCTCATGCTAGAAATCAATTAAAATCAATTTATCATTTTCTGTCTGCGGACGGCTTTTTGGGGTGAATTGATATTCTGACGTACTGCGCTTGATAGGTTAATATGTCGAGGGAGAGCATTTCCAAATGAGGGGGGGGGGGGGGGGTCAAAATATTCAGAGACGGTTTGATTTGGGGACATGTGGGGTGAAATCGTTCGCCAGCCTTGTGGCATGGTGCTGAAGGTCAGTTTGGGTCACACAGCGGAGACGATTCAGATCAAAACGATGGGGGGCAATTTGGCCAGGGGGCGCCTATCGCCATCGTACTGAATAGCGAGTCGTGGCCCCACTGTTAGTAATAATTGGATGTAGCTGCTAGTAATATGAACAAGGGCCTCAAAAAGGAATGAGACGGTTTGAAATCATCTTGAAAATTTACTGCGATTTGCTTGTTAAAAAGTCAATTGGAGACTGAGCGGTATTATCGGTATTTGGATGTTTTGTGGTAATTTTACAAACAAATTTATCCATGTTTTCCAAGTCGAACGAGATCACTTTTTATTGATAAAATGTTGGTGGCAAAACATTTTTCATTAGGCTTTTTCAAAACGATCACGTACTGGGTTGTTCGTCCATACACATCTCACACAAGTTTTGCCCCCGTGTTCAACAATAGACCGAATAAATCATTTAAAAGACGATTATCAGGTTTGGCAGCGACTTTGATTTCCCTGTCCGCAATTCTTGTGCGAATTAAAACTGGGCATTTCTACATTTTTTTTGGCGTATTTTCTTTCATTGTTACAACTAATTTATCAGACGAACCTGATTCGAAATATCGAGGTATGTTCTAGTCCAGTTACAACACATTTCTCATCCAAATTAATATGTGTCGGAAATCAAAGTAAACGACCTCATGAATAACGCAAAACATAATGTGTTACATAGCGCAAAAGTTAACGCATGTTTAACGAGGTTTACTTAACTATTCTGCACTAGATAGCGCATTAACTAATGAACGTTTTCTGCACTAGACGTGACAGGACTTCTAGTTTTAACTGTAGGTAAAGTATTGTAAAGGTGGGTGACAGTCAGATGCTAAACTAGAAAAGAAATCTTTGAGTCCCAGAGTGGGTCTGACTGAACCCCAAAATATGTTCTCATAGCACAGTGATAACAAAGGCACCCCAAAACACACTCATTCCTGTCCCAAGGTGAAACCAAAGGTACCCAAGAAGTTTTGTGAAGATCAGTTCATAAATACGAGCTGTATAGAAGTCGTGACAAAAAACTGATTGGACCTAATTTCGGTACAAAATGGCCACTGGCAGCCATCTTGAATTTTGGACTCCGAAACACTCGTTCTCATCCCAAGGTGATAACAAAGGTACCCAAGAAGTTTCGTGAAGATCGGTTGATAAATACAGCCTCTAGTCCGAGCCGTATTGACATGTGCACTTACCGTGTGTAAGTAGCACTGAAAAAAATCAAAATTCATCTAATTTGCATAATTTCTGCATGAGAAAAGAACCCGTTCTGTATGTGATGTTTTCCATTTTACTAAACATTCATACAAAAATGTATTCAAATCAGAACTTTCATACAGAAGTTCTGTACAAAAGACTGATTGCACTAATTTTGGTACAAAATGGCTGCTGGTGGCCATGTTGAATTTTGGACCACACCCCAAAACACCCGTTCTCATCCCACGGTGATAACATAGGTACCCAGGACGTTTCGTAAAGATCGGTTCATAAATACGGCCTCCAGCCTGAGACGTATAGAAGTTGTGTACAAAAAACTGATTAGACCTAATTTCGGTACAAAATGGCCACTGGCAGCCATCTTGAATTTCGGACCGCACTCAGAAACACTTGTTCTCGTCCCAAGGTGATAGCAGAAGTACCCAAGAAGATTCGTGAAGATCGGTTGATAAATACAGCCTCTAGCCCGAGCCGTATTGACATGTGTACTTACTGTGTGTAAGAAGCACTGAAAAATTCAAAGTTCATCTAATTTGCATAATTTCTGCATGAGAAAAAAAACCTGTATTATATGTGATGTATCCCATGGTACCAAACATTTACACAAAAAATTATTCAAATCAGAGCTTTCATGTGGAAGTTCTGCGCAAAAATCTGATTGCCCCTAATTTTGAACAAAAATGGCTGCCAGTGGCCATCTTGAATTTTGGACCGCACCCAAAAACACTCGTTCTCGTCCCACGGTGATACCAAAGGTACCCAAGAAGTTTCGTAAAGATCGGATTATAAATGCGGCCTCTACCCCGAGCCATATTGGCATTTGCACTGACAGTGCTGAAAGTAACACTAAAAACATCAAAGTTAGTCTAATTCGCATAATTTACGTACGAGAAAAAAACCTGTATTACATGTGATGTATCCCATGGTACTAAACATTCATACAAAAAATTATTCAAATCAGCGCTTTCATATGGAAGTTCTGTGCAAAAAGTTAAAAAATTTATAGTAATTTATATATTTTTTATACTTACCAATGACCCAGACATAGCTGGTGCTAACTCTTAAAATATAGGGCCAAACACAAATTTTGCCCCCCAATCCCCAAAATTTGCATCTAAAACTAAAGAAAACATGTCCTGAAAGGCCCTCCACACTTCGCCCCTACTGCGCATGCGCAGTGTCAAGGACGTTCCGAAATTGGCGCCATTTATCATCTCTAATAACCAGTGCCTGGTAAGCGCTATGTACTCAGCGGGGAGGCAAGAGTTCCCAACTCCTGGGAGGGCCATCCCCGTCTGGGTCATTGGTAAGTATAAAAAATATATAAATTACTATAAATTTTTTAACATTTTTATACTGTACCAATGACCCAGACATAGCTGAATAGTAAAAAGGCTGGAGGGCCAAGGACATAGAGCAAAATGGAATACGCTCAATAAAATAAAATAGAGTCATCCCCCTGTAGGGGAAAGAAGTAATAGGCCTTACATGTATCTTTCTTATTTATGATAAATTAGAAAGATACAACACCTTCCAAAAATTGAGCTTCATACATCCATGTACTCTATTAATATCCAATAATCCTTATACTAATAATTTTTAAAGTAAGCCAATAATAAAGTAAGTCTAGAGAATAGAGACTCTTATACTCCTAAAAGTGTGTGAGAATTGCATAATCATGTCCGTTGACATATGCAATATTCAAAAGCTATACTTTAAAAAACTAAGACTTGAATGAATTTTATAAACTTAACTTCTCACTAAACAACCATCCCAATAACAGCTCAGAATTACTAACTCCGGAGGAGGTATCCCCTTGTTTTCATAGTAAAAAACAAGTGACCCAAGGGAACACCCTCCCCCCCCCCCCCTTTTTCTTGCCCTGGGTCAAATAGCCCAGAGCGAAGAGGGCAGCCGAACGGAGACACTGCCGAAACAGACAGCCTACCTAGCTATAGTAGCAACTGTTAAGTGAATGACATTCTGAGCAGTAGAGAATAGACCTAACAATAGAGGCCTCCAGAAATGGACTCGATATTTCTGAGATAAAATTCATGAATGGATGGCTGAGCGCAATGAGCAGCCTTCAAAAATCTATAATAGCAACATTATTAATGTAAGCCCAAGAAGTAGAAGAAACTCTTACTTCATGAGCCGAAATCTTAAGCACAACTGCTAAGCCAATGATATACCATAAGCAGTACGCTAGTTAATAGAATCCATTAACAATAAAATGGAGCGTAACGTCCTTCTACTAGACATCAAAGACAGAAGAAGCTTACGCCCTTGTAATAAACAGATATCTGTTTATAAATACATAAACTGTACCCGGAAAGAGTAAAGGCCTATGCCCCATACGAAGACGGAAGGACCTTAAAATAATAGGTTCCGGATAATAGGAGCCTAACTCTTATGCAACAATCCAACCTAAATAGTAACGGAAGTATTGATTCCGAAACTATGAAAGTGAAAATCATCCATCGATAGTGCATGAAACTCACTGACTCTACAGTAAAAGAGAAACCAACAGAATTACTGTCTAAAAGGTCAGAATTTGAAAACTACTGTTTCCAGAGGCTCAAATGATTACTTAGCTAAATAAGAACCGAAGTTAAAATCCGTATAGGAATTTAATCTAAAGATTCTAAGTCTCATTTATCAAAAAGTTACTAACTGACTTAGATAAAGAGACAAAAGACTCAAATGTAAACTATCGTAGAGTGCATAGGTATGAGGTAACATAAACCTATAACCTAAATAACAACAGGCTGCAGTAGATCTTGTGAAACAAGTATACTAAAAAATAGCAATGAGTAGTATGGAGGGATCAACCATATGAACATAATGATCCCTACACCACGACGGAAGAGCCTCCACTTAAGTCGCATAGAATAGCGAAGAAGAGGATCTCCTATAGTAAGAAATCGCGTCCAAAGCTCGTCCAGTACAGTGCTTACAATGCAATATGGACCACACAACGGAATACATGAAGGTTGCGACCTTGCTGGTTGTGATAAAGATGACACGATTTACCCAGTGAAAAAAGATCCTCACATAGAGGAAGATTTCACGTTAAGATCCACAGTAGACAAGAGAGTAAATTACTCATGATCTCTGTGAAGATAGAGATGCTATCAACAGAAATGTATTGTGGTTGTTTATCTTAGCAATACCTGCTAAAACAACAGCGCCGGAGGATACGCGTATCCTATCATTCCGTCCTATAGATCAATAGAGCGTTAACAGTATTAGCTCAGAGATCTGGACAAGCCAACACATACGTCTGCAATTGATTAGCAAGCTGTGTCATAAATAAAACATCATTGGGCGCTCCCATAGATAGCAAATCTGATTAAATACTTGTTTGTTGAGAGTCCATTCTGACAGCAACAAGCGACCCGTAAGAGAACGGGAGTGCGATAAAACAATCAGACGACCCAGAATATGACGGACCAAAACTGAACTTGGTGTAGTATAACCAACAGACGGATTCTTTCCATTAAATTGAATAACGGAAACGAAAGAGTGCCTCCCTGGTTCCGGAGATACGCCACTACTGTCGAATTAAAGGACAGGAATTTGGGCATGCGTTTCTGAATAATGTTCATGCAATGACATAAAGCAAGCCTAAAAAACATTATTCCGCGGAAGTTAAACTGATAGTTAAAAGACTGCGGAACCCAAAGACCCTGGCACTTCGAATCCGTAGGGATCAGAATATATCCCAATCTGTTTGACTGGCAACCGTCATAACAGCCACACTCGGGTCCGGCAACTGCGGCGGCACTCTCTGAGTCAACCACCGAATGTTTGCCCCAGTCTGAATCTCTTGTAACACTAGATAGACAAGAGAATGTATAAATCAAGCAATTCATGGATTGCCGGAAAGTTGCCGTCGAAGAGAAGCTCCTCCGAGAACGAAGCGACTCTGAGAGAGTTCTTAACCTACTATCCACGCGTGGATGTAGCTAGGGCTGCATCACGTCTAACCAACTCCAATCAGCCACTGAAGGGCGGAGTTATACGTGAACAAACTACTGCCCTCAAAAGAAATTACATGAGAATAATATCCCGTAAATCTTTTCTTGAAGACGTAATGATAACGCCTCAGTAAGGCGGATTACGTATAATAAAGCGTCTAAGTTAAGTCTACTATACATAATGTCGTTCCCAACATTGAAATTGGAAAAGACATAACGGCGAAAAGAATATATGCAGTCTTTAATCACACCGTCTAGACGCATATGAACTCCTCGGTATGCCCTGCTCTGCCAAAATAAACTATATGTAAAAAAGATAAAATGGCAGAAATGAGCCACGCGGACAAGAAACTAAACTATCATGCTTAGTAGCAGGCTTGTATATATATATAAATATATAGCGTCGAAAAATAAAACACATGTTGTAATGACAATATTGGACTGCGTCGGTAAGTCAGGGACAAAGTCCCTGTACCGATCGAAATACCGAGTCCAATGACGCTATAAGTCTCTTATCCAAGATCGCAGCAATGAAGTCCGAAAAATAATCACTGGAAGAAATGCCAGAAGATATGAAAGGCATCTTCCGATACTACTAAAGGGAAAACTCGAAATCTTTCGAATCCCTTTCGCCATCCTGTCAGACCCTATAAAGCGTTCGGTCGTCCGTAGCTTGATGCAACCGCGGACCCGCACCGACCCAGCGCCGTCGGATAATTCCTGATTCGACCGAGAAACCGTCAATTGCTGGGATGCTGCGAAACAACTGTGCTAACTCGGATAGCACGTCCGTCACTGAGGCCTGAGGAGCAGCGGTCTTACGATGCACTGCCGCAGGAAGCTCCGAGATCGTTACCCCCGTGCATACTTCCAATATGCGAGCGAACGGAGTGTATAAGCCTCGTGTCCCTTGGCTACCGGATGGCACGACCTATTCGCTGTGGAATCACTGAATGCCGAAACTGATCGGATACTCGAGGTCACGTAGCCAATGTGCGGTCGTGTGCCCTGCTGTGAGGATGAGGAAGCATTAAAGACAGTCCTCTCGGACTGTCAATATAACGGAGCGTCCCGAGCAACGGACATATGCTCCGAATGTAAAATATCTGAACCACAACATGCGGTCCCCCTATGTTGTCGGCTTCCTCCGATCTGTCCTCAATCTGCGTCACTGGGTGAGTGCTAAAGTAATTAAAGTGCTCGCATCACCCAAATCTCCTTCCTAGACCGCAACGGACGACCCGGCAGCCGAACCATTCGATGAATGTACGCTACACCGGGTGAGCTAGCGAATGTCACTCCTTAAGCGATAGACATATTCCATGAGCACTTATTGCCGCTAACTCTTCATTAACTATGACGACAGAGGCACACTTTTGAAAGACATCTCCATAACTCTTCGAACAAGAAACCAGAAATGCTTGGATAGCAAGCATAAAATAATAATATATATAGCGTCGTTCAATAATTCGAAAGTTTGTGTGACATTATTGGACTATGTCGGAACTGAGGGACGATGTCCCTGAACCGAACCAAAAATTTCTAAGTCCACCGACGCTATAGTTTCTTATCCGGCATCGCAGCATATGTTGTTCCGAAAGGGAAAGCTTGAAATCCACCGAATCCCTTTCGGTATCCCATCGGACCGGATGAAAACTTTCGGATGTCCGTACCCGCTTCCGCGGAGCGTCCCCGACCCAGCATCGTCGGATAAAATATATGCGACAGATTCAGTTGATGCTGGGATGCTGCGATAAACTGTGCTATTAAGGAAAGCACATCCTTTCCCGAGGCCTGTGCAGTAGCGGACTTACGATGCATTGCCGCTGGAAGCTCCGTGTACGTTGACTCCCGCACACTTCCTATGCGAACGTCCGGAGTCTGCAGGCCTCGAGTCCCCGGCTACCGACCCAGCGCTGTCGGATAATTCTCGATCCGACACCGTTTCTGTCGGCTGCTGGGATGCTGCGATAAGCTGTGCTATGTGCACAAGAATGTCCGGCGTCGAGACCTGCGGAGGCGCAGTCTATCGCTGCTTCGCCGAGGGCAGCTCCGCATCAGATGGCTCCCGCATACCTTTTCCTATGCGAACGTCCGGAGTCCATCGGTCTCGAATCCCTGGCTGCCGGATGGTGTGACCTGGTCGCCGAAGAATCCTTGATCGGCGAAGCTGGTAATATATCGGCGGTCACGCAGCCAAGGTGCGGTCGTGTGCGCTGACCGAGAAGAGGAAGCCTTAGCAGTCTCAGCGGACAGCCTATACAACGGAGCGTCCCGAGCGACGGACGTATGCTCCGCTAACTACACATTTGTACCACAACATCTGGGGCCAGATGTTGTTGAACGAGAGAGGGGCCTCTCTCGCTTGCAGTCCGGATGGATCGGAACGAGCTATGAACCGGACTAAAAGGCTTCCTCCGTTCTCCCTCCGATCCGCCGTCACTGGGTGTGCATTAAGTTAATTTTATAGTGCTCGCATCACCCCCAAAATTCCTTCTAGACCGCAACGGACGAACCCGGCTGCCGAACCATTCGGTGAATGGACGCTACACCGGGCGAGCTAGCGGACGTCCAAAGGCCGTCGAACCTACTAGGGTCCTCTTAGGCAATTGGCGTATTACATGAGCACTTTTCCGCTAGCCCTTCATTAATTGTGACGACGGAGGCACACTGTTGGAAGACATCACAGATACATCACCCTAATCTTGATCGTCTGAAATAGAAATTGATAAAGTAGAGTGACCCTGCGGGGAAAGGACCGGAGTGTCCAAATCCCCAACAACATACCGTGACATACGCTTCCCATATTGTCATCGAAATCATACGATACAGAACAGGAGTTAATGCGAGTACACTGACCACATATAGAATGATATAAGGTCAGAGGAAGACTTCCTCTTAAAGCAATTGATCAATATCCTTTCAATGTGAAAAGAAAACAAGTCCTGGTACTCGCACTAACCCCTGGCAATCAAAATACATAATAATAATATGATCCATTAATATAGAAAAAATAATTGAAATCAAAATATTTTGAAAAAATATTTTTTCAGAACAGCCCAAGTTTTCTGAAAAGTAACGTTGAGCCCCAATGGATCCCAAGCCTAAGTGTGGACAAAAATTTTAAAAATATTTTAAACAATTTTTTTTCAACACTTACGAACAATAATAATGTATCTAGTTATGATTAAAATAACATAAAGATATTATTATTTAGAAAACCCCCCCTCACACAGAGGGCTGTTGTAAATGTAAACAATGAGTGTAAAAACACTAAAATAAGACTCCAGGCACCCAGGCCCGAAATCAGTTACCAAAAATACACCATCTGATGCAAAACAGAGACTTCCAGGGAAGAAACTGCAGAACATCAGATGGTAGATGCAGAACACAATGCCTAACCACCCGTAGGTGAAGACGTAAACATGGGGAAAGAACTTAATTCATTCTGTTATACAGCTAAAACTCCCAAGAAATTTTAGTAATAATAATTACAGAAACTATGCCAAAAGCATGGGAGAATAGCAAGGGGGAACTTAAAGGACAGGGAGAGAGGAAAAACACTTGAAAAAACAGTGTAACTAAATAATCAGAATGACAACAAAATGGCTGCTGCCTTGAAAATAGGTAACTTAACATAATTTCATTAAAAATTTAAGTTACAGCCCTGATAAAATTCTGTCACACATTCTTTTCCTCTCCTCCTTTTCTATCCTCCTTAGAATCACCATTTCACTAATATTTATGTGTCTGGCATCATTTAAAACTGAGATTTAAAAGCACAAAGATCAGTCAGATGTTAACTGATGAAGGGCCAAACTTAGAATGATAAATGGCGCCAATTTCGGAACGTCCTTGACACTGCGCATGCGCAGTAGGGGCGAAGTGTGGAGGGCCTTTCAGGACATGTTTTCTTTAGTTTTAGATGCAAATTTTGGGGATTGGGGGGCAAAATTTGTGTTTGGCCCTATATTTTAAGAGTTAGCACCAGCTATGTCTGGGTCATTGGTACAGTATAAAAATATGATAGAGCTTTGAAGACATTTCATCTTCCAGGACATTCTATCTGGTTACTATACATGTATGTACAAAGGTTGTCAACAGAATTCAAAAACTCATTTTTTAGAAAGCCATTTCAGAAAGACTCACTTCAGTTAAAACACAGCAGTTGTTTCCATTGGAGATTATTATTGTTCTAGGACAGTGCATTTATTATAGAAGCAGTGCTTCTTTGTGAATTTGGAAGATTGATTCCAAAAGGGAATTTTGAAGAGAATTTGTTTGTCTTGGAAAAGAGAAGTTATACTTTCTGTGAAACAGAATATTACTTTGTGAAAAGCCAGGATTCTACCTGGATTATTTGGAAATTACCTGTGGCGCCAATATTTCTTGGATTTTTTACTCCATTTGAATTTTGCAGAGCATTTTATTATATTTTATTGGAGACTACTGAAATTTTCTAAGTGAAAATTTTATTACAAATCTACAGGATACTGTTTCTGAAGACACATTCTTCGATTTAATACACCAGCTGGAAAATTTCTTCACGAGATACTTCACCACTGGATTACTGGATTCTGTCAAACTGTATTATGGACTAATTCTATAATTGATAAGTACCACTGTTTTATTTTCTGTAAACCAATTAGTGTAAAAGATCTTTGTATCATTTTTTTAATTAAATTTCAGAATAATTAAATTCACAGTTATTGTTGCTAATTCGCAGATTTCTTTCTGTTACCAATATCAATAATATTTCCATACCGTAACAATATGAGAGGTGGAAATTTCATTACTTATATAGTACCTTAACTTGAAAACTGGCTTCCTAGAATTCAGTATTAAATTGATTTTTGTTACTTGAAAATTTTAAAATCCTATTTTTGACCACAAATCTTTTCTCTTTAGGTTGAATACCGAAGTCGGCCCACAAGAGAAGTCGGCCCATGATGGAGCTGCTCTGTCAGAAATAAGAACAATACAGTACGTCCAGAGTGTATACCATATGAAACACGGAACGCGGTGTTTACATCACCTCAAAACACAGAGTTATCCAGTGAAACTCTGTGTACAGCAGAGGTAACTAACACTGTGTTGGTCGGTGATTTTGTGTGAAAAAGATTAGTGTTGATGATTGGCAATAAACACGGTCTCACAGAAATTGCTACTATGTTCATTTCAGTGTTTGTGTGTGACATCTATCTCGTGGTTTGAATGATAGAAATCGGATATAAAAAGACTTTTCCGATTTATATGGTTTTAATAACAATTTACAGTTACACGGTAACTACACAGTTTTGCAAGTCGGGTGTGCATTAATTTGGTAATAACTGCGCATGCAGCGTAATGTTTTGATGATGTGCCACGGAACTGCCGAAGAGGCAATTTAAAAACTCAGAAGACGAATCCCATATCCATCAAATCCTACTGGATGGAACGAGTTTTAGAGACTCTGAACACAGATTCACGAGAATAATAAAACAGTCTAAATAAATTTCCCGAATCTCGCTCGAAATTTCATACGCCATTTTCCAAACCCATAT
>CM062292.1:485055831-485336271 GCA_031216915.1 Pictodentalium vernedei | reverse complement strand
ACTACAATATCATGAACCATGTGAATGCTGAGAAAAATACCTAAGAAGTAAGCAGGTGACTTGCTCAATATGTATAGAATGAGTGAAAATAAGATGCCGTATAACCACAAACTAAGTATCTCACTGCTTCTACGTTCATAACACTAGAATCTGACATCAGTTTCCTGAAAGCTCTGTAAGAGCTTTCCAGAAACTGATGTCAGATTCTAGTGTCATCAACAGAGAAGAAGCAGAACACATAGTTTCTAGTAGTTTTGCTGCACAACTTGTACTGTAAATTGTAAGATTAGCAATACAGCATAGTGCAAAACACATGGTTTGATTCCTTGTGTAACCTGGAAGTTGTGCAATTTCTACCACCACAAGGCTTTCTGAAGATTGAAGAAGTCATCCTCGACAGTATTTTTGCTGTGGATATTTTTCATTTCCTTGGCACTGCTGATTGCTGAGGGTGAATTACCAGGACTGTTCACTGGTGGAAGATGTGTTTGCGACAGATATTCAGCTCAAACAACCAACAACTAGTCGACTGAAACCGTCAAATCTAGCACGAAGCAGCAACTATCAATGCCAAAAAGGCCACCCCACTGAACCAAAAGATATAGCATTCGACTTAGCAACTGATTGGTTACCGAGCAATTTCCTTCAAGTAGATATCCATTTAGATGGAGCTCGGCATATTCTGTTCTCGACGTCAGATCAATTACAATTTTTGAGTAATGCTAGATCAATCTACTGTGATGCTACCTTCAAGGTAGTTCAACCACCATTTTTACCAGCTTTTTAGCTGGCATGAATTTGTTCTCTCTACCCTCTGCAGAAAGTGAACTCGACCAATGTCCTATAAGACCATCGGCACCTGCTCTCGGCCATTTGATGAAATAAAATGCTGAGCTAAACTCTACTCAAGAATTATTAATATGCTGGCTGGGGCTGCTCCCAAACCAGCGACTGTTTGGGTTCTTTTTTCTAAAATAACCACCAAACTGCTGTTTCAGTATTATCACAAATATGCCCACTTCTCTAAGCAAACACAGGGCAGAACTCTTGTAATTATGCAAAATTCCTAGCCATCTTCCAGTTCGAGGTTCTTGGGGATTTCAACCCACTATCCTACTATCCTACTGCCAGTCGCACATTCAAACTTAATAAGATTATTGGCTCTCGCTCCTGCCTCTTGCGAATTTATAAGCAAATAAAGTTATTGGGGTTGCAATGGATTTCAATCCCACATCGTCTATGTGCGCCTTTGGCTTGCAGAAACTTTTCATTCATTCATTCTCTTACAGTCATTTTACCGATATCGGACCACTTTCAGACCATATCCGATTTCGTTTTGAAAATGTTCTCCACCAATAACTTTTCTATGCTGTTTCAATTCAGAAAAGTATCCCAAATCATGTAATAAAAAATGGAAATTATTCTGAATGTTATATTCTATGGATAAAGAAATAGTTAGACCTACCCATTTTACCATTTTCGAACCAATTTATAATAATCGAATCACCACAAATCTTTTCGTAAATTGAACTTAATTGCTGTAATTTTTTGTTTTAAATGCCATAGTTTGAAACACGGTTATGTTCTTTCTCATACTGAGTGAAATCGTTGGCCAGTTTTCTCTTCCGTGCGTTGGATAACATGGATTTCAACATGGGGGTGTTTTAAAACGAAATTAGGCGACAACAATGAGCGTTACTGACTTTCCAAGGACTAAATATTTGTGTAACCAGTACTAACCACTGGGCACGGATTAGCACATTAAATATTTCGTTTCTGGTGCAACAGGAGACACATCTGCTTGCTTATTCTGAATATTTTGTGTCAATGAGTCCCGGTGACCCATGCAGGGGGGGGGGGGGGGGGGGGGGGGGGGGCTCCTGGGGGGGGGGGGGGGGGGAGGTGCATCCTCAACTTTCATCCATGATTATCTAGTTGAAACAATAAGTAATAAGTAAATAAATATGGGGGGGGGGGGGGGGGGGGCAAAATTGCAGGAAACAATGTTATTCCTCCATCTGGGAGTGCGGTGGCTCAGTAGGTAGAGGTGCAGGCTGCAAGCCGAGAGGTCCTCGGTTCGAATCCCAACCTGCGGCAACTGCGTTGTGTCCTTGGGCAAGACACTTCGGGGCACGATGACGCTGTGTACTATGGCATACTGCACGTCGATGGTGCGCATGTCTCCAACCAATCTAACGCGAGTTACGATGATGGGGAACTGGCAGCTGCTCGTCGTTGCTCGGTGGTTCTCTCCGGGTACTCCGGCTTCCTCCACCCGTAAAACTGTCACGGTCATGATTAGCCATTGTGCATAAATATGTGACCTTAAAACATCAATAAATAAATAAATATTCCTCCATCCAAAAAGAAAAAAATGACAAAAAGTCCCCACAAACTGCTTCCAGCACCCTGACGGCAGTGATCTGGATGACTTAAGAGCATCCCAGTCTGGCGTGAGTGTGAGTGGGGGGGGGGGAGGGGGGGGGGGGGGTGTGTGTGTGTGTGTGTGTGTGTGATGCCCAGGTCACGCTACCACTAATTTTAAATGTGACCATATAATATTGACCAAGATAACTGGCGTTTTGCCTATGACCCCCCTAACTCTTCCCTTGATCACAAGTGGAGAGGTGGTGGCATGGGTAATAGCAGGGTAACTTGATCACATTCAAAAAAGTTTGGGGTAGTGCGGCCTGGGAATCACTCAAATCCCCAACCTATCCTCCCACTCCACCATTTACACAATTATTCTTCACCTTATGGAATTCTGCCATTGCAACCATCCCCCACCCCACCCCACGTAATTTGTCACTTTAACAGAGCTGTTGCAAACACTGACACAACATACTCCACAGAGTCACCCAGATACAGTTCACGTCTCTTTGATTTACACAGTTGTTCTAGTTGACCGAAAAAAAGTTCGGAAAAAAACAATCAATCTCGAGTTATTTCTTATTGATCAAGTGTGGATTTTGCCGATTCGAAATAGGTAAAAATACATGCAAGCAAAACTAAATTCATTGTGAAAAACAGAATGCAGATAAATATGTACTTTTCCTCCTGCTTAAAGGTGAATGAAATGGCGATGCTTTAAGCCGAAAAGTAGTCTCGGTCCGATGGAATGACCCTGTTGTCGAAGAGTGAAAAAAATAGAACGGGGAATTCCCATACACGAAATTTGGAAACTAGACAGGGTACTAATGATGGTTCTATGACGTTTCGGCCTCCAATCGGGCCGAAACGTCTCGTGAATCGAGCCTAAACGTCTTAGGTTTTTGGTATTATTTTGATAAAGATTAGGTTATTATTTGTTTATATTTATAGTTTTAAATATAAAATAAATTTGATTACTGTTTTTATTATGGTTGAACTCACTTTTAAGTTGGAAATCAAGGAATTTATGAGGATGAAGAACTTTTTCGATATGGGCAGGACTCACATATAAATATCCAATATTTTGAAACTAGACTACGAATTCACTTAAATTTTTCCATATTTTGAAATGAAGCAGAAATTTCACGTCTACACAGTACAATGTCGCACACATTTCTGACCCCAAATATGTTTTTACAAGGTGAGTGGGAGTGTTATTGTTGTGATAACATACATATGAGCTATGTGTGCGACAAACCTGTCATGATTCTAATACTGTTTTTAGAGTAATTACGCAGGAAAAGGTGTGACAAGTAGAGATGGGCGGTATTGGAATTTTGAGTTCGGTATCGGTTTCGGTATTTTTGTGTGGGCGTACCGCGGTATCGGTTCGGTATTCGGTATGTGACTTCAGATTCACTGATAGTACCAAAGGGGAATCCATGTCGGAAAAAATACAGAATAAA
The DNA here is from genome assembly GCA_031216915.1 of Pictodentalium vernedei. Taxonomy (NCBI): domain Eukaryota; kingdom Metazoa; phylum Mollusca; class Scaphopoda; order Dentaliida; family Dentaliidae; genus Pictodentalium; species Pictodentalium vernedei. The sequence goes on along the minus strand of CM062292.1, from coordinate 485,332,435 downwards.
TTGTTCTTGTATCATTCTATCACAGTGCTACACATGCCATTGTTGATGGGCTCAACATTGTCAATCTTTTGTCAACACAGATCATATCTACAGTAATTTGGTGACTTGTTCTAAATACGCCTTAACTTTTCAAGCTCACTTAAGGCGTCTGTAATCATAGAATGTGTGTCCTGAAGATGTCATCTTTAGGTAGGCCTGATGACAGTAGTAAAATGATCTGGTCAGTGATTTCTAGCCAAGTCTTGGCTGCCTGTTAAGGCAGCCAAGACTTGGCTAGAAATCACTGCTAAGCAACTGGACATGTACAGGTCGTAGACTATTGATAATTTAGTACAACTGCCCTGGTCCTTAAGGCTTAACAAAACTGAAAAATAAAATCAGTCACTTCTTTCATGAAAATGAACACTTCAACTGCTATCAATCCTCACCAAGGCCTTATAAATAGTGAATGCACAGGGAAACTTGAAAATACTGTTGGTTTCGGTATTCAAAGATTGGGTCGGTTCGGTTTTTCGGTGTCCTCATGATATCGGTATCGGTTCGGTTTTTCGGTATATTGCCCATCTCTAGTGACAAGCAATCTAAAAGGGATGTTTTTGTAAAAATCAGCTGACATTTCCAACACTTGGCATTCTTACTTGGAGCGTCTTCTCCGAGTAATAATATCAAGTGCCGGAATTGCCATCAAAAATAAAATATAACCAAATTTTATTGTGATTACCCTGCACATCATTCGCACCTCTGAACTCAGAGTGCGAGCATCCTAATTAGAATCTCAATTATGGAAACACTGGAACTACCAGCGCGATTGAAGAAAACGATAGCAGCTCTGGGCATCTCTTGCCCTATCACCTGGACTATCCAGGAGACAGGCAAGAGCGTCCATCTGTCTCTTGAGTTCAAGATCGAGGAAGACAAGAAATCACCACCCTTCTCGGGGAGAGATAGTACCTTTGGTGAGAGAAAAATCTTCAGAATTTCTTGCGTTCTTCCATTTTTTTCTCACTCACAATTTCGCGAGTGCCAGATCACGTGTTCTTGTGTCCTCGACTCACTTCAAAATTTTTCTCCTTTCTCCGGTACCTCAATATATGGAGGCCGAAACGTCTCGGGCCGAAACGTCTCGAGGCCGAAGCGCCTCGAGGCCGAAACGTCCCAGCACCCTAATGATTTCCACCTAAATAACATAATATGCAGATGCCAGATAACACTGTAACTTTATTATTTAAAGAGTAAAATATTAATGAAAGTTTTGATTCAAAGTTTTGTTACTTTGTGTTACCTTTCGATTTTTGCGAGGTGATTAAAGTAATAGACTATTAAATAGTGACCCACATTTGGTAAAGATTCGATATCGGTAAAATGACTGTATTATAGAGAGGGAGATTTTTCTCAGCATTTTATTTCATCAAATGGCTGGGAGCAGGTCCCAAGACCATTGCAAGTAGTCCTGTAGTTTGTGGGGCCGACTTCTCTCGTGGGCCGACTACTCCGAAATTGTTTGGGCCGACTTCTCTGCATACCCTTTACTGCTTTAGGTTTAGTACTACAGTCTGTGCGACAGTAACGGGTCACAGACAGTAATGGGTCACGCGATGATGAGTCTAAAAAAACTCAACGTGAAGAACATTTCCAACTAAAATTTCATTTGGGATTTGTGAAGTAATATGTTGCCCATCCTCTTAGAAAGTTGCGCGAGTTCACTGTTGTTTTTGTTGACAAAAGCGAACTTTAAGAAAAAAAGACTGAACTTTCTGCGGGAGAAAATTTCAATACGCGAAACTGTGAAAAAGTTTTCATCTCAACTATAGGAAGAAAAAAATATAGAGTGGGAATGTGAGAATTACTATTCCAACAGATTGTAAAGCTTTAAATTCATTAAAAAATAATTGGGATAAATATTGGACATCATGGTATATTTTTCCGTTTTCAGTGGCGAGCCGAGTTATCAATACCGGGTCAGACATGCGCAGCTAAGCCTAATCCTGTGTTGGGAGATTCCATAGTTGATCTATTTTTAGAAAGTTTACGACAAAACATAAAACTTCTAGCTTTGATTCGCTTCGTTTTTTACTTTTTCCCGTTGTAAAATTTGTAACTGGCGTTAGCCTGCAAGGCGAAATTGATGAAAAAAAAAATGACTTTTTGTGTCCAAAAATACCTATAAGGTGAGAAAAATAGATCGTCAGTTGCTATCAAAGAGGGTGATTCTTTACTGACACACATGACCCGATACTGACCTAATTCTAATTGCAATGGTCAAACAAACTCATCTTAGGAAATAAACAGAAGTTTTATCTTAAGATTCCCACTGCAATAATGAGTGTCAGATACTTGTCTGTCAATAACATGAAACAAAAATTATGATAACTTATTTTGTTGGAGAGAAATAAATAAAAATATCAAAGGTGACCCGTTGCTGTCGCACAGACTGTACCACTACCAGTATCAAAAGTTGACCAACTACCAGCGGTAGGCCCTAGCAAGAAACATTTTCTTTCAACTTTTCGATACAAATTACAATAGAGTCCTTTGCGGTGACGTTATCTTCTAGGTCTAACCTACTTCATACTAATATCTGATTGTGGTTAACCCCCGACTTCTCTCATATTCATAACAACATTTACTCGAAATTCTTGGCAAATTGAAAATTTCCGAAGAAATCTTGTTTCCTGGTTTGAGCTTCACTGCAAAATGCATTAACATTCGCAAAATTGTTTTGATTATCAGAAAGGAAAGCAGTGTGCAAATACAGGGACGTACTTTCAAAACGGATATGAATCCCAATGCATGATTAATGCAACTTTGATGTCGTTGTTCGAGTAACAACAAAGTTTTCTTTGAATTATCCTTTCTGTACTTCCACCATATTGAGATTAAATAGTTCCAGGATGATGAGTAATCCTTGATAATACGATTGATTTGTAAAATGTTTGCGGGCTCAAAGATATAAACTGATCTCTGAAATAGTATTCAGCTGGAGGTCAGATACAGTGAAAGAGTGGAAAAGAATTTAACAAGAATGTTTCCAAATCTGCATATGAACTATATTTTGTGCCAAGAATCCGCGATAGGAAGTGGCCAAATTTAAGATTGGCTACTAATAAACTATCTCAATCACTTTTCGACCTCGCGCAATTCGACCCAGGTACTAGTTTCGGTACTTTTCGGGAATCACGGTGACGCGGTGGCTCCTTGTTAGAACACGGAGAAATTTAAGTTAAAACCCAATAAATAAATAAAATTTCGGAAATTCAAGACACGTTGCCGAAAGTATAATTCCCCGAGAAAAATATTCGGACATTGCGCGTGAAATTTGGCGAGTTCGCTGAAACATTTGAAGGTTTCAACGAACGTTTTGGACACTTCGGCAAACTTTGAACATTTCGGATGATTTTTTGGAAACTTCACTGATGATGTTACTTCGCTGAGGATTTTAAGGCTCAATATCACCCCTACATGAGTTCACGGCCACCATACGGGGATAAATATTTTTTTTAAAAATAGACGTTGGGATTCAGCAGGACTATCGGTGGTGATCTTTAGTGTGGAAGGGCAGGCTCAAAGCGTTTAGAGCAATGGTTTGCACGCGTCCATCAAAGGCGCACGAGGACCTTATTGAGATGGTACAACCCCTCTCGACTCTGTAGTTTGTATAATGACAGGTTTGCATGAGGATCGAAAAATGAGCGATCGCAGAAAGGTTTGAGATTTGAGTGCTGGATGAATCGGTTACTGGGAGGAAATGAAGTGAAAAAAACCTCAGATATCATGGCTAAAAGCAGATAGAATGTTTTTTTTTTTGCGCGCCGAATGTACGCGTGAAAGATGTGGGCCGCATATATCCCTTTCAGTCGCCTCTAACTGTATAATTATTGTGTCTGATAGTTCGTGGAAGAGGAGAGAAGTAGGGTAGTTTCTTAGACGTTTAACGTTTGGCCTTGCCTGACCGCCGTTTTGTCTACTTTTGTTTCGTTTGAGGTGGGGAGGGGGGAGGCTGCTTGGTGATTTAGATGCCTTAGTATAGTGCAGCGTTTGCGTCAAAAGACGATTCTAGAGCGATGAGATTTGAAGTGCAGGCCCGACGTACATTTTCATAGATGTTTAGTGTAGCATCTACATTTCGGAGTACAGGTGCACCTGTAAAAAATAGCGCTACACCAAGACAAAAAAAAAAAAAAAAAAAAAAAAAATACGCGCCCAACGTTCAGTTTACACGTCCGACGTGCATTTTATACATCCGACTTATAAATGCACGTTGGAAGTGCATTTTTCATTGTGATGAAACTACTATACGCGTTGGACGTGTATCTATAAAGATAAAATGGCGTCGCAACCGTATTTTTTGAAGGTACACCTACATTTCTCAATAGTGGTGCAACACTAAAATATAGATGTAATAACAAAAAATGTACGTACGACGTGCATTTCCATCTCATCGAGAAGAAAAAAGCACGTCCAGCGTGCACTTATGAATAGAAATACACGTCCAACGTGCATTTATGACGAGAAATACCTGCCCAATGTGCAAATATAAATAGAAATACAAGTCCAACACACATTTCCATTTCTACCAATTGAAAGTACAGGATGCATGTCCAACTTGCGCCTGGAAATAGAAAGACAAGCTCAACGTGCATTTTAAGCTTCCACAGAGTGAGAATATTTGAAAGTTTGAGCTGAAAACCTGTACAGTGCCTTACACAAGAAAGGCATTGAATAAGTAGAGTGCTTCTCTTCATGGTATATTTGGCTTCAGTCGTTCAGTATTCAAGACATAATTATGACCATGGTAAATTATTTTCTTAATAGTTAAAAATTTATATTTTAAAATAAGAAGGTAACATAATTATTTTTCCCCAATTATAGTGCTTTTAGTTAAAATATGAAAGTCCATGTTTACTCGTGCAGCAACATTTTGTTTACAAACTATATCTTCGTCGGTAATCATTAACACTATGCAGTGACTGTTCATTGAGCGCCTTTGTTGCTATCCAAGTGTCGGCTAGTACACGCGGCTTGGACTGGAAGTGGCGTGTCCAATCTTGAATGAGTCAACCACTTCTCTTCAGTATAATTGGCAGTGTTATGAAAATTGTATTGCATATTAAACCTCCTTTGTTACATGATATGTATATATACTTTGATAAGAGCTTGAGACGGGTAAAACTTTTTGCCGGTAAAAAGGACGGTAAGTGTATAAAACTACGTTTTAAAGTACTAAATGTACCTCTGAATGTGTGAAAAGTGATTCTTAAGGAAGCTTACGCAATAATAAATATATAGAATCAAGATTAAGTATTGTTTGTTTTATTGTAGACTATTTTCAAGACAAAATAGATCATTTCGCCATCGACACTGATCGACACGCCATTTTGTGCAAGGAAAACAACGATTTCGCTGAGGTACACGACGGGGTGAATATTCGTGTGTGTAACATTTAGATGTTTCTGTTCACTACGAGGGGATTTAACAGAAAGGTGTTGGGAGAGAAACCATTTATAATTTGAAAATAGTCTACAATAAAACAAACAATATTTAATGTTCGTTATATATATTTATTATTGTGTACGCTTCATTAAATTGTCATTTTTCACACATTCAGCTACACATTTAGTACTTTAAGACATAGTTTTATACAATTACCGTCCTTTTTACCGGTAAAAAGTTGTGTTCAAGCTATTTTTTGAAACGGGGGTTCATAACTTATTTTCAGTTAGCGTTTCGCCAAACACATGCCAAGGTGATAATAAATATTAAAACCAACCACACAGTGGATACTAGTTCTAGATTCCTGTATGTCCTACCCCAACGATACTCACAGGTGCCTATTAAGATTGGAGCGCCTTGTTCTCACTCCACCAATCCACATGTGTGAGCTCCCAGTGGTGGGCCCGGGGGTGGGGTGGGGTCTGAGGGCCCCAAATGTAAACCATCATTAACTGTTTTCAACCCCCACGTTTCCCCAGGAGGCACCAGAATCGAGCTCAGAGATTCAAAATTTGAAGAAAAAAATATCCTGGGAAGGGCCCATAATCGTAGGAGGGAATACACACAATTCCATAGTTCAAGCGTTATATCGATCTACCCACCCTCCCCCCCCCCCCCCCCCCCCCCACATTTCGAAAATATGAAATGGATTTTTTCATCTAGTAGGGGCGTAGCCAGGATTTTATAATGGAGGGGCCTTTTGGGGGGGATCATGATATTGGACGGTCGTTACCCCTACCTTTCTTTAGGAGGCACCAGGATCGAGCTTCCCCATAGTCTAACAACTTAACCTTCTTCCCAGTGGTGGGGTGGGGGTGGGGCTCCCAAATGCAAAGGTTGAGTTGCTGGAAAATATCGTATGATCTTTTTTCAGCTTGGGATATCTTCCAATCGGTTTATTTCAAAGTAATGAAAAAAAAAACAACTGCAAAACGAATGCTTTCAGTTGCCTCTTGATAATTTCCCAAAGCAAACAGATCGTTTTGTCATTCAGTTATAAGTAGTGTGAAAAGAAAAATCAAACTGTATTGTACTTGCAGACATCCAGAGTTTGTTGAGGATATGAAACAATGTGAAAACAAACAATTCTCTAAATGGTTACACTGTTCATGCATTGAGACTAAAGAAAAGAAATGGGAATGCCCTTTATGTAAAAATGTTAATTCCGTTTGAACATATCTTTATGTAAAAATTATATTCAGTGATTGTAAATTTTAAATATTGTCCTCGGTTAAATCAGTCTGTCTTTGTTCGACATCAAGGTTTAAATTAGAGTCGCAAGTTAATATGAAGGATACTGCTTCTTAGCCCCACCCACCCCTCTAATGTCAAAATATTAAAACTTCCACCTACGAATATTTCTCGGAATGCAACTAGAAATTTAACTAATTCAATCTTATTTGACAGTTTCTCAAGCTCTGTCAAACGAGATTGAATTGGTTAAATTTCTAGTTGCATTATGGGAAATATTTACAGTCGGAAATTTTAATATTTTGCCCCCCATGGGATGCCCGGGAAGTGAAGGGCTGCATATCTACTGAGGTAGATTTGTTTCTCCCCACTGGTAAAATAGGACCTGGTAACCAATGCCGCTGGAGTGCAATTTCTCAGTAAGTGGGCAACATATGCATAAACGATTGGCACGACTTGAATTTATACTTAAGTTGTGTCATGATATAGCCCAGATGCTGACAATGATGTTAAACACCAATGAATAAATATTATTTTCATAGGTGTACGGGCCCAATATTTTGGAGGGGGCGAAAAGATTTTGCTCGAAAAGTGATACTGCAGGCATTATTGAGGCAAGTGGCCCTTGGGTGAGTGTTGGTGTAGGAGGAGGTGTTCCCCGTCCACAGTTGGGGGTTGGCGGCCAGTTTCTGTCTGGAATTAGCTTGAAAAAACTATGTTATACGTCTGTGTGTCTATAGCCATCAGACGCGTTATCAATCTGATGAGACGGTAGTCCAAACTTGGACCTAAAGTCCACAACGCGATCGTTCGGACCAATGAGGGGTCATAAGCTATGTTTTGGAAGCAGAAAATTAAAATATATAAATAATTGAATGGCGATTTCCGTATATAGCGCTGTCCGGTTTGGGCAGTTACAACTGGGTTGGTCATTAGTTGTTTGCAACGGTCAACGTTTTATAAGATTATTTTGTACCAAATTATGTTTTTTTCTGTTTGTTATTTTGATATTACTCGACACGATGATAAACTCTGTTCAGTAAATTGTGTTCACAAAGATCTTTGTTGTTTTTTTAAGTTGCTTGGTAATCCAGCATGGCGACCAAAATCGAAGACTAGGCTAGTGTCCAATCTCTGTACATGTTAATTCCCTTCTCTATATTCCCTGCCCAGTAAGAACATACAGGCGATTACATTGAAACTGGCATCTAAACACAATCCCTACTGCTTTTCTCTGGCACACACTGACGCTTTAGGCTATCTTGAACTTGCACACCAAGATTGGGCATCAAGTAATTGGAAGCATTCCAAATCTATTGCTTGTTAATTCCAGTCGCACACTATACACTCTAAAATCAGTTGGGGTAAAAATTAACCCAAATCGACTGGGTTGAGTGAATATGAACCCAATTGGGTTCATATTCACTCAACCCAGTCGATTTGGGTTAATTTTTAACCCAACTGATTTTAGAGTGTACATATTGTGTTGTTTACGATAATTTGTCTCTGGGGAGGTCTAGCTCTAGTTCCAAATATCATGATTGCCCCCCCCCCCCTCACCTCCACAGAATCCTGGCACGCCCCGCTAGATATATAATACATTTCCCATATTTCGAAATGGTGGGGGGGGGGGGGGGGGGGTGCAAGATCGACATAACGCTGGCATATATCAATGGCTTAAACTATGGAATTGGGCGTATTCCCTCCCACGGTTGTGAGCCCTTTCCCGGATATTTTTTTCTTCAAATTCCGAAGCTCACAGATCGATTCTGGTGCCTCCTGAGGAAAACGTGGGGGTTAAAAACAGTAAGTTACGGTTTGCATTTGGGGCCCCGCAGCCCCCCCCCCCCCCCTCTCTCTCTCTCTATCTCTCTCTCTCTCTCTCTCTCTCTCTCTCTCTCTCTCTCTCTCTCTCTCTCCAGACCAACCACTGTGCTGTGAGCCCACACATAGGGATTGGTGGAATGAGCACAAGGGGTCCTAGTCTTAACAGGCTCATGTGGGTATCACCGAGGTGGGACTTACAGGAATCTAGAACTAGTATCCACTAATGTATGGTTGGTTTTAATATTTATTATCACGCATGTGTTTGGCGAAACGCTAACCGAAAATAAAATATGAACCCCGTTTAAAAAAAAAAAGCTTGAACACAACTTTTTGCCGGTAAAAAGGACGGTAAGCGTATATAAACTGTTTTACTAAATGTACCTCTGAAAGTGTGAAGTGACAATTTAATGAAGCGTGCGCAATATAAAACGAAGATGAAGTATTGTTTGTTTTATTGTAGACTATTTTCAAATTATAATGGTTTCTCTCAAAAAAAAAACTTTCTGTTAAATCCCCTCGTAGTGAACAGAAACATCTAAAATTAGCTGCACCTCCGTCGAGCAAGTATGATAATATTCACCCCGTCGTGCACCTCAGCGAAATTGTTGTTTTCCTTGCACAAAATGGCGTGTCGATCGGTGTCGATGGGGAAATGATCTATTTTGTCTTGAAAATAGTCTACAATAAAACAAATAAGACTTAATCTTCCTTCTATATATTTATTATTGCGTAAGCTTCCTTAAATAATCACTTTTCACACATTCAGAGGTACATTTAGTATTTTAAAACGTAGTTTTTATACACTTACTGTCCTTTTTACCGGATACCGTCCATTTTACCGGCAAGAAGTATTACCCCTTGAGACTTCACTCTGGAATTCCTCAGTCACAGGAAACTCTATCCCTCAGAGCTCGTTGTCAACATCAGCTACATTCATTATTTTATTCCGTTATTGGATGTAAATCAATGTTTCTGTTTATGTGAGTCTAATATATCATTTGGACATTCTAAGATCCCATATATATTACGATGAACCCTCTCGTCACATAATTATGCATTGCATGAAATAAGTGAAATACACGTGACCGAGAAAGCTTTTGTAATGTCCCGCACACAAAATAAGTATGTCTTTGGCTACGGTACCATGTTAGAAACGTTCGTCTCTTCAACAAATCAAATAAATAAATGAAGACGCTTATTGAAAAGTATTTGCATTCTTTTTTTGATGGTGACACTCTAGGGACATTTATGACTAGGCTCCCACGTAACGTCTTACGTGTACCGAGTCCTGTAGGTTAATTATTTAAAAGCAATATTACAGTATAACACATTCACGGTGAAGCAATTTATATATGTTAAAACATATTCATGTGCTGGTTGTTGAAGAGAGTGGGCGAGTGGCTGGGACTGTTGTTAGCCCGTTGATCTATACGAAGCTTTTATCAATCACCCTCTGCGAAGTGGTTCTGTAATCCGTCAGGCGATCTTCCGTGAAGGGGATGATTAGAATGGTGAATCTGTTGATTGGGACCATAAATTCCGAGCTTTCACAACCCGGCGTGCTGGCCCACAACTTGGATCTGTGTGAGTATTTATCATATTTAACCCTTTACCTAACGTAACGGCCAAAACCGGCCAGCGCTATTCTCAAAAATAGCCAATTAATTTTCATTATTTTTTCATTTTTTGTCTCAAAAAACATAGGTTATGACCCCTCGTTGGAACGAGCTCGTCAATATAACGTTGTGCAGTCAATGTACTACGTTTAAGGACACAGAGCTCTGTACGTCCATCCCAGTTGATGCCGCCCCAGACCATGATTGACCCTCCACCATAGCGGTCATGTTCAGCAATGTTGGCTGCGTGGAAGCGCTCTCCTGGGCTTCTCCATACCCTAGAACGCCTATCTCTGTGGTCTTGGCAGTACCTTGACTCATCTGTAAAAAAGACAGGTCGCCAATCTTCTCTGGTCCATCCAACGTGGTCCATGGCCCATTCATATCGTGCCTGGTGGTGATTCTGGGGCAGCGGAATGCGAATACATAGACAAAACTGCATGTATGTTTCAATGAGTCGTTTTGTATTCAATGAGTCAGATGTGCGTAGGAAGAAAACGTCGAGACCGAAGGTCGAGACGTTTTCTTTCTACGCACATCTGACGAATTGAATACAAAACGACTCATTGAAACATACATGTGGTTTTGTATTTATTACATGACCCAAGCACCTACTGACCTAATTTTCTTTTCTATCAACGGTGGTAAACACCATGCACTATATGCAGTCGCATTGCATAAAAAAGTCCCGGTTGGAACAGGTTGGTGTGCAATACGGAATTCCGTATTGCACCGCCGTATTGCATAAGAGAGACTGCATGGGCATTGTTACGGTATGGAAATATTATAGATATTGGTAACAGAAAAAAATCTGAGAATCAGCAACAAAACTATGAATTTAACTATTCTGAAATTTAATTAAAAAAAATTGACATAAAAAAAAATGATACAAAGATCTTTTACACTAATTGGGTTACAGAAAATAAAAAAATACAATGGTACTTATCAATTATAGAATTAGTCCAAAGTACAGTTTGACAGAATCCAGTAATCCAGTGGTGAAGTATCTTCTGAAGAAAGTTACCAGCTGGTAGATGTAGTATTAAATCCAAGAATGTCTCTTCAGAAACAGTATCCCGTAGATTTGTAATAAAATTCTCACTTAGAAATTTCAGCAGTCTCCAATAAAATATAACAAAATGCTCCGTAAAATTCAAATGGAGTAAAAATGCAAGAAGTATTGGCGCCACAGGTAATTTCCAAATAATCCAGTAGAATCCTGGCTTTTCACAAAATAATATTATTCTGTTTCACAGAAAGTATAAATTCTCTTTTCCAAGACGAATAGATTCTCTTCAAAATTCTCTTTTGGAATCAATCTCCAAATTCACAAAGAAGCACTGCTTCTATAATAAATGCACTGTTCTGAAACAATAATATTCTCCAATGGAAATAACTGAAGTGAGTCTTTTTGAAAGGCTTTCTAAGAATGAGTTTTTGAATTCTGTTGACAAACCTTTATATAGTAACCAGATAGAATGTCCCAGAAGAGGAAGTTTCTGCAATGTTCTATTAGTTTCTGGGGGATTCTGTTAAAGTTCAAGTAAACAAGGTCATTGACCTATTTAAACAATTAAACAATCAACAGCTATATGTACAATATATCAGTGTAACAAAGATGTAAACAAGGTCACCGAGTGCAAAAGAGTTAGACCAGTCAGAAAATGCAGAAATAAAAAAAAAAATCTTTCTCACATAATTATCAACTTGAGGATATATCAATCTCAATATAATATGGGGGCTATAACACACCCCGCCTTAAAAGAAAAAGTTTGAAGGTACTGAAAACTTTTTACTTAATTTTAGCAGACTCTGACTGGTTTACAATACACACACCATAATCTTCACAATTTTTTTTTTTTTTTTAATAAACATATATACACTTGAAGTGAATAGAGACCGATCATATTTTAAATTAGGATATTCTGGAAAGAGCATCAGCTACAACATTATCTCTTCCCGAAATATGCCTAATCTCTAAATTATATTCTTGAAGGGCTAAACTCCACCGCAATAATCTTTGATTCTTGTTTTTCATTTTATTGATAAATGTTAAGGGGTTATGATCGGTGTAAACAGTAATTGGACATTGGGCGGTTCCTAGATACACATCAAAATGGGTTAATGCCAAAATTAGAGCCAAAGTTTCTTTTTCTACTGTAGAGTAATTCTTTTGATGTTTGAGAAATTTTCTGGAAAAATAACATACAGGGTGATCAATACCTTGGGAATCTTCCTGGGCAATATACCCACCTGCTCCATTGTCACTTGCATCTATGAATAATTTGAAGGGCTTTTCATAATTGGGAGTGGCCAGGACAGGGGAATTATTTAATAAAGTTTTTATTCTGTTAAAGGATTTCTGACATTCCTCAGTCCAAACAAACTTAACCCTATTGCTCAATAAACTGGTCAAAGGGGAGACAACATCTGAAAAATTTAAACAAAATTTTCTATAATATCCAGCCATGCCTAAGAATCTCATGAGCTCTTTTTTAGAGTTTGGTACTGGAAAATTTACAATGGCATCAACTTTAGCCGCAATCGGCCTCACCTGCCCCTGCCCCACAACATGACCTAAATAATTTACAGTTGCTTTGCCAAATTCTGATTTTACCAAGTTAATAGTTAGGTTGGCTTGGGTCACTTTGTCAAAAAATTCTTGAATATGCTTTAGATGATCAGCCCAATTTGTATCTGTGTGTATAATAACATCATCAATATAAGCTTCACTGTGATCTAGGTCTGCAATTAAGTGGTTAACCATGCGCTGGAATGTTGCCGGAGAGTTTTTCATGCCAAAAGGGGTTACTTTATATTGATACAACCCAAATGGGGTAACAAAAGCAGATATTTCTTTTGCTTTTTCTGTTAAAGGGACTTGCCAATAACCCTTTAACAAGTCAAATTTTGTCACAAATTTAGCATGGCCAAGTTTGTCAATGCAGTCATCAATTCTAGGAATTGGATAATTGTCTGTTTTGGTGAGGCTGTTCACCTTTCGGTAATCCGTACAAAATCGGTAACTGCCATCAGGTTTTGGGACGAGTATACAGGGCGAACTCCAGTTGCTATGGCTAGGTTCTATGATATCATTGTCCAGCATATACTGTATTTCCTTTTGCATGATCTCAGCTTTGAAAGGGTTCAATCTATATGGATGCTGTTTGATGGGATTTGCCTCTCCTACATCAACATCATGAAAAATAACAGTTGTCCTACTAGGCACATCTGGAAATAAGTGTTGATATTTGAAAATTAAATCAACTAAATCCTTTCTTTGGTCAGGCAGTAAATAATCAGTTTTATTTTGTAGATCTCTCAGGACATCTGAGTTCTGTAACTTTAGAGGTACATTTTCGCCGCCTTCATGAATATCCTCTACAGGATTTTCCAGCTCATCCATGTGGGTGACTGTTGAGACTGGTAGAGAGTTTGGTTCTTTCTCATAATATGTTTTCAACATATTTATATGGCACAGCTGAGTATTTTTGAGTCTATCGGGAGTCTCAACAACATAATCAGTATCACTGATCTTGTGCTTAACAATATAAGGGCCTGAATATCTTGCCTGTAAAGCATTGCCCTTTAAAGGGAATAATACTAGCACCTTGTCCCCAGGTTTAAAGGTGCGAAATTTCGCCTTTTTGTCATACCAGGTCTTCATATGACTCTGGGCTTTCTGTAAATGTTTATTTGCCATTTCTCTGGCCTGGTGCAATTTTTCCTTAAAAGTGGACACATAGTCCAGGAGAGAAATTTCAGGTGGCTCTTCCTCGAGCCATTTCTCCTTCAAAGCAGTGAGTGGACCCCTCACTGAGTGTCCAAACACTAATTCAAAAGGGCTGAACCCCAGAGATTCCTGTACAGTTTCACGGACTGCAAATAAAAGGAGATGTACTCCTTCATCCCAATCCTTCTCATTATTCTCCCCATAGGCCTTTATCATGGTCTTCAGTGTTTGATGAAAGCGTTCTAGAGCTCCTTGACTTTCGGGATGGTAGGCACTTGATGTGTACTGCTTAATTTTGAGCTCATACATCACCTGCTGAAAAAGGTTTGACATAAAATTTGAGCCTTGGTCTGATTGCACTGACCTAGGTAGACCGAAAGTTGTAAAAAATTTTATCAAGGCCTTAACTATTGTCTTAGTTTTAATATTTCTTAGAGGAATAGCCTCAGGAAATCGTGTAGAAGCACACATGATGGTAAGAAGATATTCATTTCCAGATCTTGTTCTAGGCAATGGGCCAACACAATCAATAATAATTCTACTAAATGGCTCCTCAAAAGCAGGGATTGGTTGAAGGGGAGCAGGAGGAATCTTCTGGTTGGGTTCTCCTACAATTTGACAGGTGTGGCAGGTTTTACAAAATTCAACAACATCCTGTCGAAGCTTGGGCCAGTAAAAACACTGTTGAATACGAGAGTAGGCTTTCCTAACTCCCAAATGTCCAGCCATTGGATTTTCATGAGCCAGGCTTATTATTTCATTCCGGTATTTAGTGGGGACAACTATTTGATAAATAACCTCCCAATCACTATTGGAGGGTACTTCTGGTGGTCGCCATTTCCTCATAAGCACACCAGATTTTCTGAAATAACCGACAGGGGAGTTTTGGGCTTCAGCCTGTGTTAGAGCCTTTTCACGTGGCTCGGCAAGGTCAGGATCACTTTCCTGTTCCTGAATTAAAGATGTCCGGGAAATGACATTCAAGGAGGTCCCCCTATCACTCTCAGGTGTAGTGGCCTCTTTACAATGTCTGGACGAGTCATCACACTGACTCAAAAATGTCTGAGACAAATCAATGTCTTCAGAATCCGTAATTCTGTGACAGTTCTTATCCTCAGCTTTGCTGTTTAAATCAACACAATTGAGGTTGTTATCAACCTCAGTTTTCTTTGCCATGGACCGAGTCACAGCACATGCTGGAAAGGCAAAAGGAAAACATTCTTTCAAATTAATAATACTTTCATCTGTGCTCGGCTTATCCACCACTTGAGGTTCTACAGTGACTTTGTCACCAGCTAAGTCATTTCCCAATAATAAAGAAATACCTTTTACAGGTAGAGTAGGTCTGATTCCTACTGTCACAGTCCCATTTACTAAACTACTTCTTAAATTTATTTTATGAAGTGGGACCTTTAAAGAGTTTGACTCAATACCTGATATTAGAACTTGTGCCCCTGTAGCACTTTCTTCAGAAAATGGCAAAATGCCTTCTAACATTAATGACTGAGTAGCCCCTGTGTCTCTCAGTATTTTTATTGGTAAGGAACAGTGCTTATCCCCATCAAGGGAAACAAAGCCTTCAGAGATAAATGGCTTATAATTTTCTAAAGCATCTTGCTTTATAACATAATTTTCAGGGCATGGTGCACATGCTAGTGCATTCTGTGAAGTAGAGGACTCATTTTTCCTTTTTAACAGCCAGCAATCTGATAGTAAATGCCCTGCTTTCTTACAATAATTACAAGTTTTAGTTGAACTGTTGGGTCGTAATGGTGTAGGGCTGGCATTTGATGACTTATTCTCATTTGGCTTCCTATTAAATTTGGGTGGTGAAAAGTTTGGAGGATTGGAAGGATGATTAGAAGGATGAGTTTTATCTGAAGTAGGTCTAGGTCCACTTTGGAAAGAATTCTTGTGAAGCCAAAAATTTGTAGAGTTACGACTCATTTTATGAGTTAAGGCATAGTCATCTGCTAGTACTGCTGCTGTGTTCAAAGTGTCAACTTTTTGTTCATCCAGGTGGGCCTTTATATCTGAATGTATCTTTCCTTTAAACTCTTCAATCAGCATCATTTCTTTTAATTTCGAGAAATCTTTCCCAATTTCTTTGGAATGGCACCACCTGTCAAATAAATTTTGCTTTTCTCTGGCAAATTCCACATGAGTTTGATTTTCATTTTTATAATAATTTCTGAACTTCTGCCTATAGGCCTCTGGAACAAGTTCATATGCCTTGAGTATAGCCTCTTTAACAGTATCATAATTATTACTTTGCTCAGAAGATAGAGCGGAATAGATTTCTTGGGCCTTCCCTTTCAAAACACTTTGCAGTAGCAAAGTCCAGACATCCCTTGGCCATTCTAAACTTGTTGCCACTTTTTCAAAATGTGAAAAATATTTATCAACTTCTTTTTCTTGAAAGGGGGGAACTAGCCTAACATGTTTAGTTGCATCAAATCTACTTGGAAAAATTACATTTGAGCCTTGATGTTGAGATTCTAATTCTTTTATTTTTATTTCCTTTTGGGCCTGAATTTCTAATTCTTTTAAGTGCATTTCTTTTTGAGCTTCTATTTCCCTTAATTTTAGTTCCCTTTCTTTTTGAGCCTGAATTTGTTCCCTTTCTTTTTGAGCTTCTAATTCTTTTAATTTTAATTCCCTGTCTTCTTTTTCTTTTTGAGCCTGAATTTGTTCCCTTTCTTTTTGAGCTTCCAATTCTTTTAATTTCATTTCATTTTCCTGCCTTTTCATTTCTTGTTGCATTTCTAATCTCTTTAGTTCCAATTCTAACTTTTTAAGTTCAAGAGCATCAGTATGTTGTGGTTCAGCGACAGGTGACCCAGACTGAGGCAAAAGTCCCTCCTCAATATAATGATTAACAATGAGCTGTTTAAGTTTATGCTTGTTCAGACCAGGGGTGGCAGGTAATTTTAGATACTGAGCAAGTTGAAACAAATCCTCCTTCTTAAGAGATTCTAAAAGGGCCAAACTAGGAGATCTTTCAAATTCAGAAATAAATTCTGTCACAATAAATACCATGATGAAAAGGTTTGCTGGTTCTCAGAATATAAATAATAATACCGAAATTTTCTAAGAAAGTTAAAATGTTTTGAAAGGGAGCCAAAATAATAACTGCAATTTGCAATTTTCTCGTTTTCTAATATTCAATCTCGGCAACGAGCCCCCAATTTCTGTTACGGTATGGAAATATTATAGATATTGGTAACAGAAAAAAATCTGAGAATCAGCAACAAAACTATGAATTTAACTATTCTGAAATTTAATTAAAAAAAATTGACATAAAAAAAAATGATACAAAGATCTTTTACACTAATTGGGTTACAGAAAATAAAAAAATACAGTGGTACTTATCAATTATAGAATTAGTCCAAAGTACAGTTTGACAGAATCCAGTGGTGAAGTATCTTCTGAAGAAAGTTACCAGCTGGTAGATGTAGTATTAAATCCAAGAATGTCTCTTCAGAAACAGTATCCCGTAGATTTGTAATAAAATTCTCACTTAGAAATTTCAGCAGTCTCCAATAAAATATAACAAAATGCTCCGTAAAATTCAAATGGAGTAAAAATGCAAGAAGTATTGGCGCCACAGGTAATTTCCAAATAATCCAGTAGAATCCTGGCTTTTCACAAAATAATATTATTCTGTTTCACAGAAAGTATAAATTCTCTTTTCCAAGACGAATAGATTCTCTTCAAAATTCTCTTTTGGAATCAATCTCCAAATTCACAAAGAAGCACTGCTTCTATAATAAATGCACTGTTCTGAAACAATAATATTCTCCAATGGAAATAACTGAAGTGAGTCTTTTTGAAAGGCTTTCTAAGAATGAGTTTTTGAATTCTGTTGACAAACCTTTATATAGTAACCAGATAGAATGTCCCAGAAGAGGAAGTTTCTGCAATGTTCTATTAGTTTCTGGGGGATTCTGTTAAAGTTCAAGTAAACAAGGTCATTGACCTATTTAAACAATTAAACAATCAACAGCTATATGTACAATATATCAGTGTAACAAAGATGTAAACAAGGTCACCGGGTGCAAAAGAGTTAGACCAGTCAGAAAATGCAGAAATAAAAAAAAAAATCTTTCTCACATAATTATCAACTTAAGGATATATCAATCTCAATATAATATGGGGGCTATAACAGGCATGTAATAAATGGTCTTCTCGATTGGAGATCACCTTCGTGCCACCTTGCTTCGATAGTCTGCGTCGAACCATTTACCCCGGATGCGTTCTGAAGGTGACTGCGAAGCTTGAGCCTGAATGATCAAAAACCGGTCTTCAGTTGCAGACGTTTCCCTGTCTCTGCCACCACAATGCCGTCTTACTGGTGTGCCATACTGCTGAAATCTTGTCCAGGCTCTGGTGATCACCGTATGGTGCACACCAAGGGCTTCACCAACCTGACGATGGGTAACCCCTTGCTCCACCATTCCTACAGCCCGCCACACTTCTGCTTCAGACAAATGTCTTCTTACATTTGCATTTGCCATATTCAATCATTAAATCACAAGAGTTGTGTTGAAATGAAGATTGAATACCCTGCACATATCATGTACATGTAGACAGTACACGAAAACATCATGAAAATCAAGGGGTACATGCCTTCCATGACTATCTCGAAAAGTCTGCCTGTCAAGAGAGCTAATGTAAACACTGGGGACCATCTCAATACATTCCTCAATCATATCCACCAAAAATATCGCAAATATGTCAGACGCAAATTTCACAATGATGTGTCAAATATTTGGTGCTTAGCAAACTTTGAGTAGCATATTTTTTCTCTATTTTTTAAAGACATGGACAAAACCTGTTACTTGTGAATATCCTTTCCTCCGTGGTGGTCTATCAGCATACTAAAGATCATTTAAATCCAACATCCACTGACTGAGATATGAATGTCCAAAGTTGTTACGGACGTCCGAACGGACGGACGGACGGACGGACGGACGGACGGACGGACGGACGGACGGAGCCCATTGCTATATCCCCCACAAACTTCGTTTTGGCGGAGGATAATAAAAAATAAAAGAAGAGTTGGGAGTTGGGTCAAACACTGACAAACATGCTCATGAAGGTGGGAGGGTCAGTTCCTCCTTCCTTATCTTGCCTTTTATTGCCGAAAACTTGCTAAAAGGTTTTTGGTTATCTCATGATTGGTTCCGGATTCTGTAAGAATGAAGCTAATCTCGGTGTCTGTCATTGGTATTCCGTCGGGTGGAGCCCTGCAGGGCGGAACGATTTTCAAAGTGGGGGTGGGGGGGGGGGGGGGGGGTATCGGGCGATGGATGGTCATCGGTACGAAAAATTTAAATTCCAGGGTCCCAAAACCCCCATTTCCAAGCATCTGAGTGGATATTTTGAGATTTTTCAGGAGATGTATTTGAAAGATTTCACACTATGAGAGCCGTTAAAAACGTCGGTAAAGCATACAGGTGAGGTCTATTTATCAGCTTTGGTCGTAACGACCAAAGCTGATAAATAGACACCACCTGTATGCTTTACCCGACGTTTACAGCAATTATACTGTCTGTGGATTATCTTGTCTGGGGGTGGATTTGGTACTTGTATGTCTGTAAGATTACGATCTACTTCAGTTAACCGATTTTTTAACAGATTGTATACATTTTAGCGTTTGCTGCCACTTACTGCAAACAATGATCCGAAATCCATCGAAACTGAACCAGTACGAGAGAAACATAGCTGGCGAAAATATGGCGGAAAATATATGCATACTAAAAAACATAAAAGTGTGGGGCGGGGGTGAAGCCCCCCCCCTCCGCCCCCGGGTTCCTCCGCCCCTGCATTGACCATGGCAAAAATGCGCTGTTCAGGGCTACCTCAAATTATTAAAAGAGATATACCTGATCACATTTTTATATTGAACAAAACCCGTGTCTAAAAGAGAGACACACACTCTAAAAACATTTATATGAAGATAACTTTTCATGTGAATCCTGCAAAGTAACCCAAATTAGTTTTCCTCTCACATACGGAGTCTCACTCTTTTGGGAGAATAAAGGGGAGGGTTTACTTTGTCTTTTCATGAAAAAATGTGTGGTTTTTTTTAGAGAATCTCTTTTACAAATGTGTGGGCCCCGAAAAGGCTGACATGAAGTCACTTTGGTGGTGAAATTCAACCTTTCCAAGGAGCGGCGTTGAGGCGATGATATTCCCATTTCTTCCTCCATAAATAATCTTTTTCCCAGTTCTCTTTATCTATTCCATAGTTCTCTCTGGATCAAGAAGAGTATAGAAAGTGCAGGAATGGAACAAGAAATTGGAGAGAAAGAGAGGATCTGGCAAAGACAACTATCAGAGAATTGTTTTAGACATTATGCATCATACCGGGTCCCCTGAGATATACTCGTCAGTGGGGCCAGCAAATTATTGACAAAAAGTGCAGGGATAAGACAGTTCTTTGCGGCCCATGGTCTTGAACTGGAAAGTACCGGGTAAAAAGGTTGATCTGTAGCCCTATCCTGATCTTGGCAACCTGAAAGAAAATATAAACAAGAGGCTCCAAGGGTGTCTTAATCGCACACCCGACAAAGTGGTTCAAAGAAGTATTTTGGCCCACATTCAGTTAGTCATGGTTCATCAAAACTACTGATGAATAAAGTCATAACATTATTCATAACTGTTGTGTCCCTGTCAGTTGATTGTTATCATAGGTCTTCCTGCCTGCTTCCAATTCTATCAGCTGTAGACAAGCACTGCCAAACTTCCAAGGGGCTGTTATGTCACTGCCCCTCCCCCCCCCCCCAACAGAGATCCCAAATATTAACCCAGGCCTTCGATTTGAACAAACTTGAATCTGATCCCCATGGAGATGTTGCGTAACGAATATGAAAATATTCTGACTGGTGGATCTGAAGATTTTTAAAGAAATTTCCTCATATTGCACTAAGTTAAAATTCAGGCTCCCAATATAAACCCAGGGACTTAATTTGAACAAACTTGAATCTGCCGCACTGAGACATCATATACCAAATATAAAAGGATTTTGATTGGTTGATCTTAAGAAGAAGATTTTTAAAGAAATTTCCTCATATTGCACTAAGTTGAACATTGGGCTCCAATAAAGTGCCCGAATATTACCACAGGAACCCCTTTGAACAAACTTGAATCCGCCCCCTCCCCAGAGATGAGGTATACCAAATATGAAAGCATTCTCATTGGTGGATCTGAAGAAGAAGATTTTTAAAGAAATTTCCTTATATTGCACTAAATTAAAATTTGGATCCCCATAGGGAGCCACAATATTAACCCAGTGATTCGAGTTGAACAAACTTGAATCTGACCTCCCAAGAGATGATGTATGCCAAATATCAGAAGATTCTAATTGATGGTTCTGGAGAAGAAGATTTTAAAAGAAATTCCCTCATATTACTCTAAGTTGCTAAGTTAAAATTCGGATCCCCATAGGGAGCCTAAATATTAACCCGGAGACTGAATTTTAACAAACTTGAATCTGACCTACCTCGAGATGTTGTATGACAAATATGAAAGGATTCTGACTGGTGAATCTAAAGAAATCCCCTCATATTGCACTAAGTTAAAATTCAGGCTCCCATAGGAGCCCAAATATTAATCCAGGGACCCGATCTGAACAAACTTGAATCTGGCCCACCAAGAGATTTTGTATACCAAATATGAAAGGATTCTGACTGGTGAATCTGGAGAACATTTTTAAAGAAATTCCCTCGTATTGCACTAAGTTAAAATTCGAGCTACCACAGGGAGCTTAAATTTTAACCTAGGAACCTGACTTGAACAAATTTGAATCTGACCCACCTAGAGATGTTGTAAACCAAATATGAAAGGATTCCGACTGGTGAATCTAAAGAAGAAGATTTTTAAAGACATTTTATCATATTGCACTAAGTTAAACTTTGGGCTCCAACAGAGGGTCCAAATTTTAACCCAGGGACTCGATTTAAACAAACTTGAATATGGCCCCCCTAGATATGCTGTATACCAAATATCAAAATATTATAATTGATGGTTCTGGAGAAGATTTTTTTAATTTTGGGAAACAATTTATGGGTGCTATCAGGGTTATGCCCCTTGTGGTGTCTCCTGTGGGCGTGGCAACTTTATTGAATAAACTTGAATTGACATATGATAAGGAACATGCACACCAGATTTGGTTCAATTTGGTCCAGGTGTTTCTGAGGAGAAGTCGATAATATAAAAGTAATGCCGGCCGACCGGACGACGGACGTACTGACAGACGGTCGACGGACGGAAAGTGCTTAGTGAAGCTCCCCCTGAGTTTGCTCAGGAGAGCTAAAAATGGGAGGTTAAATTAAATAACCTATACCAGGATTTGAGTGAATTCTATGAGGATTCATAAAATCCAAGTATAGGTTATTAATTTTTTTACCCTGACTTACATTCAGGTTACAAGTTAATCTGATTCATACTAATTCGCCTCATCTATATACTTCGTTTTAACGTGTTGGTATCACAGAACGAGTGTCTTCATAAATGCCTCCACGGAGGCCCTTTTCAGGGCCCAAACCTTCTTCGAAGAGATTCTCTGAAAAGCACAATACAAGTCTTTCTCTAAAAAAACAAAAGTCTCAGAAAAAGAGGCACAGTTCCATTACACATTCTGTGAGTGATTGTTGGTATTGAATGATTGTTGGTAATGAGTTTTGTATCAATCAGAAATATCCTAAAAACGGTACGGCATAAAAGTTTTGTTCCTGACATTTTACACAGATATCCCCATACACGACCCTGTAGGCACTCTGGCAAATTCGCCAGAATGCCTCCAGGGTCGTCTACGGAGAAATCAGTTTTGGCAGGCGAAGGCCATAGGACGAACTTTTTTAACACTGAAATTCCCATAGACGACCCTATAGGCAGTCTGTGAATTCGCCAGAGTGCCTCCAGGGTCATCTACGGGGAAATTAGTGTTGAGGGGCGAAGGCCATTGGGCGAACTTTTTTTAACACAGATATCCCCATACACGACCCTGTAGGCACTCTGGCAAATTCGCCAGAATGCCTCCAGGGTCATCTACGGGGAAATTAGCGTTGAGGGGCGAAGGCCATTGGGCGAACTTTTTTAACACTGAAATTCTCAAAGATGACCCTGTAGGCAGTCTGGTGAATTCGCCAGAGTGCATCCAGGGTCATCTACGGGAAATTAGTGTTGAGAGAAGGCCATTGGGCGAACTTCTTTTAACTCTGAAATTCCCATAGATGACCCTGGAGGCGCTCTGGCGAATTTGCCAGAGTGCCTCCAGGGTAGTCTATAGGAATTTCAGTGTTAAAAAAAAATTGTACAATGACCTTCTCTAAGGAATCATATACCTACATATAACTATCTTAAACCGAACCGAAGAAGGATGGTTAACAAATTATGGATTTACATCTTTCACAAGTTCAGACGTGATCATTCAATGTGTAGTTCTTAGTATAAAGTGAACAGTATATCTCGCTTCAAGAAGAATATATTATTAAATTAACATTAAACTATACTGATTCAAAAAAGAAAGTAAAAAAAAAAAAAAAAAATGTGAAAAATAGCATAAAGGATGAAATATAATAGTTCCAATGTTGCATGTTTGTGGACAAGAAGTCGTGCAAAGAGTTTAATGACATGTTGTTGTTGCCCACCCAACCGTATAGAATTTTGCTACGGATTTCAAAATAGCATGTGCAACCCGAGAATGTCAAATTGAATGGGTGACCCACGATTTTCTTTTTGTTATGATGTGCTAGAGAGCCTGGGTTATTGAGAAAACACACTAGTTTTTTTGTCTTCCGACATTTTAAAAAATGCCAAGGTTAACCGAAAATCAGAGGTTGCGTGCCATTGGTATGCATGAGGCTGGGATACCTCCAGAGGAGCTCGCTGCTGAGTTCGGATTCACTGTGGTCATTATTTACCGTCACCTTGGAAGATCTAGAACCACTGGATCTATTGCTGACCAACCGCCTTCAGGTCAACCAAGAGTTACGACCCCCTGCACAAGACAGACACATCAGGGCGTCTCACTTGTGGGATCGCTTCCTTCCGGCGACGAGGACAGCAGCAATTACTCCTGGTAGAACTAACAATAGAATCAGTGCACAAACTGTCCGCAACAGACTCGCTGAACACGGCATCCGAAGTAGGCGTCCATATCACGGACCAATCCTTACCCAACGTCATCGTACCGTCAGAATGGAATGGGTACGTCAGCGTGTTCGCTGAACTCCGCAGCGTTGGAGCACAGTTCTTTTTAGTGATGAATCACGATTTTGTCTACGGCGCGCTGGTGGTAGGGCAAGAGTGTATCGCCAACGAGGAGAACGGTTTTCTGATGATTGCGTGCGGGAATGAGACCGTTTCGACGGGGATAGTGTAATGGTTTGGGCAGGAATTCCCTTGCAGCATCGAACGCAGTTGATCTTCATCGATGGCAATCTGAATGGACAGCGATATAGGGGCGAAATTCTTAAAGCTGTTCCGTTGTTCAACGCTAACGTCTGATTGTAGTTCTTCCAGCAAGACAATGCCCGGTGTCACGTGGTGCGTATCTGTCGTGACTTTCTTGAGAAGCAGAGCATCGAACTTCTTCCCTGGCCCCCACTTTGGCCAGATTTGTCGCCAATGGAGCATCTTTGGGATCAATTGGACCGTCGGGTACGACTTCATACATTAGGCGATTTACGTAATGTTTTAAGGCAGGAGTGGAACGCGGTACCACAGGGCGACATTCAGAGACTTATCAGCTCCATGCGCCGTCGATGTCTTGCCATCCAAGAGGCAAACGGTGGACATACACGCTATTGACCGCATGTGTGAACTTTTCATTTCACCCCATGTCTGAATTGCGACGTCCTGACATGACGTTGGCAACAGCAAGAACATGAAATTATGCAAATTCATACAGCTAGACTCGAAGTATGAATTTACAATAATTTATTTGGGATTAAAGTCGAGAATACTAAGAAAAATTGCTCCTCAAAGTTTATTATACTTTCTTTTTTGACTCAGTATATAATAATTCTTTGGCTTTCCACTGATTTGCCTCGATACTCCAACAAAGAAGCCTACATCAACCGCCTCACCCGCCATTTCCACCTCCCTCACTATCCCCAATCTCTCTTCTGACACAAACTACTTTATTATTTGCCCCATTGGCGCTTCTCAATCTCCCGAACTATGATTCTGACTTTTTCCCTCGTAACACCCCTCATCCACTTATCCCTCTTGCCCTCGTCCCATTAGTTTTTTCTATTAGTTTTTCAAGGAATCTTATTCTTCTAGGCAAATATTTAGGGCTTTCTAAAATGAAATGGTCCAGGGTCTCCGTTACACCCAAGCAGTACATTTGGCTCCCTCTTTCCTCGCTCCTCCTTTCCCCCTCAACTCGAGTGACTTTGATCTCCCTTTGAACAACAAAGACCCCCCAAACGATCCATCGAGGTACTCCTCAAAAGTTGGCGCATCTTTTTTTGTATAATCCACCCAAACGGCTCCTGGCCATAACTCCAGCTCTTCAGTTTCTATTGCAATCCCCAGGAGAGAACCCTTCTCCTGATAAAACCGATCCTCCTAGATTTCCAGTTTCAGTGGAATAAATCTCAATTAACTCCCTTCCCTGCTTTGTCCACCCTGTCTGAATGTTAAATACATAGTTAAATGTCGCCTTACACCACCGACTGTGTGGAAGGTTTAACTGGTAATTCAAGTGACATAGTTTTCCCTTAATCTATTCTATCTTTAACAGTCATCCAAATTAGTTCCTCTCTGACCGCTTCATTTGGAAGAATTCTTATCTGTGTTATAAATTTATTCTGTTCATTAAACGCCTTTCGCTTATATTGGGAAACTTCACAAACTTTCAAACCAACCCGGCAATAATTCCAAATGAAATATTTTGTTGGTATTCTATTCACGGACATTTTCTCAATACATATTTTTGCTCATGCCCTTTTTTGTGGACATCTTGTCCATGCATATTTTGTTCAGAATGCCACGACACGCATACAAAGTGATCCAATGACCCCTTATTTAACACATCACCCAAATACCACATCTCTACAAATTTGTAATCTTACAGCGTTACCAAATCCTACACCTCTACCAAAATCCAACAGTTCCACCAATAACCTGCCGCTCTGCAAAACCCCAAAGCTCTACCAAATCTCACAATTCTACCAAATCCCACAGCTCTACCAAATCCCACACCTCTGCCAAATCCAACAGCTCTACCAAATTCATGGCTCTATAAACTCCTAAAGCTCTACCAAATCCCAAAGCTCCACTAAATCCTACAGCTAAAAATTCCGCAGCTCTACCAAACCCCTACAGTTCTACCAAATCCCCGCAGCTCTACCAAATCCCACAGCTTTGCCAAATCCACAGCTCTACCAAATCCTACAGCTCTACCAAATCCTACAGCTCTGCCAAATCCAACAGCTCTACCAAAATCTCAAAGCTCTACCAAATCCCACAGCTCTACCAAATTCATGGCTCTACAAACTCCTAGAGCTCTACCAAATCCCAAAGCTCCACTAAATCCTACAGCGCTACAAATTCCTCAGCTCTACCAAATCCATACAGCTCTACCAAATTCCTACAGCTCTACCAAATCCCACAGCTTTGCCAAATCCACAGCTCTACCAAATCCTACAGCTCCAGAATATCCTACAACTCTGCCAAATCCCACAGCTCTACCAAATCCTACAGCTCTACAAAATATCCAACTCTACTAAATCCCACACCTCTACCAAATCCCACAGGTCTACCAAATACTACAGCTCTATCAAATCCCACAGCTCTACCAAATCCTGCAGTTCTACCAAATCTCATAGCTTTACTAAATCTTGCAGCTCTACCAAATCCTACAGTTCGACCAATTCCTACAGCTTTAACAAATCCTACAGCTTTATGAAATCCTACTGCTTTACTAAACCCCAGAGCTCTACCAAATCTTACAGCATTACAAACCCTACAGTTTTAGCAAATCCTACAGCTCTACCAAATCCTACAACTCTACAATATCCACTGCTCTACCAAATCCCATAGCTCCACCAAAATACGACAACCCCCTTATTTAACATATCGCGCAAATCCCACACCTCTACCAAATCCAACAGCTCTACCAAATCCCACAGCTCAACTAAATCCTATAGCTCTCCCGAATAATACAGCTTACAAATCCCACAGCTCTACCAAAGTCCCACAGCTCTGTAAATTGAAAACGCTCTACCAAATCCCACATCCTTACCAATTCCACAGCTCTACCGAATCCTACTGCCCACAGCTCGACCAAATCCTACAGCTCTGCCAAATCCTACTGCTATAACAAATCCCGCACCTATACCAAATCCCACAGCTCTACTAAATCCTACAGCGCTGCCAAATACTACAGCTCTACAAAATCCCACACCTCCTTCAAATCTCACACTTTACCAAATTCCATATCTCTACCAAATACTACTGCTCTTGCTGACCTCACAGCCTTGCCAAATCCTACAGCTCTACTAAATCCTGCACTCTACAAAATCCTACCGCTCTAGCAAATCCCACGGCTCTACCAAATCCCACAGATCTACCAAATCCTACAACTCTACAATATCCCACTGCTCTACCAAAGCCCACAGCTCTACCGTATCCTACATCACTATTAGATCCCATAGCTCTACCAAATCCAACAGCTCTACCAAATCCCACACCTATGCCAAAAACCTATAACCCTTTAACATATATTGCCCAAACCCACACCACTAACAAATCTCACAGGTCTACCGAATACTATAGCTCTAACAAATCCCACAGCTCTACCAAATCCCGACCCGCTCTACCAAATTCACAGCTCTGCAAAATCCCAAAGCTCTAACAAATCCAACACGTCTACCAAATCTCACAGCTCTACCAAATCCTACAGCTCCACCAAATCCCACAGCTCTGCTAAATCCCACAGCTCAACAAATTCCTTGTGTTTTAACAAATCCTACAGCTTTTCGAAATCCTACAGCCCTACCAAATCGTACAGCTTGACTAAATCCCAAAGCTCTACCAAATCGTAGAGCTCTACCAAATCCTACATCTCTGTCAAATACTACAGCTCTACCAAATCATACAGCTCAACCAAATCCCACAGATCTACCAAATCCCACAGCTCTACCAAATCCTAAGCTCTACCAAATCCTACAGCTCTACAAAATTCCGCATCTCTTCCAAATCCTACAGCGCTAACAAATCCTACAGCTCTATCAAATCCCAGTTCTACGAAATCCCACACCTCTACCAAATCCGACAGCCCCTTATTTAACATACCCTACAGTTGTACCGAATACTAAAGCTCTAACAAATCCAACAGCTCTAGCAAATACCACAGCTCTACCAAATCCGATGGCTCTACCAAATTCAGACAGCTCTGCAAAATCCCAAAGCTCTAACAAATCCAATACGTATACAAAATCCCGCAGCTCTACCAAATCCTACAGTTCCACCAAATCCCACAGCTCTGCCAAATCCCACAGCTCTACCAATTCATAGTGCTTAAACAAATCCTACAGCTTTAGTTATTCTTACGGCTTGACGAAATCCTAGCTTTAGCAAATCCTACAGCTCTACCAAATCCTACAGCTCTACTAAATCCCAAAGCTCTACCAAATTCTACAACTCTACCAAATCCTACATCGCTGCCAAATACTACAGCTCTACCAAATCCCACAGATCTACCAAATCCCACAGCTCTACCGAACAAATCCCACAGCTCTACCAATTCCTACAGTTCTACAAAATTCCGCATCTCAAAATCTACAGCTGTTCCAAATCCTACAGCTCTATTAAATTCTACAGTTCTACCAAATTCCACAGATCTACCAAATCCCACAGCTCTACCAAACAAATCCCACAGCTCTACCAAAACTGCTCTACAAAATTTCACATTTCTTTAAAATCTGTAGCTCTACCAAATCGTACAGCTCTATCAAATCGTACAGCTCTATCAAATAGCACAGTTCCACACCTCTACCAAAATCCGATAACCCCTTATTTAACATATCACCCCAAACCCACACCTCTGCTAAATCCCACAGCTCTACCAAATCCCACAGATCTACTAAATCTTACAGCTCTTCCAAATCCTACAGCTCTACCAAATACTGCAGCTCTAACAAATTCCACCCTCTACCAAATTCCACACCTCTACCAAAGCCCACAGCTCTACTAAAGCCTACGGCTCTAACAAATCCCACGGCTCTACCAAATCATAGAGCTCTATTCACAACCAGAGGACACCGTTGGACGGTGCATAATACGCCCACACTTCCAGAAATTATAAAACATTATCTGGGCATATATAAAAGTCTAGAAAATGATAAAAATTCTAAGATCGAAGGGCCGTAACCCCACCAAAAATCAACCAAGCGGAATGAAATTCGATCTTGATCTGTAAGTATCCACAAGAAAGTATATACTAAAAATGTTCTCAATATGTTCAACTATAATGAAAACAAGAGGCCCCAGGAGGCTTGCGGGCGCTCACCTGACATGGTAGTCTAAATATCAAACCAGGGACTTGAATAAGCTGCATATGCCCCTCCTAAGAAAAACATATACCAACTAGATGAAGCGATTGTGCCCACACAATACACAGGAATTTCCTTTTATTTTATTTTCAGTTCCTGCACTTTTACGTCCTAAAATTGAGATAAACGCATAAAAAACAGATTTTTTTCCCAAACAAAATATTTTCAGCTTAAATTTTTTTTTTCTTCTTCATAAAAAAACAAAAAACTAATTTCCAGATTTTGGTCCCACCTGGACCGCAAATTTTCAGTGTAAAAAAAAAATTCCGGATTTTGGTCCAAAATTTTCCAAGTCCCACCTGGACCCCAAATTTTCAGTTACTGCACTAATTTAAACATTTGGGCTCCCATAGAGAGCTCAAATATGGACCCAGGGAATTGATTTCCATAAACACGTGAAACAATCTTCCAAAGATGTGAAATTTGAAAGCTTTAGGAGCAGTGGTTTGGGAAAAAAGTAGTCTTATATGTTTTTCCCATTACCCACAGTGTTACAAAATGCTGACTCAGCACTTTTTCAAAGTCCCCAAAAAGTACCCCATGATAAAACCGATGGCATTTTTTTTTTACCATTCCATTCTGTTGGTCCTAAGGAAGCTTCACAACATATAAGAATTCTCAGTGCCGTGTAGTTTTGGAGATATGGGCATTTTAATTTTTTTCTATTTTTAGCTCCTGCGGTTCCTATGGGGCGAGGGGAAAAATTGTTTGCATAAATTAAGTACTTATGACCCAATATGCCCTCATATCAAATTTGGTCCAAATTTGCCTCTTGGTTTGGAAAATAGAAATTTTGGGAGGGGCAAATGTCACTGCCCCTCCCATTACGACGCCAAATATAGCCCCACAAACTTCTCTTGAACAAATCTGAGTCTACACCTCAAAAGGAAGCTGCACACCAAATATCAAGTCTCTGCTACTGCTGGTTCATGAGAA
Source organism: Pictodentalium vernedei (assembly GCA_031216915.1). NCBI lineage: Eukaryota > Metazoa > Mollusca > Scaphopoda > Dentaliida > Dentaliidae > Pictodentalium > Pictodentalium vernedei. The sequence continues at coordinate 485,302,070 of CM062292.1, read as the reverse complement.
GATTTTTTAAGATTTCAGCAAACTTTTTGGGTGTGGCCCTACCAATGGGCGAAGCAACTTGATTTGAACAAAATCAAATTACAATGTCATAACAAACTTATTATCTCAAATATCAATTAAATTGGTTCAGCGGTTTGGGAGGAGAAGACGCAAACACCATGTTCATGGACGACGGACGCCGGGTGTCGGACGACGGACGGTGAGTGATCACTATAGCTCTCCTGACTGAAAGTCAGGTGAGCTAAAAAGTCTGGAAAATGAAAAAAAAATCTGGAAAACTCTAAAAATTATAAGTTCAAGGGCAATAACTCAGACCAAAGATCAACCGAGTGGAATGAAATTCGAACTTGATCTGTAAGTATCCATAGCAAAGCCATGTATAAAAAATATTCTCAATATGTCAGTCCATAACGAAAAAAAAGTCTGGAAAACGGTAACTAAGTTCAAGGGCAGTAACTCCACCAACAAGCGGCCCCACGAGGCCTGAAGTGCTCAACTTGAACAAAACCTTGATATAAAACAAGGCCAAGAATGAATCTACATTAAGCAATCAATCTCCATGGGATCCAATGTCAATCCTTGAGCCCCTCAGTAGTGACTACAATAGTCCAAGCATCATGCCTTTTCTTCAGTTAATCATAATGTAAAAAGTGGAGCTCCCCTATGAAGCTCCTTGATACAACCTATGTGGATTAATCTAAGTTACACACCTCTGAAGGGCACTTGATAAAAAATTTCTAATTCCTCAGCTACATGGCTCCTCTTTTTCTATTTTTAGCAGTTAATTTTTCATATAAATCAAATATCTGTTTCCCACTTATGCTGCATATCACATTTTGTTAAAATGAGATTAAGAGTTCTGAGTAGTGAACTAGAAATGATGTATACCAAATATGAAAGGATTCTAACTGGTGGGTGTGAAGAAGAGTTTTAAAGAAATTTGGTCATATTGCACAAATTAAAATTCGGGCTACCATAGGGGGCCAAATATGAACCCAGGGGTTCAATTTGAACAAACTTGAATCTGACCCCTCTCCCCCTTAGAGGTTGTTGTATACCAAATATGAAAGGATTCTGACTGGTGGATCTGAAGAAGATTTTTATAGATTAACCCCTGGACTGCACTAAGTTAAACGTCGGGAGAGTCTTAATATTAACATAGGCACTCGATTTGAACAAACTTGAATCTGATCCCCCCCTGCCCCCCCCCCCCCCCCCTTCCCCAGAGAAGTTGTACACCAAATGTGAAACCATTCAGATTGGTGGACATGAAGAAGATTTTTAAAACTAATTCCCTCATATTTCACTAAGTTAAAATTCGGTTTACCATTGGGGGACCAAATATTAACCATGGGACCTGATTTGAACAAATCTGAATCTGACCCTCCTAGAGATGTTGTACACCAAATATGTAAGGATTCTGATTGGTGGAGCTGAAGAACATGATTTTTGAAGAAATGTCCTCATATTGCACTAAGTTAAATTCAGGCTCCCACAGGGAGCCTAAATATTAACCCAGGGACCTGATTTGAACAAACTTGAAGAATCTGACCTCCCAAGAGATGTTGTATTCAGTTCTACTGGTCCTAAGGATGCTTCATACAATATAACAGTTCTCTGTTCCATGTGGTTTTGGAAATATGGGCGTTTGAAAATATTTCTATTTTTAGTTCCTGGGGTTCCCACAGGGACACACAAATTTTTTTGTTGCATGAGTCAGGTACTTATGACCCAATAATGCCACATACAAAATTTGGTTGAAATCGGACCATCACTTCAGAAGATAGAAATTTTGGGCGGGGCTGTTACTCCTTCCATAACAAAGCCAAATATTGCTTCACAAACTTCGTTTGAACAAACTTGATTCTACACCTCAAGAGGAAGGAAGCTCCATACCAAATATCAAGTAATTGGGTCATGAGAAACAGATTTTTAAAAAATGTTGGAGCATTTTCCTCCACCCCCTGCTGTTATGTTATATAAAGGATTACAAGAGCCCCCAAGGAGCCTTAATTGCTCACCTGACAAATTGTTCAAAGTATTTTGGATCACATTCAGCTAATCATGGCTCATCAACACTTCAGAGGAATGAAGTCATGAAATTATTAGAGGGGTCCTTTTTTTTTTACTTAAATTCACTCTAATTCCTTCAAAACACATTTTGTAGCATTTTTTTCCTCTGCTTATTTGATACACAGAGGTGGGGAGTGGGGTTGGTGGTCATAGGGGTACTTTTTTTTGGGGGGGGAGGGGGGGTGGTTGCATAAAATCACTCTAAATCTTTCAAAATATATTTTGCAGCCAAACATTTTGTTACATATAACTGCCCACATCGTCCCCCCCCCCCCCCCCCGCCCCACACACACAAGGAAGGGAAGGGAGGATATAGGGTAAAAACATTTTTGCATAAAACCACTCTTAATTCATCAAGGAACTGAATTTTGAAAACAATCAAAAAAAAAATTTCTGAATTTTGGTCCAAAATTTCCTAAGTCGGAACCAGGCCTCAAAATATTCAGGCTATAAAATTTTGTTTTCATCTCAAAATTGAATAAAATGCATAAAAAATCAACAAAAAAAATGTTTCTTGAATTTTGGTCCAAAACTTCTAAGTCCGAACCAGACCCAAAATTTTCAACCCAGGGACCTGATTTGAACAAACTTCAATCAGACGCCCTTAGAGATGATGTATACCAAATGTTAAGGGATTCTGACTGGTGGATTGGTGGATCTGAAGAAGATTTTGAAGAAATTTCCTCATATTGCACTAAGTTAAAATTTGGAGCCCAAATATTAACCGAGGAACTTGATTTGAACTAACTTGAATCTGGCACCCCCCCCCCCCCCCCCCCCTCCAGAGATGATGTATACCAAATATGAGAGGATTCTGACTGGTGGATCTGAAGAAGATTTTTAAAGAAATTTCCTCATATTGCACTAAATTCAAATTCGGGCTCCCATAGGGAGCCCAAATATTAACTGAGGAACTCGATTTGAACAAACTTGAATCTGGCCTCCTTAGAGATGATATATACCAAATATGAGAGGATTCTCACTGGTGAATCAGAAGAAGGAGATTTTTAAAAAATATTCCACGTATTGCACAAAGTTAAACTTTGGGTTCCAATAGAGAGGTCAAATACTAACTCAGGGACCCGATTTGAACAACTTGAATCTGTCCCCCTTGAGATGTTGTATACAAAATATGAAAGCATTCTGACTGGTGGATCTGAAAAAAAAAGATTTTTAAAGAAATTTCCTTATATTTCCCTAAGTTCAAATTTGGGCTCCTACAGGGAGCCCAATTATTAACCCAGGCACTCTTTTTGAACAACCTTGAATATGACCCCTCTGCAAATGTTGTAAACCAAACTTGAAAGGATTCTGAATGGTGGATCTGAAGAAGAAGATTTTTAAAGAAATTTCCTCAAATTGCACCACTTTAAACTTTGAGCTCCAATAGAGAGCCCAAATACTATCTCAGGGACCCAATTTGAACAAACTTGAATCTGACCCACCTAGAGATGTTGTAAACAAAATAGCAAAAGATTTCCACTGGTGGATCTGAAGAAGATTTTTAAAGAATGTTCCACATATTGCACAAAGTTAAAATTTTGGTTCCAATAGAGAGCCCAAATCTTAACCCAGGAACTCGATATTAACAAACTTGAATCTGGCTCCACTAGAGATGATGTACACCAAATATGAGGGGATTCTGACTGATTGATCTGAAGAAGATTTTTAAAGAAATTTCCTCATATTACACTAAGTTAAAATTCAGGCTCCCATAGGGAGCCCAAATATTAAATGAGGAACTCGATTTGGACAAACTTGAATCTGGCCTCCCTAGAGATGATATATACCAAATATGAGAGGATTCTCACTGGTGAATCTGAAAAAGATTTTTAAAGAATATTCCACGTATTGCACAAAGTTAAACTTTGGGCTCCAATAGAGAGCCCAAATACTAACTCAGGGACCCGATTTGAACAAACTTGAATCTGACAGGGAACCCAATTATTAACCCAGGGACTCAATTTGAACACACTTGAATCTGACCCCTCTACAAATGTTGTATACCAAACATGAAAGGATTCTGACTGGTGAAGTTGAAGAAGATTTTTAAAGAAATTTCCTCAAATTGCACCATGTTAAACTTTGGGCTCCAATAGAGAGCCCAAAAACTATCTCAGGGACCCAATTTGAACAAATTTGAATCTGACCCCACTAGAGATGTTGCATAACAAATATTAAAAGATTTCAACTGGTGGATCTGAAGAAGATTTTTAAAGAATATTCCACTAAGTTAAAAATCAGGGTCCAATCTTAACCCAGTGACTCGATTTGAAAAAACTTGCATCTGATCCCCCCTAGAGATGTTGCATGACAAATTTGAAAAGATTCTGACTGGTGGATCTGAAGATTTTTTGAATTTTTGAAAAAAATTATGGGTGCTATCAGAGTTATGCCCTTGTGGAGCCCACCTTTATTTGAACCCACTTGAATTGATATATGATGAGGAACATGCACACCAAATGTGGTTCAATTTGGTATAGTAGATTGTGAGCAGAAGTCGATAATGTAAAGTTCACGACGGACGACGACAGACGACGGACGGCAAGTGATAAGTTTAACTCCCTCCGGTGAGCTAAAAATCAACTGAGCAGAACGATATTCGAACTTGATCTGTAAGTATCCATAACAAAGCTGTATACCAAAAATTGTCTCAATATGTCCATCCATAATGAAAAAAAAAATCCAGAAAACAATTCTGGACAGACGGACAGACGCCAATGCTATATAACATAATACGACTGTTTTTATAAGACGGCGGTACAAAAATCATCATTCCAATTTTTCCTCATTTCTTTTCACCAAAACACAGCTACTGACCATTCACTGGAACGAGCTCATTTTGCTCATTCCAAATGAGCTTACTCCAACTGGATGTTATAAGCTGTGTTTTGAGGTATAACATAACATTTTAATTTTTCCATGTTATTTTACCGAAGTTAATAAAAATTGATAAATTTGTCTCTTGAATGCAAGAAGGCTTTGCAATGCTTTAGCATTGCAAGACCTTCTTGCACTCAAGGGACGAATTCCACCGCCACCCATGCTATTCTGTAGATTATGGGGCCTAAAACATAAAACAAACCAAGAACATGAATTTTTGATGGCAAAGAAATAATACAAAAACCAGAGGCTCAAGAGAGCCTAAAATGCTCAGTAGTTCCAGAGAAGATGAAAATGTGATTTCCCGTAAGGTTTCTATAGTAACTATAAGCCACAATTGTGGCCATGTTTGCAACCCAATCAACATTAAACGAAGATCATTGTTAGATTGTGACCAAGTCATCAATCATATGAAGCTTCAATACATTTGGCTTTGTAGTTTCAGAGAAGATGTTTGAAAATCAATCAATCAGAATCAAAGAATGCTTCTGGCTGCCATGTTTTTCAACCAACGGGAATAAAATGAGGATCGTTTGTAGAGGACCTCCCACAGACCATCGTTGCCATGTTTGGCAATTGCAGTCACGTTTGTAACCCGATCAACATTAAATGAGGATTGTTGGTCGAGGAGGTCCCAGTCATAGTTTATGTGAAGTTTCAAAACATTTGGCCTTGTAGCTTCAGAGGAGATTTTTGAAAATACACGAACCAAAATCAGAGAATGCTTCTGGCAGCCATGTTTTTCATCCAATGGGAAAATGAGGATCGTTTGTAGAGGTCCTCCCATAGAACATTCCTGCCAAGTTTGGTTCACACTAGCACAGAAGTTCCAGAGAAGATGCAAATGTGAAAAGTTTACGGATGCCGGACGACAACGGCCGCCAAGTGATGGTAATAGCTCACATGGCCCTTAGATAAAATAAAAACCGCACACCCATATGCAATTTTACAAAAATGGCCAGAGAAATAGATCTACTTTGTGGGGCCTTATCTTCATGTGTCGATTATCATGGAAATTTCATCAAATTGTTACTTTTCATTCATTTCAAGGCATATTTAATGCTGTAAAATGTATTTCATTACCCATAACAGAAAAATTACCAGATTACCGGAAATAATAGTAGGAATACCTTTACTAAGAATAGCACACACAGGTTGAAAATAGTATCATTCAGTCCAGAGCTATGGTAAGTCTCCCATACCAATACAGATATCCAGAGCTATGGGAATTCTTCCATACCAATACAGAAATCCAGAGCTATGGGAAGTCTCCCATACCAATACAGATATCCAGAGCTATGGGAATTCTTCCATACCAATACAGAAATCCAGAGCTATGGGAAGTCTCCCATACCAATACAGATATCCAGAGCTATGGGAATTCTTCCATACCAATACAGAAATCCAGAGCTATGGGAATTCTTCCATACCAATACAGAAAGAAAATTATAATAGAGTTTATAGAGAAATACACTTTATTAGATAAAAACAGAAGAATGTTTTTCACTTAGATTATAGTACAATGATTGAGAATTACTACACAAGGCGATGTAGGACAATTTTCTAAGTGAACATGTCACAGACAATTTCATTTCTATCTGATTACCTGTGATAAAAAATAAAAACAACAAAACATATACAAAAACAATGTTTTTACAAATAATTGAGAATATAATCTGTATTTATGAATTTAAAATTTATAACAATATGTAAAACTGGACCAAACTAGACTCCTAAAGTGGATCAATGATCTAGACTCATTTAGGTTTAAGAAACCATGACTAACATATAGAGTCAATGACCCTGACTAATTCTATGCTATTTCTTTTATAGGTTAAAAAATTGTGTTAGGATCCCCATCATTTAGTTCAGTCCTACTAAAGAACGAACACAAACGAACATAAACAAACACAAAGGAACACAAGTAAAAAAAGGGGAAAATATAGGTTAACTCCCTGCACACTGATGTTGAAATATCTAAAGTTCAGGGTGCAAATATTTCCCATAATGCAACTAGAAATTTAACCAATTCAATCTTGTTTGACAGAGCTCAATGAGCTCTGTCAAACAAGATTGAATTGGTTAAATTCCCAGTTGCATTATGGGAAAAATGGCTACTTCAAATCTGGATATTTTGACATCAGCGTGCAGGGGTTAATAAAAGTTTAAACGGTATGGAGGATGTGTGCACTGTTATATTGTACTCAGGTTTATCATTTTATCTGCTTCTGTTGAGTATTATATTGTTAAGGGGTTTAAAATGCGTTGCATAGCGCACAACTTGTGTTCGTTGATTTGTCACTTTGGCTGACCCAACTAAATAATGGACACAAGAGGCGACAGCAAGTCATTGATTAGCTGTCAAATTGAGTTGGATTATCGTTTGCATAAATGTCTGGTTTAAAATTGTCTTTTTTATATTTTAGCTGGAGTTTGCAGACCAACTGGTTGTCTGTAGTAGGTGATTCTTTCGTCTGTTGTTCAGGCATGTAAATTCGCCACTTATGTGATGTAGCCCATTGAGATCTTCTGCCCTCATCGACATATATAGTTTGCCTCAGGCTGTAAAAGGTGGAAGTGATTCAAAGGGTGGTGTCTTGTTGATATTTTGGCATGTATAGTCTGCGACCAGTAGTTGTTGATCGGGCCCTCATTGACGAGCATCATCTGTCTCCAGCTTAATCAGGGAGGCCGCTCATTGAGTACACATCCAACAAATGAGAAGGTCGTATGGCCAAAGGTTTAAAGCTTCATAGACCGGTTGCTGATCCAAGATGACTTGGAGCTTCCACAGGTTTAAGCTGAGAATTGGGGGTCATTTTGACTCTGCCATGGCGGGACAAGCCAAATGGTTGCACCTGTTTGAACTGGAGAGAAGAAATCCCAGCATCAATGTCAGCAAGGGAGTGGTCCCCGCATGATATTCCATAACAGTTACAAAATTAGGATTGGAGAAAGCTCCTGAAGTATTTTTGTGGTCAGGGTCATCCACCAATCCTTCAGAAAGGTTAAGATGCCATGTTTGAAGCTCCTCACTCACAAAAAAGAGTTGATACAATCGGTATACACTTTATCGTTATAAAAACAAAGTGACTGCACTTGATCTGTCTGGATTAACTCGTGGATGTGAAGAAGATTTTTTGAAGAAAAGTCTTGTATACTGCACCAAGTTAAAATTTGGGATTCCGCAGGGAGCCTAAATATGATAACAGCATTTGATTTGAACAAACTGTAATCTGAACCTCCTAAGGTTACTACATATCAAAGGATTCTGACTACTGGATCTGAAGATTTTTACAAAAATTTCCCCACATTGCACCAAGTTAAAATTTAAGTTGCCAAGGGAAGTTCAAATATGAACCCAGTTACTTTATTTGAACAAACTGCTATTCAAGAAGCATACTGCAAACCAAATATCAAAAGATTCTGAATGATGGATCCGAAGAAGAGGATTTTTAAAGAATATTGCTCATATTGCACAATGTTGAAATTGAGGTCCCCATAGGGAGCCCAAATATATAAACCCCATACTTGGTTTGAACAAACTTGAATCTCAACTTGATACTGACCCTTGTAAGGATTCGGTATATACCATGTATCAAAAGATCCTGACCAGTCGTTCTGGAGAATAAGAGTTTTAAAGATTATTCCTCATACTGTACTGAGTTAAAATGTGGGCTCCAATAGGGAGCCCAAATATTAACCCAGGGACTTGGTTTGAACAAACTTAGATTTGACCTCCCCAAGGATGCCGTATGCCAAATATCAAAAGATTCTGATCAGTGGTTCTGGGGAGGAAAGTTTTTAAAATTTTTGCAAATATGGAGACTCAGCACTTTTTGGATGTCCCCCCTACAGATCAGCCTGACACAACCAATGGCTATTTTTTTTATTACTCAATTCTTTGAGTACTAATGATGTCTCATACCAAATAACAGTTCTAGGTTCCAAGTGGTTTGGGAAATATCGGCATTTGAAAATATTTCTATCTTCAGCTCCTAGGGTCAGACAGGGATTTTTTTTTTTACGTGAATCAAATACTTATGACTCAATAATGCCACATACAAAATTTTGTTCAAACCAGCCGACCGGTGCAGAAAATAGAAATATTGGGTGGGGCCCAAATTATTGCCCCTCCAATTACATAGGCAAATATTGCTCCACGAACTTGATTCTACAGCTCAAAAGGAAGCTCCATTCCAAATATAAAGTCATTGTACTCACTGGTTCATGAGAAGGTTTTCAAAAAACATTTTCCCCACCCCCTCCCTATGGGGCATAACAACTTTATTTCAACAAACTGGAATTAACATATGATAACGAACATGCATATCAAATTTGGTTCATTTTGGCCTAGTGGTTCATGAGGAGAAGTCGGTAATGTAAAGTTCATGTCAGATGGACGACAGTAAGTGGACAGATGATGGACAGAAAGTGATCACTTAATCTCCCTCTGACTTTCAGTCAGGTGAGCAAAAATCGATTTGTTGAGAATCTAAGTAAAGAAATTTAACTTCGCACGTTTGTTTTTAAATTATGTACTTACAAACGACTGACGAGCCTACACTCAGTTTAACATGCAAGTATTATCCCAAACGGGGATGATAGCGGTATTTGCAGCTGATAAAAAAAAATAATAATAAATATATAAAATATAAAAATGACAATTATAAATCAGCCAATTATGCAAGCGGCAATCCAATTCAATTTGACAACTAATTAATTGCCTGCTGTTGCCTCTTGTGTTAATTATTTAATAGGTTCAGTCAACAGCGACAAATTAATGAACATAAGTTCTGTGCAATGCAACACAACACATTTTAAATCCTCTTAATCATCAAAATATTCATCAGAAGTGGATAAAATTTTACATGTGATTAAAATATACCAGTATGCAAGCCATCTACCCCTTAAAACCTTTATTACAGTTCAGTCGCCGTGGATTGGTCGTAATCCACGCGTGGGCAGTAATGTCCATGCATGTGTTTACCAGGAAATAAAAAATCATCATCATCAAAATTTTAATTAATGAAGCACCGGGTAGCTATCTAATATTATAGAGTCCATGGAAATACTGCCCACCCCATGGAAAATGATCAGTCCACGGCGGCTGTACTGTAGCTTATATATTTCCGCCTTTTTAAGTTGTGTTCATTTATGTTCATTCTTTAGTGGGACCCTGAAGTTAATTTAATAATTCCATGGTTGTACAGGTTTTTACCACCATGTGGGTTTCCGAGATGGTGTATTAAAGTCAAGACCTGGTCTCTGGGTATAGGTGGATGAGTGTTAGGACGAATCAATATATGACCCAGAGGTGAGGTTCAGACTTCAATATTTAATTTTGGAAATCCACCTGCCTGGAGGTAATAGACAATTTACAATACTCCTCCCTTTCCTGACTTGTTTGCATAAATTTTGACAATCATTAACCATCTATGAATTGATTTTTTATGAATGAAGGCCATGACGTAATGGTACTGCATTCTTGTGCTATGCATGACAATCCCCATTCATTGTTCTACTTCTATTATAACCGCTGAAGTTTATAGTAGTGTTTCAGTTGTGTGTTTCTTTGTTTTATTTTTCAGGTTTAACACATGTTAGGACTATATAAAACTAGAGGTACTATGATCAAGCTCACAAAGTGACCCCCCCCCCCCCCCCCCCCCCCCCGCGCCTCAGTTGTTGCGCTTACGAGGACACAACCATATGATGTAGCAACTGAAATGTATCAGTTAGATTATCTCCCCTTGGAAATGTCAGTACGGAATTATATTGCTTCATGTACATCTTCATATGGAGTTCTTCCATTGTGTAAAGTTTCATGAAAATTCTTCGGTTATATTAATAAAACGGTTTAGGAGGAGATGCACTTATAAGGATGGACAGACAGACTTTGTTTGCGGGGGGTATAAATATCATCATTGCAAAAGATGATCGTCTAATTTATGTTGCTGAGTTGTTAGTGATTATTTATCACATAATTACTTTTATCAAAATGGTGGCCCCAATTTGCAATCAATTTGTCATGAGTGCAAGTAAAAATGTTCACTTTCTAAATTGAATGATAGCACATACAGTTCAAAACAGATTTGTATTTTGTCTAGACTCCTTTTACTTGTATTGGGGGGGGGGGGATACATTTTTGTGAGACACATTCCAGTATTTCCTGGCGGAATTAAATTTTTCCCCTTCACCAAAGTTATATATACGAGGCTTCTAAAACTTAAGTTTGCATGTGCAGTGAACTTGCTTCAATGAAGGGGCATAAATCTATTGAATATTTCATAACTTAACAGGCCAATGTACAGTTCTATTCCAACCAGTGTAGTTTAGACTCAAGTCCCACTTGTGTCCTGTTAATATAAAAAGGGGTGAGAGTGGTGTACATAAAAAATTGCTTAAATTCTTAAATGTTTATATGAAAATTGGTAAAAATTATGTTTTTTTCTCCAACCATAAAGAACAAATAGTGAAATTATTAAGTGGCAGACACTTTTTTGTTCTATAAATTTACATGAAAATGGTCTTTAAAACCAACTTATAGAAAATAAAATGTTAGCAATTTAATCAACAAATCGATGAAATCAGCCAAATTTCTGAACTTTCTCATGACTGTAAATTAAAAATAACAGCTGAGTAACATATTTCAGTGGTTGACAACACAAACAATATTTGTAACTGAACAAAATGTAGTCAGGTCATATAATAATGGAATCACTGCATTTGTTATTGCACTTGATATTTGATAATTTATTGGGGTTTAATGACATCTCTAACAGCTATACAAGATAGATCAACCAGAAAACCTAGGAAAATTACTGAAATAGCTGGTGGAGTACTGAAAGCCCATATTTGGGCTTCATACTGAAAGACAGGCACTGTAGCTTAAAATATTCACATTCTGTGAATGTACATTACATTATCTTTAAAGTCTTCTTTATTCTGTGTGCAGTTGCTTTGTTACAATTTATGGGAGAGTGCCTTAGGCATACACCCATAAATTGTAACATGGCAAAGCCACATGAACAAATTTGAATGACCAAGAATACTTCAATACTCTCCTAGTTAAGTATTTGTTCCACTTTCCAACTTGTACACTGGGTAATTAACCCTTTGAACCTTGGTGGTATCTTCCATGTCAGTTCTATGGCAGTAATTAAAAGAGTCTATATTCATTATTTGGGGGTAGACCACTTAATATTTACAAATGTAGCCTCAGAGCTTTACATTGAAAATACTGATTGATCACCCAACACCTTCACTTAACAATTATCCTAATTAATGAAATTATGACATACCATGTTTCTGGGCTGGAAAAATGGCCTCTTGAGTTTAACCCTTTACCCAACGAATTGGCCGCATCCGCCCACGTAATATGCAAACTCAGCAGTTGGAAAAAATATTATTAAAATATTGAGCTCGTTCCAGCGAGGAGTCACATGACATGGTTTTGTTGAAATTTTTTGAAAAATTTCAAAAACTGATATTTAAAATAATAAATTTTAATATTGTCTGCGTTGGGTAAAGGTTTAAAGGGAAAAGAGCAAGGCATTTTTACGTATTATTTATTTATTGGTGTTTAACTGGTTGAGTGCTAGAAGCCACTCTCTGGGCTTTCAAAAAAATGAGGATACCACAGCAAAAGCCAATATTTTCCTTGTTCATGTTTCATATTCTGTTAAACACAAATAGTATTTTGTTCGTAGAAATTTAGTTTATTACAATGTATTGGAGAGTTCCTGTGTGACTCTCCAATAACTTGTAATAAAACAAATTTTGAACAGGTTCAGACCACCAAAAATAATCTAGCCCTCAACCAGTTAAGGTCACATAATTATGCACAATGGCTAATCATGACCGTGACAGTGTTATGGGTGAAGCTAGCCGGAGTACCCAGAGAGAACCACTGAGCAACGACAAGCAGCTGCCAGCTCCCCAACATCGTAACTCCGCACTGCAGCACAGGCAGGGTTATATTGGTTGAAGACATGTGCACCATCGACGTGCAGTACGCCTTAGTATACGGCATCATCGTGCCCCCATGTGGACAATCGGGGTTAAGTACCTTGCCCAAGGACACAACGCGGGAGTCTGAATCGATCGCTCAGACGGTCACCCATCCGAGGACTAACCGGGCTCGATGTTGCTTAACTCGGTGATCTGACAGGAACCTTTTACCGCAATGCCACCGCGCCCCCAGGAATTTTTACAAGCCTCGTATGTTGGAGGCATATGCACTATAAACTGTTTGGGTGCTAGAAGCCACTATCAGGACTTTCAAATAAATGAGGGTATCAGTGCAAAAGCCAATGTTTTCCTTGCTCATGCTTGATACTCATTCAAATAAGAATAATTTTTGTTTGTATATCTTCTATTACAAATTATTGGAGAATGAGGGCACCCTCCAATAATTTGTAATAAAACAAATTTTCAATAACAAATTAGGACCCCACAAATAATCTAGCCTCAACCAGTTAACCAGCCCTTAACCAGTACCATAGGTACTTAATGACATCATAAAGTGATAGAATTTATTAAAGAAACAAATCCAAAACAAAACACAATAAACACTGACAGCATGTGTCATAAAAGACCTTGACACACATACATTCTCCAGATATCGACAAAAAAAAAAAACCTTCTTAAAAAAATAATTCATGAGATTAAATGATGAAGAACAAAACAAGACACAAAACATACAAAAAACGCTAATAGATAAATGTTCATGAAGGAATGTTAGCAGTGAATAAGAGAATAGCTAAGCATTACCTGGGGCACCTGAGGGAATTCTAGATGGCAGAGACAAATAAAAAACTAGGATACTTTGAATGTAAACAAATTTGTCAAGGTTAACTCGGCCAAAAATTCATCAACATCTGCCCAGAGCTGTGTGAACAAAAAAATATAACAGAAAGAGAACTCATGACTCATTCCTGCAATTCTCACTGTAAGAAAAGTGTGGGCGAGTTATTGACAATTCACCTCAAACTCTAAAGTTTTCTCTCAGGCAATTGTTCCTGATTTTTTTAATGATGGAGGAGGGATTTATTATCTGTTTGTTTGAAATGTGTCACAATTTTGAAACGTTACTTTCCAAGGTCATTCAACAGTTGTTTTTCACTAATAAGAGTTTCCATTATATTTCCATCAAGTCTGAAAAGAACTAGCTTTAGTCGCTGTAGATTTTGACTTGCTAAAAATAAAAGATAAAAACTTTTTAATTTTTTTTCTTTTAATGATGAGGGAGGTGCCTGAAAAAGAAGATTATATATCAATAAACTAATGTGAGAGACTTTAAAAATCACTACACGAAAGAGTGAAATTGTTCCTTCAACTGGCTGAGAACTGAAATTCTGTATTTGATGATTTCGTTATATCACATGACTTGGTTGAAGACAGGGAGAATGGTGGCTCATTGTTTACATGACTTGGTTGAAGACAGGGAGAATGGTGGCTCATTGTTTACAGAATTGGACTACAAACAGAAAGTCACATGGTTCAATCACCACCAGGGGTAAATGCGTTGTGTCCTTGGGCAAGACACTTAATCCCGATTGCCAAAGGACACAACGCAGTTGTACTAAGGCATGCTGCATGTCGATAGAGTACTTGTCTTCAACCAATGCTGATCCTGCTTGTGTGGAGTTAGAACACTGGGGAGGCTGGCAGTTGCTCGCCATTGCTCAGTGATTCTCTGCGGGTACTCGGCCTTCCTCTACCCGTAAGACTATCCGACGTGAAGTGACCCTGGCTGTCAAAAGTGTCATTAAATCCAAATAAACAAAATAAGGCCTAAAAAAATTGTTTCTCAGGCCCTCCCGCATGGTCCTTTTGGCTGCCGCATGCTCTCTTTTTATAACCAATTTAAACTTAAAAAAACTAAAAACAAAATGGTTTATGTCTGATATTTTTCCCAAGTTAAAAAAATTGATGAATTTGTCCCTTGAGTGCAAGAAGGCTTTGCAATGCTTTAGCATTGCAAAGCCTTCTTGCACTCAAGGGATGAAATACACCACCACCTATGCTATTCTGTAGATTATGAGGCCTTAAACTTGAACCAAGAACATGAACTTTTGATGGCAAAGAAGAAATTACTGAAATAAAAAATAAAATAAAAAAACGCTCGCCCGCATGCAATTTCACAAATAATGGCCTGAGAAACAGAAGATCTACTTTGTGTGGCCTAAATAAATAAATAAATAAATAAATGAGAAGACAAGAAAATACTTAACAGATTTAGTCTTTATACAATGTATACGATATCAAAATTTGCTATTTTTAATAAATATTTTTCTATTCAAAATGCTCCTCATAATTTCAACACGACCATATCATATGACCTTTCATTAATTCGCTCCACTCAGGGGTAACATGATATGCTTTTAAAGATTCTTTTGAAAACTAATTTTTTTCAACAGCACAACTGGTGTACTGTACAGGTATATGTGTCCAATTTATTAGGAAAAAGATTAACAGTCAAAACTGATCTGTGCTTTTCACAAAACTGTCATTAAATAGAGAGCAATCGCTTGACTGGACTGGTTACGTGAAATAATTCATGAGAGGTGAGGGACGTTGTACAAGCACGAGTGTGCGAATGCACACAAGTGTTTTACAATATAGCCCCTCGCCTCGAATGATTTCACGTAACCAGTCCAGTCAAGCGATTAATCTGTTTATTACTTTTCATTATTAATGATAATTATATTATTTAACTCTTTATCTAACGTAACGGCCGGCGCTATTCTCAAAAAACGCCTATTAATTTTCATTATTTTTTCATTGTTTGTCTCTAAAACATAGGTTATGACCCCTCACTGGAACGATCTCGTTCCAATGAGGGGTCATAACCTATGTTTTTGAGGCAAAAAATGAAAATAATAGCTATTCAAAAATTTTTTTGAAAGTGTCGTCGGCTTTTCAGTTTAGGTAAAGGGTTAAAAAAACAAAACAACAATGAAATTCTCATTACATTCACGGCAAAGCGTCTTCGTTTGCGCACACGGATACATGACACAATTGTTGATTGCATAATTCACTTAAGTTATTATTTATAATCAAATCCGGAAATCCCAGTAAATCACACTTTTGAAAGTAATAAAATTTCATCAATTTTGCAAATTTTGTCCAGAGAACACACTTTTTGACCCCTCATTATAAGAAGCTTGACAAGCTCATTCCACTGAGGGTTGGTTTTCAAGACAAAAATGAACTTATTTAGTTATTCAAGTAACGTCTGGTATTTGTTAAGAGTTTGGAGTTCAAACCCCTAATAAAGAGATTTGTCACATAAATAGCTCATCAAGGAAAATATCGTCTATAACACATCTAACACAGGAATAATGTCAAAAATCAACTTCGATGTCATAACATTGTGAATGGGATTCAGAAGATTAAATAAATTAATCTTCTCTTAATTTTCACTAAGTGTCTACGCAATACAAATACAGGATGAGCTCATTCCAGTAGGGGGGCATTAGTTACGTTTCTGAGGCAGAAATGAAAACAAAATCATAAAATTTGGATGCAAATTTTTGTGAACAGAATTGGTCAGCTTTAGTTTTTATGTCAGCAGCTACAAGGTTAAATTACACATTATGAAATAAAAAGAATCAAATTCATCATGACATGACATGAACCTTGTTCACTAAAATCAATCTGTGCCTCAGTAAACTTCAGATCAGATCGATTTTAGTGAAGTTGGTACAGAAATTTCATATGAAATCAAATCACTACTCAGCATGCAGAGATCGTGTATTTCTGAGACCTATATGGTGAGAATCTTACAGAATAATCATTATTTTGTATTTGCAGAATCTAAATAAGGCTACTTGAAAACCTAAAAATAATAAATCAAACAATATGAAACAGAAAAAAAAACTCTACACAACAAACTGAGAGAGAACTGAGCCTCGTATTGACTACTAACAGTACACAAAGTGACCAATTTACCAGACGACTAAGATTTCCAGACTGACCGGGCCAATTTGTAAATGGACTATACACCAGAAATATTACAGAAACAGTCATTCTTTCCAACAAGACCACCACACATTTTTCTATGTTATATTTGAGAATATACAACAGATGTTATATCATCCATTACAATAAAATAACAGTATTTTTTGTGTGGAACACCTCGTCCAATAGATTTGTATTCAGCCTTGTAAAACTCAGCTGGGAGTTCCCATGGGGATTCTTGTGCCTTAACTCTATAGAGTTTTAAATGGTTGATCATCAAACTTTGTTCACTTGTCTCTGCCAGGTTACAATGTATGGGAGAATGGTGCCTAAGGCACTCACCCATAAATTATAACAAGTGGGTGAATGGTGCCTAAGGCACTCACCCATAAATTATAACAAGTAAAATCCTTATAGACGAAACAAGGACTATGCAAAGTGTGGGTTACTGCCTCGTATAGGCATGTTTGAAGTAGCTTTAAAGGTATTGTGAGACACAAAAATTTTCTAAGTCGAAAGAATGAAAATGGGCCATAACTCTGGCAAAAATTATTGGACAGAAATTAAATTTTTTTACCAAGATTTATTGTTTATAATACTTACCGAAGTGATACAAAGTGCCTAATATTTTCTCTTTACTACCACATGAAAATGAGAGCAGAATTTAGAGATCCTAAGAAAACACCTCTTAGACTATAAAACTGACAGAAGACAAAAAAGAAAACCCAACCAGTTTTGCCAGGTGCACTGTATCCTATCTGACCTTGCACCCATTGTCCAGTTCCCACCATTATTGCACAACAATTTCAATTTCCTCTTTTTTATTTCCTGAAGTTGGTTATGAAAATCTCAACTCAGATAAATTTCAAAGTTGTGGGCAGTTTCATCAGATTTCCTGGAGGGTTTTTGCTGAATTCATCACTGATATGATGTTAGGAAAAGGTTTCCTACAAGATTCTGTGAAGATTTTATCACGAAAGTGCTTTTGAAAATTTCTTTGTTACTTTTCAAAATGAAACAAAATGGTGTTACCTATTTTTGTGCAAATTTTATTTGCTTTATAAATTGGTTTAGATTATTACAGTGACTTATTTCATGGTTTAATGTGTTTTTATATGAGTGTTTATAGTCTTCTAAGAGGTGTTTTCTGACGATCTCTAAATTCTGCTCTCTTTTTCATCTGGTCGTTAAGAGGGATATTAGGCACTTTGTATCACTTTGGTAAGTTGGGAAAAAATAAACACACGTACCAAATTTAGTTTCGATTTGATGACACATACTGAAACCCGAAAAACGATAATTTTTCAAGTCGCAAAAGTGCCCATAACTCCAGATAACTCTAGATAAATAACAGGATAGACGACACTGTTACCTATGGATATTCTTTGACAAAGCAGGTCGATGAGCCTACCAAGAATAAATCAAATCCAACATGCAATAACTCTAGATAAATAACAGGATAGACGACACTGTTACCTATAGATATTCTTTGACAGGTCCATGAGCCTCTACCAAGAATAAATCAAATCCAACATGCAGTCAATGAAATACAGAGGTTGATAAAAATAAATTTTCTAATTGAAAGAGTGAAAAAGGGTGATAACTCTGGGAAAAATTATTGTATGGAACCTATTCCTTGTGCATATCCATTTCCCCGTGCAGGTCTATCGGCATACCAGAGGAGATTCAAATCTGACCGATGGCTTTAAAATTACAATGCAAAACATTTGTACAGACAGATGGACAGACGGAGATGAACGGACGGAGGGCTTCACTAGATATCCCTGAATCCTTCTTTGCAGGTTGGGGGCATGATAATTTCACTTCGATGATAATATGCAGCGCATCCATAGAATATGAAGACTTTTAAGTTGGCGTACCTGGACTTCCAAATAAGCCCAAAGTGGGCTTCCAGCATTCCACCAGTTACAAATGGACTATTTATTTATTTAAGGTCCCTTTTAGCATTGATGGCTATATAATGACACCAGAAGAATGAAATTGAATTAAGGCAATCGTTGAAGGCCATACTGCCCATTTTAGAGGATTTTGTCCTCAGGCATTAGACAGAGGATCCTATTTATTGACCAGTGAAATCAAACTTGTTTATCACAGTTTACAAGCAATGTTCCACATTAACACAGGGAAAATGGGGTTATACAGAATTATAAAAACATGGATACAAATTGATGGTTAAAAATATTTCTTAACTGTTCTAGTGCCAATCAATGTAGTATATTCCAGATCAATGTTATGAGCTTTAATAAGCTAAGACAAGTATAGCTGGGAGGTGTTTTCAATAAGCTAAGGCCAGTATAGCTGGATGGTGTTGATTTTCAATAAGCTAAGGCCAGTATAGCTGGATGGTGTTGATTTTCAATAAGCTAAGGCCAGTATAGCTGGATGGTGTTGATTTTCAATAAGCTAAGGCCAGTATAGCTGGATGGTGTTGATTTTCAATAAGCTAAGGCCAGTATAGCTGGATGGTGTTGATTTTCAATAAGCTAAGGCCAGTAGAGCTGGGAGGTGTTGATTTTCAATACGCTAAGGCCAGTACAGCTGGGAGGTGTTGATTTTCAATAAGCTAAGGCCAGTATAGCTGGGAGGTGTTGATTTTCAATAAGCTAAGGCCAGTATAGCTGGATGGTGTTGATTTTCAATAAGCTAAGGCCAGTATAGCTGGGAGGTGTTGATTTTCAATAAGCTAAGGCCAGTATAGCTGGGAGGTGTTGATTTTCAATAAGCTAAGGCCAGTATAGCTGGGAGCTGTTGAATTTCAATAAGCTAAGGCCAATATAGCTGGGAGGTGTTGATTTTCTTAATTTGGTCTCGGTTTGTTGTCAGGAAAAAACCCAGTTTTGGTTGGTTCTTTTTTTACATGTATGTGTTAACCCTTTACCCAATGTGGAGAATATCAATTCTTTTTATTTTAATTACTATTTTAAAAAATTTTTCAAAAACATTTCAACAAAACCCTATCATATGACCCCTTCATTGGAACGAGCTCAATGAGCTAGTTCCAATGAGGGGTCCCATGATATGGTTTTGTTGAAATATTTTGAAAAAATTATTTTTTTCAACTGCTCAATTTGTAAATTACGCAGACAGATGCGGGAGATTCATTAGGTAAAGGGTTAAGAATATATAGTTAATAACACTTCAGGCTCTTAACTTTGAAAAACACTGCACTAGTTTGTATGACACCTCTCACCACAAAAAGTCCTGTCTGTAAGTATCTCCATTCAGACAGGGTTCAGTCTAACTTAGCGGTAATCATTTTTGGGGTTTCTAGTGGATCATTTACTAAGCTCATTCAGTCTGAAAAAAATGCCAAAGTTGAGTAGTGACAGCACAAAAGTGGGTTTACTCATTATCAACTTATCGTCGGGAAACCAACTGTTTACGATTTTCTTTGTGAAGAATCACTGTGACCTTCACCTTTGACCTACTGATTCCAAAATAAATTGGGTTCTTCCTCTCTTCAAGGCACCTACCTATGAAGATTAACGAAAGTGGGTTGAACGATTTTCAAGTTATCATCCAAAAACCAATTGTTTACGATTTACTATGTGAAGGGTACTGTGACCTTTGACCTAGTGCATCCAATATAGATAGGGTTCTTCATCTCACCAAGGCCAACCAGGAGAAAATGTGACAATGAAAACATGTCGTATTTGCTCTTTTAAAGGATAGACTGGGTGACCAGAGTCTTTTGTGGTCAGTAGTCCAACTCCCTCCAAGTAAGATAGTTTGAGCAGTTTATGCAAAAGACAATAAAACCATTCAGCCATTTTTGGCTGGGTTTTGCCGCTTGCTTTTCTGCTATAACTGAAACCGAACCAAAAAAACAAAACATTGCCCAACCCTAAAGGCCAGTACAAATTAATTCCTTAATTATCAACTTTTTTTTATAATCTGAGTTGGCAGGTGAATTAAAACAAACTCCTGTTAACTGAATAAAAAAATCCTGAAATTATTCTAACAATCACCAAATACCCAACGTTTAGAGACCCATTTCACATCTAATATGGGCATTTATTCTATTATACGTTGTTTGACAGAGCTCCATGAGCTCTGTCAAACAAGATATAATAGAATAAATGGTCAATTTTTCTCTAAAATACAGGAAAGTGTTCAAATCCCTGCTAATTGAATACTCCTGTTAATTGAATAATTCTCGCTGGCAAAGTAGCTATTCAATTAATAGGATTCCACTGTACATGTAGTATTATTATTCATTTATTGGTGTTTAAGGTCACATATTTTTGCACAATGACTAATCATGACCACAACATGAGTATCAACTCAAGACCAGGGATGAGTGCTAATAAGCCATGTTGCTCATTTTAGAGAGGGTTTGCACCTCCCAAGCATTGGTGACTGGGTCCTATTTTACCAGTAAAACAGGTACATGCAGCAGTCGTGACACAACTTCTTATTTTAACATACAACATGCCAATACTCCATATTGGTGATGCAAACCTTAATTTGTATGAGTGAGTGTGTATGTGAAGTCCACCCCCAGACCTCAATTTGTATGAGTGAGTGTGTTTGTAAAGTCCACCCCCAGACCTCAATTTGTATGAGTGAGTGTGTTTGTGAAGTCCACTCCCAGACCTCAATTTGTATGAGTGAGTACGTGAAGTCCACCCCCGGACCTCAATTTGTATGAGCGAATGTGTATGTGAAGTCCACCCCCAGACCTCAATTTGTATGAGCGAGTGTGTATGTGAAGTCCACCCAAAGACCTCAATTTGTATGAGTGAGTATGTGAAGTCCACCTGTATGAGCGAATGTGTGTGTGAAGTCCACCTCCAGACCTAAATTTGTATGAGCGAGTGTGTATGTGAAGTCCACCCCCAGACCTCAATTTGTATGAGCGAGTGTGTATGTGAAGGACACTTGAAGACCTCAATTTGTATGAGCGAGTCTGTATGTGAAGTCCACCCCCAGACCTCAATTTGTACGAGCGAGTGTGTATGTGAAGTCCACCCCAAGACCTCAATTTGTATGAGCGAGTGGGTATGTGAAGTCCACCCACAGACCTCAATTTGTATGAGCGAGTGTGTATGTGAAGTCCACATATCAAATCCAGTTTTGTAATAAGACAGTACACAATTACTAGCAAGAGTAAATCTATATCTAACACTTCAATCAAGACAAAAATGTCCCAATTAGGTAATCCCGGTGCAAATGTCCCAACTAGGTAATTCCGGTGCATCGATTGTGGAAATTTTGCTAGGTGTCACAGCGGATCATCCCTGAATTATAAGCGTGGAGAAAATGACAACTTGTGGATTTTGACCCATCCAGGATGGCACCACTGTACGTCACAAATTTCGAAAGCATCTGTGGCAAGCACAGGGGGCGTCAGCTGTCTTAGGGAGTTTGAGCATTGAAGAAAGGTGTCTACCCACAGGAACATTTTAAAGCAGTGCTATCAAATAAGGTGATAAGACACACTTTTTTGACGAACTGTTTGTAGTTCCAGACGAACAACTTTTTGGTCATGTTTTTTTCATTTAGATAACCATCAGAGGAATGATAAAATCATTCCTCTCAAATTTTATGGTCTGTTACAACACTTGTGCATGGGTAGCATGATTTTATAACCAATAAAGTACACCTGATTGGTGATAAAATCATCATAGTCAGGAAAAATAAAGAGAACTGGTAATAAAATTAAAACATAGTCATACCGAGGCACAAGACATGTGAAAAAGAGAGCTGATGTTATCTGTTTATTATATACCTCTATTCAACCTAAAATTGTCTACTGTATCATCTGATGGTTTTCCAAGGGAGTATTTGCTCAGCAAGTTCAACAGCTGAACCATCACTCTAGCTTGTCGATGATAAAGTCTACTTCTCCTTCAACTAGAGAGAATAGGACATCAGGGAGGACAAACTACAGTGAAGATCATTTTGAATACAACATTAAAACAGTTAAAATGACTATTAATTCATTTTACGAGTCAGACAGTCCTGATGAAAATATTGCATAGCATTGTAACCGATGCAGAAAAATACATTCAACTGAAAACTCATTCTGATAGTCAAAATTATGCAAATAACTGGGAGTATTACATTATCCAGTATCATGTACATTACTACTGTTTGGTTGATCAATTAAAAGTTTAACCCTTTACCTAACATGAAAAGAAGACGACACTTGCAAAAACAATTCTTGAATAACTCATTTTTTGTCTCAAAAACATAGGTTATGACCCCTCATTGGAACGAGCTCGACCTATGTCTTTGAGATAAAAAATGAAAAAATAATGAAAATTAATTGGCGGTTTTTGAGAATAGCGCTGGCCGGTTTTTGCCGTTACGTTGGGTAAAGGGTTAATCCCTTTTATTATATGGACAGCTATAAATTATTGAAAAAATGTTGAATTGTCGTACTTTACATCCACCAGAGATACAATGAAAGTGTTGTCAATAACACTCTAGATAAACTTAACCAAGACGGGACTGAACTAAATAAAAAGTTCCAGTAATGCCAAGTCATGCACTCAAGCTTCTACAGAAAAGACATCACACCAAAGCTACATCTGAAATCTGAAAAAGATTGGGCGGGGAATGCAGCCTGTAGGGTGTGCTAATGTAATTACTGACAATTATATTCCATTCCCAATCCAAGATGGCCATTGGCAGCCATGTTTTTCAACAAAATTCAGAAAAATCTGATTTATTTATTGGTGTTTAAAGTCACATATTTCTGCCCAATGGCTAATCATGACCACGACAGTTTTACATATGGAGGAAGCCAGAGTACCTGGACAGAACCACCAAGCAATGGCACACAACTGCCAGTTCCCCAAGATACTTACACCACACAAGCAGGGTTAGCATTGGTTGAAGATAGGTGCATCATCGATTTGCAGTACGCCCTAGCACGCAATGCCACCATGCCCCCAAGTGAGTGATGGGGGTGAAGTGTCTTACCCAAGGACACAATGCAGTTGTTGCAGGTGGGATTTGAACTGAGGACCTCTAGGCTTGCAGCCTGCACCTCTACTACTCAGCCACCACGCCACTCAGAAAAATATGATAGCTCCCATCTAGACATCACACCAAAGCTAGATCTACATATAAAATTTGAAGCTTGGGTGAGATGGTGCGGCCTGTGGGTGCGCTAATGGGATTTACAATTTAGATCCCAAATCCAAGAGTACCACTGGCAACCAAGTTTTTCAAAGAAATTCGTAAAAATTTGATAGCTCCCATCTAGACATCACTCTAAAGCTACATATAAAATTTGAAAAAGATCGGGTGAGAGGTGCGACCTAAAGGGTGTTCTAATGGAATTGTTGACAATTTATATGGCAAATCCAAGATGGCTGCTGGTGGCCATGTTTTTTAACATAATTTGCAAAAATTTGACAGCTCTCATCTAGATGTTACCCGAAAGCCACATATCGGGTGAGAGATGTAGCCTTAGGTTGTGCTAAAGGAATTGTGGATGGACAGGAACATACAGACAGACAATAAATCGCAACTCATCCCAATAGCTCATACTTGACATTGTCAAGTTAACCTAAAAATGTGTTTCTCATGGATGAATGTACCCTGTCCAGGCTAAGTCTCTCGTGGATGAATGTACCTTGTCCAGGCTAAGTCTCTCGTGGATGAATGTACCCTGTCCAGGCTAAGTCTCTCGGGGATGAATGTACCCTGTCCAGGCTAAGTCTCACTCCAGAGTCAAGCCTACAGTAAGCAACTGTTGTGGTCATTGACGGGTGTAACTTATATGTTTGACAATCACCAATTCACTTGGGCTTGACATAATGGCCAGTACAATTTCTTAAAATTGAATGTGAGTATGTAAGTTAAAAAAAAAAAAGATATCGAATTTTAGTAGCCTTCACCAATATAAAATTCTCAGCTTATTATGATTTACTGAAAAGCTCTCTTACAGAGATAAGATAATGACCAGATCTGCATACACAATTAACAACATAAATCAGCATTGGTATTAACCAAGAGAAAGAGATAAGCTTGACAAAACAAATCAACGCCTCTAATGGTGAGAGACAGAACTTCAACTGGTTGAGGACTACATTTTTTTGGGTGGTCTGAATTTGTTCATCAAAATTTGTTTCATTATAAATTACTGAAGAGTGCCCAAAGGCACTCTTCAATAATTTGTTATAAAACAAATGTATATAAACAAAATATTTTTTACGTTTGACTGAATATGAAAAATGAGAAAGGAAAATGTTGGCTTTTCCTCTGGTACCCTCATTTTTTGGAAAAGCTGTGATCGTGGCTTCTAGCACTCAACCAGTTAAAAATTTGTTCTTGGCATGAAAAAATGAATGTAAACCTGTATAATATAGTAATGGTGCTCCATACACCAGAACAAAACATTATAACAGGTTTGGCATGACAGGCACAAAACGTTTGGTAGCTGCCACAATGACAGGCACCAATACAAATTATTATCTGCTGGCTTGCCCATGGTAGATACCACAATGACAGGCACCAATACAAATTATTATCTGCTGGCTTGCCCATGGTAGATGCCACAATGACAGGCACCAATACAAATTATTATCTGCCGGCTTGCCCATGGTAGATGCCACAATGACAGGCACCAATACAAATTATTATCTGCCGGCTTGCCCATGGTAGATGCCACAATGACAGGCACCAATACAAATTATTATCTGCTGGCTTGCCCATGGTAGATGCCACAATGACAGGCACCAATACAAATTATTATCTGCTGGCTTGCCCATGGTAGATGCCACAATGACAGGCACCAATACAAATTATTATCTGCTGGCTTGCCCATGGTAGATGGACCTATATCTCTACTATTCCTAGTCCAGAAGAAATTTGAGAATCTAACAATCTACCTTTACAAGACTCCTACACTTTAATGCATAGTCAAAATCAAGGAGTTTTCAAGGACCTTCTCACTTTATATTCAATAAGCAAGAGATTTTCTTTGCAACAAAACTGGTGCCACCCCATCCCCCACCCCCTTTCAGGAGCACAGCCAGGATTTTATAATAGGGGTGCCCCAACCATTTTTTTTTTTGGGGGGGGGGGGGGGGGGGGCAAACATGATATTTGGAAGGCTATTGCGGGTGGGTTAAGTAGGAACCTCCAGTTATTACTAGTAGGGGTAATGCCCATAGGATCCTAGTTAGGACTAGGCCTCCCCTGAGAATATTTTACATAATTCAGTGCTCTCAGAGCGAATATGAGGCATTTGTAACTTGTTTCGCTCTATATTGGAGACCATTTTTTGATTTCATGTTACGTGAATTTTGCATTTGGCCAATGTTTTAGAGGTGAAAGCAAAACATTTTAGACGGAGGTAAGGTCCTCATATCCACCTTCCTGACTATGCCACTGCTCCACTTTAAGAGCTAGACATGGATTGATGAACATTTAAGCTGAGTGAGTTTGTATTAAATTTTTCCAATTTTAATATCAAACTGACGAACATATCCAACTCGTTCTTTTAGGCAGACATTTTAACCCTTTACCTAACGAATCGCCTGCATCCGCTCGCATAATATGCAAATTCAGCAGTTGAAAAAATATTATTTTTCAACAAATTTCAGCAAAATCATATCATGTGACCCCTCGTTGGAATGAGCTCGTTCCAACGTGGGGTCACATGATATGGTTTTGTTGAAATGTTCTGGAAAATTTGAAAAAATTTTATTTAAAATAATAAATTTTGATATCGTCTACGTTGGGTGAAGTGTTAAGTCAATCACTTTGACGTGAACAGAATATTCCTGGTAGTTTCCAATCAGCGATGAAAGTAGGCCAGAATCAAAACCAAATAAAAATAAATCATTTTTTTTAAGGCCTAAAAAAATTAAAAATCTGTTTCTCAGGTCCTCGTGCATGGTCCTTTTGGTTACCGCATGCTCTCTGTTTATAACCAATTTAAACTTTAAAAAAATAAAAATTAAATGGTTTTTGTCTGAAATTTTACCCAAGTTAAAAAAATTGATGAATTTGTCCCTTGAGTGCAAGAAGGCTTTGCAATGCTTTAGCATTGCAAAGCCTTCTTGTGCTCAAGGGATGAAATACACCACCACCCATGGTATTCTGTAGATTATGAGGCCTAAAACTTGAACCAAGAACATGAATTTTTGATGGCAATGAAGTAATTACTGAAATAAAAAATAAAATAAATGAAAGAGTCAATGACTCTGTAGCTCAACTTGGATATGACAGGAATTAGTACTTGCTGTGACCAAGACAACTGAATAATGAATATGACAGGAATTAGTATTTGTTTTGGCCCAGTCAACAATAATAAAAGAATTACAAGGTGACTGTAATGGACTACAGATTAAGACCAATCATTGTAGATTATTATTTTTGTGTGGAAATTTTCAGTCCCAAACAAAATATTTTCAGACGAAAATTTTTTCTTCTTCTTCTTAAAATTGACCAAAATGCATCAAAACACAAAAAACTAATTTCCGGATTTTGGTCCAAAATTTTCTAAGTCCCACCCGGACCCCAAATTTTTAGTGTAAAAAATGTTTTTTTTTTTTTTGTCTTAAAACTGACCAAAACGCATAAAAAACCAAAAAACTAATTTCCGGATTTTGGTCCAAAATTTTCTAAGTCCCACCCGGACCCCTAATTTGCATAATTTATTCACGAGAAAAACTCTGTATTATATGTAATGTATCCCATGGTACTAAACATTCATACAAAAATTTATTCAAATCAGATCTTTCATTTGGAAGTTCTGTGCAAAAATCTGATTGCCCCTAATTTTGTACAAAATGGCTGCCAGCGGCCATCTTGAATTTCCGACCAGACCCCAAAACAATCGTTCTCGTCTCACAGTGATAACAAAGGTACCCATGATGTTTCGTAAAGATCGGTTCATAAATACGGCTTCTAGCCCGAGCCGTATAGGGATTTGCACTTACAGTGCTGAAAGTAACACTAAATAAATCAAAGTTAGTCTAATTTGCATAATATAAGCACGAGAAAAAAACCCATATGATATGTAACATATCTCATGGTACTAAACATTCATACGAAAAATTATTCAAATCAGAGCTTTCATATGGAAGTTCTGTACAAAAAAAAAATTTCTGCATCGTCGGTACAAAATGGCTGCTGGCAGCCATCTTGAATTTCGGACCGCACCCAAAAACACTCGTTCTCATCCCACGGTCATAACAAAGGTACCCAAGAAGTTTCGTAAAGATTGGTTCATAAATACGGCCTCTAGCCCGAGCCATAGCAGCTTGGCACTTACAGCTCTGAAAGTAACACTAAATAAATCAAAGTCAGTCTAATTTGCATAATTTACGCACGAGAAAAAAACCTGTACTATATGTGATGTATCCTATGGTACTAAACATTTATACAAAACTTTATTCAAATCAGAACTTTCACACAGAAGTTCTGTACAAAAAACTGATTTTTGCATCATCGGTACAAAATGGCCGCTGGCAGCCATCTTGAACTTCGGACCACACCTAAAAACACTCGTTCCCGTCCCAGGGTCATAACAAAGGTACACAAGAAGTTTCGTAAAGATCGGTTCATAAATACGACCTCTAGCCCAAGCCATAGCCAATTGTTGACGTACGGACAGACGGACGGACGGACAGATGGACGGACGACAGGCCATGACAATAGCTCAAATTTGACTTCGTCAAAGTTGAGCTAAAAACAGCTTGCCCGCATGCAATTTTACAAATAATGGCCAGAGAAACAGAAGATCTACTTTGTGTGGCCTAATGGCACTTCAATAATACTTAATGTCTTTCAACTCTTTATGACGTAATTAATGTGAGGTAGTAATGATAAACACTGAAAACAAACATAGGACCAATTAAACCAAGCCTATTATATCTGTAATTTCTATAATCTCCCAACGCTGGTCCAAGGTTACCCCTGAACTCAGCACTTTGGGTAAGCTAGGAATGGCATAGGGGTCTTAAGGGTAGTGTGCAGCCATTTGCAATAAATGAAAGATGACACGAAAGAAGAGATCGAACTACAGATGTCAAGAACGTAACAACCTAACACACAATGAAAAACATAAAAATTGAAAATTAAAGTCACGGTCTCTGTTCCAGTTTTGTCAAAATTCAGAATGCTGATCACAACTTTATTGTATGCCAATAACATTTCCTCCAGTTTCATATTTACAAATCTGTACAGAACACATGTTCCATACATATGTCATGGATCCATCAAAAGAACTAGACTCATTTTCATAATCAGCAAATCAAAACATTGCATTCTAATCTTGTTGAATTTGGAACCTGCAGTGTCAGCCAATAAAGCAAATATCAATTGGAAAATATTTTTATTCAAATCCACCAAAATTATCGCAATTAAACTTATTCTATAAGGCCCCACAAAGTAGATCTTCTGTTTCTCAGGCCATTATTTTAGAAATTGCATGCGGGCGAGCATTTTTTTATTTTATTTTTAATTTCAATAATTTCTTCTTTGCCATCAAAAGTTCATGTTCTTGGTTCAAGTTTTAGGCCTCATAATCTACAGAATAGCATGGGTGGTGGTGTATTTCATCCCTTGAGTGCAAGAAGGCTTTGCAATGCTAAAGCATTGCAAAGCCTTCTTGCACTCAAGGGACAAATTCATCAATATTTTTAACTTGGGTAAAATATCAGACATAAACCATTTAATTTTTATTTTTTTAAAGTTTAAATTGGTTATAAAAAGAGAGAATGCGGCAGCCAAAAGGACCATGCGGGAGGGCCTGAGAAACATATTTTTTATTTTTTTACGCCTAAATGCGAAATAATTTTATAACACTCATGTTCTAACTCTTTGCAGTGAATATCTCTCCGATAATGAGAGCAAATTACTTGAAATATGAATAAATAACCTATTTGGACACAATTTTCATTTATATTTTTCTGCTTAAGTCTTGATCTGTCACATGTGTTTACCAATCACACCAGAGTTTTGTTTTTGTATTTATTTAAGTTTTGATCTGTCACATGTGTTTACCAATCACACCAGAGTTTTGTTTTTGTATTTATTTCAAGCAGACATCAGAACTGTTAAATTCTACAAATGAGACTGAATTTTGAAATGGATGGATCTCATGTCATAGAGGCATGTATTAAACACAGAATGCCTTGATGGGTGAGTGCATTCATCAATATGGCACTCATGCCATCACTGAAGGATAAAACTCCAGACTGCACCTCTCACTCCACCTTTCCGTGCTGACACTCGTGCTGTACAGACGAACACAATCATACATATGACATTCTGTGTGTTTGGTAGGTTATTACAAAACCAAATTCTGGAATTCTAGAAAACTTTCACCACTAATACCAATATTCAAGGACTACCTAGGTCCTTGGCAAGGGATTTCTGAATTCCAAGATATGCAATAAATTTTAAGAGATGAAGGAAAAACCCTGATTTTGGTTCAAGAACTTGATATTTGATTATTTGGGTGCTTGAGAATCTACTGGAATAGCAAGTAAGGCTATAGAAACACCCTATACAATGGGTTGCAGAATAGAGGGTCACTGTATGTGTACTGTAATTTGGTTACTCAACAAAATAAGTAGAAAAATAAAAAATATTGCGCTGTTTATGTGTGTAATTTTTACATGACTTAAATCAGCATTCATGCAGTTTCAAGACGATCTTCCAACATAAATGCATCTAATAATAGACAGATCCCAAATTAGTCAAACTGAAATTATTTGCAATAAAAATATTTACAATTGATCCCACATAGAAATAAAAATTCTTGTATAACCAATCAAAATAAACAGAATCTCATTAGATCAAACCGGGCTTAAGTGTTAACTTGAGAACAATACTCTTTAACTGGTTAAGTGCTGGAAGCCCATATTTGGGCTTTAACTCTCAAGTTTAGGTATTGCCATTCAAAGGCTTCAAACTCTATGGATGTCCTTCACATTATCTTTGAAGATAAATTATTTAGTCTGTACAGGTCTGTTTGGAATTTTCTTGTAATAATTTATGGGAGAGTGCACTCTCCCATAAATTGTTACAAGGCAAAGATTTGTGAAGAAACTTTTCCAACAAAAAATAATTCAGCACTCAACCGGTTAATAATTGATCAAGTATAATTAAAGGAGTCCATTATAAGGTTCTTTCAGATCCCTAAACCAATACTTCTGCACCTGTTCTGTTTTCTTTTATTTCTCAGAAGTGAGTGGGGAGTTAATGACACCCGTGGTAACCATGGTAACCTTGTATTGGACAGTTTGCTGGCTGGAGGAAGCCTGTAGAGAGTGATAAAGGAATTGTGGATGGACAGAAGGACGGATCACAACCCATCCCGATAGCTCAGAGAGAACCACCAATCAGCAGCAAGAAACTATCCGACTACCCAACATACTAACTCCCAACAAGATGGTTGATCCACCATCATGACATGTGACAACCCATCCCGATAGCTCAGAGAGACCCACCAATCAGCAGCAAGAAACTGTCCGACTACCCAACATACTAATTCCAACTTTTTTTGGTTAGTTTACACTATTTTTACATGGAC
Source organism: Pictodentalium vernedei (assembly GCA_031216915.1). Classification (NCBI taxonomy): domain Eukaryota; kingdom Metazoa; phylum Mollusca; class Scaphopoda; order Dentaliida; family Dentaliidae; genus Pictodentalium; species Pictodentalium vernedei. The sequence continues at coordinate 485,270,620 of CM062292.1, read as the reverse complement.
TAAAAACAAGCTATAATTGAAGATAAAATATACTTACATTTTTGGAATTTGCTAAAAATATTTTCCACAATCCATTCCAATGAGGGGCTCATGTACAGAGTTAGTTGGTAATCTAACATATACTAACTAACCATTAGAGATGGGCAATATACCGAAAAACCGAACCGATACCGATATCATGGGGACACCGAAAAACCGAACCGACCCAATCTTTGAATACCGAAACCAACGGTATTTTCAATTTTCCCTGTGCATTCACTATTTATAAGGCCTTGATGAGGACTGATAGCAGTAGAAGTGTTCATTTTCATGAAAGAAATGACTGATTTTATTTTTCAGTTTTGTTAAGCCTTAAGGACCAGGGCAGTTGTACAAAATTATCAATAGTCTTCGACCTGTACATGTCCAGTTGCTTAGCAGTGATTTCTAGCCAAGACTTGGCTGCCTTAACAGGCAGCCAAGACTTGGCTAGAAATCACTGACCAGATAATTTTACTACTGTCATCAGGCCCACCTAAAGATGACATCTTCAGGACACACATTCTATGATTACAGACGCCTTAAGTCGGCTTGAAAAGTTAAGGGGTATTTAGAACAAGTCACCAAATTACTGTAGATATGATCTGTGTTGACAAAAGATTGACAATGTTGAGCCCATCAACAATGGCATGTGTAGCACTGTGATAGAATGATACAAGAACAACTTATTCTGTATTTTTTCTGACATGGATTCCCCTTTGGTACTATCAGTGAACCTGAAGTCACATACCGAATACCGAACCGATACCGCGGTATGCCCACACAAAAATACCGAAACCGATACCGAACTCAAAATTCCAATACCGCCCATCTCTACTAACTATACACATTGTACAGAGTTAGTTGGTAATCTAACATATACTAACTAACCATACACATTGTACAGAGTTAGTTGGTAATCTAACATATACTAACTAACTATATGCACTGTACGGAGTTAGTTGGTAATCTAACATATACCACCTAACGATACGCATTGTACAGAGTTAGTTGGTAATCTAACATATACTACCTAACGATACGCATTGTACAGAGTTAGTTGGTAATCTAACATACACTAACTAACCATATGCATTGTACAGAGTTAGTTGGTAATCTAACATATACTAACTAACCATACGCATTGTACAGAGTTAGTTGGTAATCTAACATACACTAACTAACCATATGCATTGTACAGAGTTAGTTGGTAATCTAACATATACTAACTAACCATACACATTGTACAGACTTAGTTGGTAATCTAACATATACTAACTAACCATACACATTGTACAGAGTTAGTTGGTAATCTAACATATACTAACTAACCATATGCACTGTACGGACTTAGTTGGTAATCTAACATATACCACCTAACCATACGCATTGTACAGAGTTAGTTGGTAATCTAACATACACTAACTAACCATATGCATTGTACAGAGTTAGTTGGTAATCTAACATATACTAACTAACCATACACATTGTACAGACTTAGTTGGTAATCTAACATACACTAACTAACCATATGCATTGTACAGAGTTAGTTGGTAATCTAACATATACTAACTAACCATACGCATTGTACAGTTAGTTGGTAATCTAACATACACTAACTAACCATACACATTGTACAGAGTTAGTTGGTAATCTAACATATACTAACTAACCATATGCACTGTACGGAGTTAGTTGGTAATCTAACATATACCACCTAACCATACGCATTGTACAGAGTTAGTTGGTAATCTAACATATACTACCTAACGATACGCATTGTACAGAGTTAGTTGGTAATCTAACATACACTAACTAACCATATGCATTGTACAGAGTTAGCTGGTAATCTAACATATACTAACTAACCATACACATTGTACAGAGTTAGTTGGTAATCTAACATATACTAACTAACGATATGCACTGTACGGAGTTAGTTGGTAATCTAACATATACCACCTAACCATACGCATTGTACAGAGTTAGTTGGTAATCTAACATATACTACCTAACGATACGCATTGTACAGAGTTAGTTGGTAATCTAACATATACCACCTAACGATACGCATTGTACAGAGTTAGTTGGTAATCTAACATATACTAACTAACCATACACATTGTACAGAGTTAGTTGATAATCTAACATATACTAACTAACTATATGCATTGTACAGTTTTAGTTGTTGGGCTGCCATATCACACACTATCTATGAAGATATAGACAAAGGCTGTAAAATGCACAGGGTTAGTCGGTCACATGTTACATAAAATGCAGGATTCACAGAACTAATAGAAATAATTATACTGGATTGAGAAAATTTTTTTTAAAGTAAATGCCAGAAATGAAAACATATACTTTCAATTAATATCGTATTTAACCATTTGACCACTCGTTTGCCTTTGTATACACTTACAGTGACAGAGGTCAGTTCAATATCAGTTATTATTTTATCATCAATGTCTGTGCATTGACCTCTTATAATAAGACAAAAATGCAATGAAATTATGCCTTGGATTAATCCTTTACCCAACGCAGACGATATCAAAATCTATTATTTTAAATATCATTTTTTAAAATTTTTCAAAAAATTTCAACAAAACCATATCATGTGATCCTTTGTTGGAACGAGCTCGATGAGCTCGTTCCAATGAGGAGTCACATGATATGGTTTTGTTGAAATTTTTAAAAAAATAATCTTTTTTCAACTGCTGAATTTGCATATTACGTGGGCGGATGCGGCCGATTCGTTGGGTAAAGGGTTAAATCAAGAGTTCCTCAAGTTCGATCATCATAATTTGTTACAGTGGAACATCGTTAATCCTTTACCTAACGAAACAGCAAATTCCGCCCGTGTAATTTACAGATTGAGTAGTTGATAAAATTGTTATTTAAAAAAAAAGAAAAACATATCATGTGACCACCTCATTGGAATGAGCTCATCGAGATCGTTCCAATAAGGGGGTCATGTGATATGGTTTTGTTGAAATTGTTTGAAAAATTTTTAAAACTAATATTTAAAATAGTAAATTTTGATTCTGTCTGCATTGGGTAAAGGTTTTATGGAATGGTCATTGAATATATATTTAATTAACTCTTTATCCAACATGAATAGATGACCGAAGAACAATTTCTTGAATGAATAATAACAAGATTTTTCATTTTTTGTCTCAAACACACAGCTTATACCACCATAACACCTCAAGTAAGCTATGTTTTTGAGATAGAAAATGGGAAAATTAGATTAAAGCTGTGATTCTTGCAAATATTGCGGGTCAGGTTTTGTCACTATATTAGTTAGAGAGTTAACTGTAATAACTAATTAACTAGAATCGATCAATCCATTACAATTTGGTAATAAATTGTGTATTCATGTTCTATTATGGTAGGCAAAAAAAAAAATTATATGATTTGGTTCAAATTACATGCAATAAAACAATAGAGTAGTTCCATCAGAATTTAAAAAAAAAAATTTTTAGGCCACACAAAGTAGATGTTCTGTTTCTCAGGCCAAATTTTCTAAAATTGCATGCGGGCGGGCGGTTTTTTATTTTATATTTTATTTTTGTAATTATTTCTTTGCCATCAGAAGTTCATATTCTTGGTTTATTTTATGTTTTATGCCTCATAATCTACAGAATAGTAAGGGTGGTGGTGTATTTCGTCCCTTGGGTGCAACAAGGCTTTGCAATGCTAAAGCATTGCAAAGCCTTGTTACACTCAAGGGACAAATTTATCAATTTTATTAACTTGTGTAAAATATCAGACATGAACCATTTAATTTTTATTTTTTCAAGTTTGCATTGGTCATAAAAAGAGAGCATGCGGCAGCCAAAAGGACCATGCGGGAGGGAGGGCCTGAGAAAGAGAGCATGCGGCAGCCAAAAGGACCATGCGGGAGGGAGGGCCTGAGAAACAGATTTATAATTTCATTAAGCCTTATATTTTATTTTTCAATACAGTCACTTAATCATTTAACCAATGTAATGGTAAATTTGACCAGTGCTATCTGTAAATGTTCATTCCAATAAGAGGTCATGAGCTATGTTTTTAAGGAAAAAAATGAAAATTTAGACTTATTCAAGAAATTTTTGCATCAAGTGTCATCTGCTTTTCAAATTAGATGGAAGGGTTAAAATATATTACCAATATTCATGGTGTTCATGTATTTGATGCCAGACCTATAAGTATCTTTATATATCATTTTAAACAGATATAACTGTGGGGTGCCAAGGGCTCATAAACAGATTAGTGCCAGGTAAGAAAATTTGGACCGGTCGGGGAGACACCTGATACATTTATTTGATTGAATTTGAGTCAAATAATCATCTTCATTCATTCTGTACCTACATAAAAACTATCTCCTGTTTGTGTTATTCATTATTTATTTATTGGTGTTTAAGGTCACATACTTATGCACAATGGCTAATCGTGACCGTGACAGTTTTACGGGTGGAGGAAGCCGGAGTACCCGGAGAGAACCACCAAGCAACGACGAGCAGCTGTCAGCTCTCCAACATCGTAACTCTGAACTCTGCACCGCAGCACAGGCAGGGTTAGATTGGTTGAAGACATGTGCACCATCGACGTGCAGTACGCCTCAGTACACAGCGTCATCGTGCCCCCATGTAGGCAATCGGGGTGAAGTGTCTTGCCCAAGGACACAACGCGGTTGCCGCAGGTGGGATTCGAACCGAGGACCTCTCGGCTTGCAGCCTGCACCTCGTGTTATTCATTAACCCTTTACCCAACTAATCGGTCACATCCGCCCACGTAATAGGCAAATTCAGTAATTGAAAAAAATATTATTTTTCAAAATATTTAAACAAAACCATATCATGTGACCCCTCGTTGGAATGAGCTCATCAAGCTCGTTCCAACAAAGGGTCACATGATATGGTTTTGTTGAAATTTTTTGAAAAATTGCAAAAAATGATATTTAAAATAATAAATTTTGATATTGTCTGCATTGGGTAAAGGGTTAAAATTGTTACTCAAATTTTATTATTTTTAAAATTTTTAACATGGAGACCAGGGACCATGGAAACAGGAGGGGGTTCAGTGCCTTCACTTTTTTAGCCAACAATGTACAAAATATTTGAAAATATTACATCTCAATTGTTTCAATTCCCTCATAGTCTATTGTAAAGTCTCCAATCCTTATGTTACTACAAGGCCTGTAGTCAAGTCAGGGGTGGTGTCAGGATTTCATCAACACTGAGGTTATGATCCCAAACAGGAGGGGGGCTAGGTTCCACCATGGTTTGGTGGTGTGAGAAATTTTTGTTTTTGTTGGGGAAAAAGTCGCAATATCTGTGACTCTTGAGGATCTAAGAGAGTCAAAGCGAAATGCAAAAAATAATTTTTGGCTAGTGGAACTAGTTTGCCATGACACTAGTTTTTGATACCCTAGTTCCAGAAGCCACAAATTTAATAAGTACGACATAACTCATTACAGAGACTAGATGTGTAACGATCAGTGAACGGGTAGAATGTTTCTGGTATCGGACAAAAATAGAATTCTTGCAATGGAATGAACTCTGTCTATGCCACAGTGAGTATATACCCATCGGGTATTCCTATTGTGTACGTGTATCAATTTTCGGGAATATTGTCTCTATCTTTATGGTGGTTTGCATAACTTCCTCTCCCCAACCAAAACAGAAAATAAGCAGACGGTCATTTACAAAATGAGGTCCCCAGAGGGTGAATTTAGTGATGCTACCCTGCACTGCAGGTTAGCATCACTAAATATACCCACTGTGAATCTCAATCTGAATCAGGGTCTCAAAACTAAACAGAAAGAGGTACCCAAAGGATAACTTTATAATCATCAAATTCAAGCTCTGGGAACCTCATTTTGCAAGTGTCAGACTGCTCATTTTCAGGCCTGTCCCCGACAAATCTGGCCGATTTCCCCTGACCCCTCCCTGATAATAAGTCAAGAGACAAGATAAGGGAGAATGTCATTTAGCATTTGTGCCGATAAAATATTCAAGCCTACTGTCTTGAAAAGGTCTGTGAAAACCCTAAAAGGAAACATGTCCAGATGAAAAACTAAGGGGACAACCGACAGATCGGCCCTTCCTTGTAATTCTATCACTGTTTGGTATTTATTAAATTATTGGCGTTACTCAAAATAATGAAACCTTTGATAGTACACATTACGGGTTGACTAGCTGATCCATAAACTGGTGATTATCCAAGTCACCATCAGAGTCGGAGTAGTAATATTAATAACACTTAGCCCGGCTGATGATTTGTCGCGACTTTCAGGTGGGAAGGCCTTAATTAACCATGTGCTCCCAAAACACTTAACACGTCTCTCCTCCTCCCAACAACTAGAAAGAAACTGTTTGATGATATCCCATACATCATTCTTCCTTATCTCTATGAAAAGCATACTAACACTCTCCTTTGTGTCCCCCCCCCCCCCCCCCCCCCCCCCCCCCCCCCCCAATACCTACCCATTGTGTTGGATTACGCTATGTAGACCTAGTGTGTGACTTCAGGGAATTAGGGTGTCTAACGACACAAAGTTAGTGCCGGCAGTTGATTATTGTCCTAAAATTGCCCAGGTTAAATATTAGGTCACAAATTTTTAAATTCTGTTCTGGAAGAGTATCCCAGTAAACAGATTATATTTCACTCCACGTCCTCTCACCCCACCCCAACCCACACACACATTCAAAGTCACACAAGGCACCTTATCACCCCTTGTTTCACACTAATGTGATTCCACTTAGGCAACTGGCATTGACAGTCAGCAACGAGGAAATAACAGATATAATGTATCTCTGGATGGAATTAAAGACATTTTTTCGGCCACTGTACTCACAATGCACTTCCTCCTGTCTACAATAAGCAGAGAATGGATTACTTACTACCAGTCCACCAATGAAGTGGAATTTCAAACAGTCGAATAACTTTCAAGAGTGAAAAAGAAGCATAAAGTGTGCAAGCAATGTTTCAGTCAATTGACCTCTGGGTTCAACCATTGACTGAAACTTGGATTGTGTTACACACCCATAAAATGAAGTTTCTAAATGTGCTATTGTTCTAACATATTGTAAAAGCATGGCGTTAATTTTGTTTCAGACAGTGTATTTCTGGGTCAACCAAATGTTCATTGACTGAAACTTGACTTGTACTTCAATCCCATGAAGTGAAGTTTCTAAATGTGCAATAGCTCTCACGCGTCAAAAAAGCACAGCGTTCAAAATCTTTCAGCTAATGCATCTCAGAGTTCAACCCAGAAGTCCACTGACAGAAACTTAGCTTGTGCTTCTTATCTCCATAGAAATGAAGTCATCAGTGACCAGTTATCTGTCCTGGTGTCAGGGGATGAACTCTCTGTGTTCTGTAGAAATGTTTTGGATGTTATACAATTTATTCAATCAACATTTTTGTTACATAATTCCACTTTGCTCAATGAATTTTAGAAAACAATAGAACTCTTTTTTCATCTAATCTGGAAAGAAAAGCGTCAAACTTAAGATACATGATGATTTTGTTGTTCATACTCTGTTGAAATCCATGTCTCGTCCTCTATGTCCTCCTTTACTGAGATCGTCGTAACGGGGACCTCTTCCATGTCCATAAGGAGGTGCATTTCCAGCAGTATATGGAGGGGGTGGACCACGCTGGAATAAAAATTAAAAAGAAAATATTCTCAAACATTGTGTTGTAATGGCGATACAGAATGAAAGTTTTCAAAAATCATGAAATGGTTATGTACAGTTACCCAAAAGAACTCCTGAATTACCTAAAACAACATTGAATACCACAAATGATTTCCTAGTGCACTTTACATTGTTATGCATAATTAGTTGAGTTTACGGACTTACCAGTAATTAACTGGTTGAGTGCTAGAAGCCACTATCATGGCTCTATTGAAAAATGTTGGAAGCCACTTTAGTGACCGTACACTATATTGATTTAGCTAGTTTGCTCAACAGCAGAAACACAAAAATGAATATACAAAATTGTTATGTTACAATTTATTGGAGAGTGCCAATAGCACTCTCCAAAAAATTGAAACAAAACAATTGTTTATGAACAAAATCTTGCTAAAATAGTGCTACCTTTGCTGGAAGCAGAGTATCCTTGAAAAATAATCTCATATTTCAAATCACCTTCGAAAAATAAATTAGCACTCTATCTGTTAATATTAGTACAAACAGTGACCTCAGCTTGTGTACAAATTGAAGAATTGGAATACTTGTTAGACATCAGCTTCGATAATCTTACCCCCTTAACCCTTTACCCAACGAATCGGCCGTATCCGTCCGCGTAATATGCAAATTCAGCAGCTGAAAAAATATTATTTTTCAAAAAATTTCAAAACCATATCATGTGACCCCTCGTTGGAACGAGCTCATCGAGCTCATTCCAACGAGGTGTCACATGATATGGTTTTGTTGACATTTTTTGAAAAAATGATATTTAAAATAATAAATTTTGATATTGTCTGCGCTGGGTAAAGGGTTATTTATTTATTTATTGATGTTTAAGGTCACATATTTATGCACAATGGCTAATCATGACCGTGAAAGTTTTACAGGTGGAGGAAGCCGGAGTACCCGCAGAGAACCACCGAGCAACGACGAGCAGCTGCCAGCTCCCCAACATCGTAACTCCGCACTGCAGCACAGGCAGGGTTAGATTGGTTGAAGACATGCGTACCATCGACGTGCAGTACGCCTTAGTACACGGCGTCATCGTGCCCCCACACGGGCAATGGAGATGAAGTGTCTTGCCCAAGGACACAACGCAGTTGCCGCAGGTGGGATTCGAACCAAGGGTAAAGGGTTAAGGGGCTATATAAGTAATGGAATTTTGTTTATTTTGAAATTCTCACCGCTGATATTGATTAAATTCAGATTAAATATACACAAATTATACATCAAAATGAAGGTTGGGATATATAGAACACGAAACGCATATGTAATCAACTCATAGAGTTGACAGCAGGCACCACTGGCCAAACAATAACAAATATGCATGAATACAGTAGAATTGATTACCACTTGATACTCAGTAATGGAAAGGAGTTTTCCTTCCAAACATAAGACAATCCAGAGGTTGAATGTTTTTTTCACCTTACACTCGGTACCACTCACACAAAATTGGTTATCCTTCGTTTTCTTTTTGTTTTCAAAAGTTAACTGATTTAGAACTGTTAACAAGTGAAGTTCATTTTAACAGTTACATTCATGACAAGTTTTTCTCATTTCATATTGAATGTTCTCTCTTCCCCTTCTACCTACATGTCTGATTTAAAACAAAATATTCTCAAACAATTTTGCATTTCAATCACAACTTTACCCATTTTTTTTAGCATTTAGGAGGTACTGCTTTGGGCATTTGTTGACAGGGACTCTTTTGATTTTAAAAATTATTTAGATATTTTTTAAAATTCTTTGGTTGGTAATTGCAACTAGATGGATGTTTACGGAATATTTTGGTTTAACTATTTCAGTGATATTTCCCACGAATTCAGCTGAAACTGTTTTTTTAAATTCGATAACTAAAAGTCATTTTTTCACTTCAAAATCCATTTTTGGGCTTTTCATTTATCATTGATGTGTTAATCAAATAGATGTGATTCAACAGATATGAAACATCAACATCCGAAATGTTTCAATTGTGTGTTTTGGAACTGTGTGTTTTAACAGAGACCTTAAGGCATTGTTTCTCGGGGAAACATGTTCACCTTTGGTTTCTGAAACACACCGATTTAGTGGGGAGAAACTGAAACACATTATGTATGAAACTGACAGTGTTTGAAAAACAGTGAAAGAGCTCAACAGGCTGTTTCAGTTGTTTATGTTTTGTATAATCATGTGATAATTATCAAAAACCACAAATGAGAAAACAACAGAAATGTCAAGTGAATATTCAGTGTTTAATGAAAATATGCCACATTGTCTATTCTTTAAAACTTTGATGCCAAATCAAAAGGATAGAAAATTATCATCGATTGAATAGAAATTTTGAAATATACTTTCAGAATAAATATAAATACACATATTGTATTAGTTGTTGGTTTTCCGACTACAAGTTTAATATTGAATAACCTTGCATTTTTTTGTCTAAACAGGGGGCCGAGGTGAAGCACACATGCAAAACTGATGTCTAAACAGGGGGCCGAGGTGAAGCACACATGCAAAACTGATGATGTTAGGGTTTCAATTCTTTATTAGGTGACATATATTTTATGTTTGACATTGTTTGTGCTAAAATGGTAAAACTATTAAATTTACACCCAAAAGAAACCTGATATGGAAAAAGATATATGAAGGGGGGTGGGATGGGGAGGCAACAATAATTTTTTTAGAAATAGCATGGCTCTGTCACAGCCAATTCATCTTATCAAATAGGTAATAAAGGAAGCTGTAAAGCCGAGAATCATAAATTGTTTTTCTGTCACTGAATAAGAATTAAAAGACATAATGTTTACACCTGTGTGTGTGAACAGAGTGATTTGGCGACCTGTTACTGTTTGACAAAACAAATGAAACAGAAAAGAAGCTTATTAACATTATCAGCCAATGTGGTCTATGGACGATATTCTGTGAAGGGCACCGTTGGTAAATGTGACACTGATAGTGTGCATCAGTCTCCTGAAGCATGAGAAGCTGGTTTGTTAATCAGAGTAATTTGGCTGATAATACATTATCAGCCAAATGGCATGGCTTTGTCACGGCCAATTCTTTGTTTCATCTTATCGAATAGGTGATATAGGGTTAAGCATTTTACAGATCGTGTAAAGCCGAGAATCATGAATTGTTTTTCTGTCACTGAATAAAAATTAACCCTTTACCTAACGAATCGCCCGCATCTGCCCATGTAATATGCAAATTCAGCAGTTGAAAAAATATTATATTTAAAAAAATTTCAACAAAACCATATCATGTGACCCCTCGTTGGAACGAGCTCGTCGAGTTCATTCCACGAGGGGTCACCTGATATGGTTTTGTTGAAATTTTTTAAAAAATAAAAAAAAAAATGATATTTAAAATAATACATTTTGATATCGTCTGCATTGGGTAAAGGGTTAAAAGACATTGTTTACACCTGTGTGTGAACAGAGTGATTCGGCGACCTGTTACTGTCTGACAAAACAAATGAAACAGAAAACAAGCTTATTAACATTATCAGCCAATGTGGTCTACATGGACGATATTCTGTGAAGGGCACTGTTGGTAAATGTGACACTGATAGTGTGCATCAGTCTCCTGAAGCATGAGAAGCTGGTTTGTTAATCAGAGTTAGAGGCTACAAGCATTGTGGGGCATAACATCTCCATGGTGTAGTACTTGTATTTATAATCACTGATAGCGATGAGTCACATACAGCGCTCATGTATTTCTCTGAAATAAATTCTATCTGTAAAATTTCTACAACAGATCTCTACTTCACCGGCAACAATCCGCGTTTGTAATTGTTATATTACCTGACACATGGAAACACTCTAAACCAACAGATTTCTATAAAATTATGTATCTACTTAACAAACATCCTCACCCCTACCCACACACCTAATCCCTGCATCAATACAGGTGAGGAATCTTGGCAGTGCCCCTGCCCAAAAACACACAATTTGGTCTTCCTGTATCAACTTTCTGTATATGGACTGACATGATCTACTGACCTTTCTGTTCTGACATCACGTGTAGAGCTACCATAACCCACACAACCATATGTGTCCATTCCTGAACCATCAAGGCAAGCCCCATGACTTCTATGTCTTTTATTTATCATATTATTGTGAGCTATTTGGTGATGCGGATGACACCTGGGTTCACATTATGTGGTAACTATTGGATTGAAATGATCATTCCTACCACCCAACCAATGATTGTTGTTATATGTCAATACTACTTCTCCTGTTACTTATATGTTCCATGTTAACTCTGAAGTGAAATTATTTAGTCTATATGTGTTTGCCTTGTTACAATTTATGGGAGAGTGCCTCTGGGCAAAAAAAAATTTACAACCAAAAATAATTCAGTACTCTAAATGTTAATGTTAATTTTGTGGACAACATCAATATGCATTGGTACACAACTTTGGGAAACCTGCAACTCGACTAGAGAAAACCACCGTGTTTTGCTTCCACAATTTGGAAAAATATCAGAATCTCAACTGAATGTCATAAATAAGCAGTCGGAAAAGTACACCACCACTAAACTCCCAGAGTTTTTTATGAGTTAAAACTCCTGAATATTAAAACATTCAGCTCACGTTATCAAAATTTCATAAACGGAAACGAGGATATAAAATACAATAATTGTTATGAGAATCCAAATAGATTTGTGGAAATATGATCAGGTGAATCTACAATCTGTTTTGAATTTTTTTAATGAACATAACATATTGCTGAGTCGCAAAGCACCAAGGCGCTAGGGGTTGGGTTTGAGAGAGGGGGGACTCAGTGCACTTGACTCATGAATGGATTAATTTACATGCAGCTGATTCATTGCATACAAGATCAAACTTGTGCACACTAGAAGTCATCCAAAAAGTTTGTATTTTTTGAAACACTGTTAGATAACATGTATTTCATCAGTGAATATTCTACAAACTAGTATTTGTCAGTGAATTTTCACAGATGAGTATTCATCAGTGAATACTCTACAGACTAGTATTCATCAGTGAATACCCTACGGACTAGTATTCATAAGTGAATAACATACAGACTAGTATTCATAAGTGAATACCCTACAGACCAGGATTCATCAGTGAAAACTCTACAGATTGGTATTCATCGGTGAATACTCTACAGACAGTGAATACTCTACAGACTACTATTCATCAGTGAATACTGTACAGACTAGTATTCATCAGTGAATACTCTATAGACTAGTATTCATCAGTGAATACTCTATAGACTAGTATTCATCAGTGAATACTCTAGACTAGTATTCATCAGTGAATACTCTACAGACTAGTATTCATCAGTGAATACTCTATAGACTAGTATTCATCAGTGAATACTCCACAGACTAGTATTCATCAGTGAATACTCTAGACTAGTATTCATCAGTGAATACTCTACAGACTAGTATTCATCAGTGAATACTCTATAGACTAGTATTCATCAGTGAATACTCCACAGACTAGTATTCATCAGTGAATACTCTAGACTAGTATTCATCAGTGAATACTCTACAGACTAGTATTCATCAGTGAATACTCTATAGACTAGTATTCATCAGTGAATACTCCACAGACTAGTATTCATCAGTGAATACTCTAGACTAGTATTCATCAGTGAATACTCTAGACTAGTATTCATCAGTGAATACTCTACAGACTAGCATTCATCAGTAAATAGTCCACAAGCTAGTATTCATCAGTGAATACTCTACACACTAGTATTCATCAGTGAATACTCAAGACTAGTATTCATCAGTGAATCAGTGAATACTCTACAGACTAGTATTCACCAGTGTTCATCAGTGAATAGTCCACAGGCTAGTATTCAGTGAATACTCTACAGACTAGTATTCATTAGTTAATAGTCTATAAACTAGTATTCATCAGTGAATACTCTATAAACCAGTATTCATCAGTGAATACTCAAATAGTCTCTATAAACTAGTATTCATCAGTGAATACTCTACAGACTAGTATTTTCATCAGTGAATACTCTATAGACTAGTATTCATCAGTAAATACTCTACAGACTAGTATTCATTTGTGAATACTCTTTAAACTAGTATTCATCAGTGAATACTCTATATACTAGTATTCATCAGTGAATACTCTACAGACCAGTATTCATCACTGAATAGTCCACAGGCTAGTATTCATCAGTGAATACCCTACAGTCTAGGATTCATCAGTGAATACTCTACAGACTAGTATTCATCAGTGAATACTCTACAAACTAGCATTCATCAGTGAATACTCTATATACTAGTAATCATCAGTAAATACTTCAGACTAGTATTCTAGTATTCATCAGTGAATAGTCCATAAACTAGTATTCATCAGTGAATACTCCAGACTAGTATTCATCAGTGAATACTCTATAGACTAGTATTCATCAGTGAATGCTCTACAAACTAGTATTCATCAGTGATTACTCTACAGACTAGTATTCATCAGTGATTACTCTACAGACTAGTAGTCATCAGTGAATACTCTATAAACTAGTATTCATCAGTGAATACTCTATATACTAGTAATCATCAGTGAATACTCCAGACTAGTATTCTAGTATTCATCAGTGAATAGTCCATAAACTAGTATTCATCAGTGAATACTCCAGACTAGTATTCATCAGTGAATACTCTATAGACTAGTTAGTATTCATCAGTGAATACCCTACAGACTAGTATTCCTTCATCAGTGAATACTCTACAGACTACTATTCATCAGTAAATACTCTACAAACTAGTATTCATCAGTGAATACTCTATAAACTAGTATTCATTAGTGACTACCCTACAGACAAGTATTCATTCATCAGTGAATACTCTTCAGACTCGTATTCATCAGTGAATACTCTACAGACTAGTATTCATCAGTGAATACTCTACAGACTAGTATTCATCAGTGAATACCCTACAGACCAGGATTCATCAGTGAAAACTCAACAGATTGGTATTCATCGGTGAATACTCTAAAGACAGTGAATACTCTACAGACTAGTATTCATCAGTGAATACTCTTCAGACTAGTATTTGTCAGTGAATACTCTAGACTAGTATTCATCAGTGAATACTCTAGACAAATATTCATCAGTGATTACTCCACAGACTAGTATTCATCAGTGAATACTCTACAGGCTAGTATTCATCAGTGAATACGCTAGACTAGTATTCATCAGTGAGTACTCTACAGACTAGTAATACTCTAGACAAATATTCATCAGTGATTACTCCACAGACTAGTATTCATCTGTGAATACTACGGACTAGTATTCATCAGTGAATACTCTAGACTAGTATTCATCAGCGAATACACTACAGACTAGTATTCATCAGTGAATAGTCTACAGACTAGTATTCATCAGTGAATAGTCCACAGGCTAGTATTCATCAGTGAATAGTCCACAGACTAGTATTCATCAGTGAATACTCTACAGACTAGTATTCATTCAAAAGTGAATACTCTTCAGACAAATATTCATCAGTGATTACTCCACAGACTAGTATTCATCAGTGATTACTCCACAGACTAGTATTCATCAGTGAATACTCTACAGACTAGTATTCATCAGTGAATACTCTTGACTAGTATTCATCAGTGAATACTCTACAGACTAGTATTCATCAGTGAATACTCTACAGACTAGGATTCATCAGTGAATACTCTAGACTAGTATTCATCAGTGAATACTCTACAGACTAGTATTCATCAGTGAATAGTCCACAAGCTAGTATTCACCAGTGAATACTCTACAGACTAGCATTCATCAGTGAATACTCTACAAACTAGCATTCATCAGTGAATACTCTATAAACTAGTATTCATCAGTAAATACTCTACAGACTTGTTATTCATCAGTGAATAGTCCACAGGCTAGTATTCATCAGTGAATACCCTACAGACTAGGATTCATCAGTGAATACTCTCGACAAATATTCATCAGTGATTCCTCCACAGACTAGTATTCATCAGTGAATACTCAACAGACTAGTATTCATCAGTGAATACTCTAGACTAGTATTCATCAGTGAATACTCTACAGACTAGTATTCATCAATGAATACTCTACAAACTAGGATTCATCAGTGAATACTCTAGACTAGCATTCATCAGTGAATACTCCAGAGATTAGTATTCATCAGTGAATACTCTAGTCTAGTATTCATCAGTGAATACTCCACATGACTATTATTCATCAGTGATTACTCTTGACTGTATTCATCAGTGAATACTCTACAGACTAGTATTCATCAGTGAATACTCTATAGACTAGTATTCATCAGTGAATACTCCACAGACTAGTATTCATCAGTGAATACTCTACAGACTAGTATTCATCAGTGAATACTCTACAGACTAGTATTCATCAGTGAATACCCTACAGACCAGGATTCATCAGTGAAAACTCTACAGATTGGTATTTATCAGTGAATACTCTACAGACAGTGAATACTCTACAAACTAGTATTCATCAGTGAATACTCTTCAGACTAGTATTCGTCAGTGAATACTCTAGACTAGTATTCATCAGTGAATACTCTAGACAAATATTCATCAGTGATTACTCCACAGACTAGTATTCATCAGTGAATACTCTACAGGCTAGTATTCATCAGTGAATACTCTTCAGACTAGTATTCATCAGTGAGTACTCTATAGACTAGTATTCATCAGTGAATACTCTAGACAAATATTCATCAGTGATTACTCCACAGACTAGTATTCATCTGTGAATACTACGGACTAGTATTCATCAGTGAATACTCTAGACTAGTATTCATCAGTGAATACTCTACAGACTAGTATTCATCAGTGAATATTCCACAGGCTGGTATTCATCTGTGAATAGTCCACAGACTAGTATTCATCAGTGAATACTCTAGACAAATATTCATCAGTGATTACTCCACAGACTAATATTCATCAGTGAATACTCTTCAGACTAGTATTCATCAGTGTATACTCTAGACTAGTATTCATCAGTGAATACTCTACAGACTAGGATTCATCAATGAATACTCTACAGACTAGGATTCATCAGTGAATACTCTAGACTAGCATTCATCAGTGAATACTCTACAGACTAGTATTCATCAGTGAATGCTCTACAAACTAGTATTCATCAGTGATTACTCTACAGACTAGTATTCATCAGTGATTACTCTACAGACTAGTAGTCATCAGTGAATACTCTATAAACTAGTATTCATCAGTGAATACTCTATATACTAGTAATCATCAGTGAATACTCCAGACTAGTATTCTAGTATTCATCAGTGAATAGTCCATAAACTAGTATTCATCAGTGAATACTCCAGACTAGTATTCATCAGTGAATACTCTATAGACTAGTTAGTATTCATCAGTGAATACCCTACAGACTAGTATTCCTTCATCAGTGAATACTCTACAGACTACTATTCATCAGTAAATACTCTACAAACTAGTATTCATCAGTGAATACTCTATAAACTAGTATTCATTAGTGACTACCCTACAGACAAGTATTCATTCATCAGTGAATACTCTTCAGACTCGTATTCATCAGTGAATACTCTACAGACTAGTATTCATCAGTGAATACTCTACAGACTAGTATTCATCAGTGAATACCCTACAGACCAGGATTCATCAGTGAAAACTCAACAGATTGGTATTCATCGGTGAATACTCTAAAGACAGTGAATACTCTACAGACTAGTATTCATCAGTGAATACTCTTCAGACTAGTATTTGTCAGTGAATACTCTAGACTAGTATTCATCAGTGAATACTCTAGACAAATATTCATCAGTGATTACTCCACAGACTAGTATTCATCAGTGAATACTCTACAGGCTAGTATTCATCAGTGAATACGCTAGACTAGTATTCATCAGTGAGTACTCTACAGACTAGTAATACTCTAGACAAATATTCATCAGTGATTACTCCACAGACTAGTATTCATCTGTGAATACTACGGACTAGTATTCATCAGTGAATACTCTAGACTAGTATTCATCAGCGAATACACTACAGACTAGTATTCATCAGTGAATAGTCTACAGACTAGTATTCATCAGTGAATAGTCCACAGGCTAGTATTCATCAGTGAATAGTCCACAGACTAGTATTCATCAGTGAATACTCTACAGACTAGTATTCATTCAAAAGTGAATACTCTTCAGACAAATATTCATCAGTGATTACTCCACAGACTAGTATTCATCAGTGATTACTCCACAGACTAGTATTCATCAGTGAATACTCTACAGACTAGTATTCATCAGTGAATACTCTTGACTAGTATTCATCAGTGAATACTCTACAGACTAGTATTCATCAGTGAATACTCTACAGACTAGGATTCATCAGTGAATACTCTAGACTAGTATTCATCAGTGAATACTCTACAGACTAGTATTCATCAGTGAATAGTCCACAAGCTAGTATTCACCAGTGAATACTCTACAGACTAGCATTCATCAGTGAATACTCTACAAACTAGCATTCATCAGTGAATACTCTATAAACTAGTATTCATCAGTAAATACTCTACAGACTTGTTATTCATCAGTGAATAGTCCACAGGCTAGTATTCATCAGTGAATACCCTACAGACTAGGATTCATCAGTGAATACTCTCGACAAATATTCATCAGTGATTCCTCCACAGACTAGTATTCATCAGTGAATACTCAACAGACTAGTATTCATCAGTGAATACTCTAGACTAGTATTCATCAGTGAATACTCTACAGACTAGTATTCATCAATGAATACTCTACAAACTAGGATTCATCAGTGAATACTCTAGACTAGCATTCATCAGTGAATACTCCAGAGATTAGTATTCATCAGTGAATACTCTAGTCTAGTATTCATCAGTGAATACTCCACATGACTATTATTCATCAGTGATTACTCTTGACTGTATTCATCAGTGAATACTCTACAGACTAGTATTCATCAGTGAATACTCTATAGACTAGTATTCATCAGTGAATACTCCACAGACTAGTATTCATCAGTGAATACTCTACAGACTAGTATTCATCAGTGAATACTCTACAGACTAGTATTCATCAGTGAATACCCTACAGACCAGGATTCATCAGTGAAAACTCTACAGATTGGTATTTATCAGTGAATACTCTACAGACAGTGAATACTCTACAAACTAGTATTCATCAGTGAATACTCTTCAGACTAGTATTCGTCAGTGAATACTCTAGACTAGTATTCATCAGTGAATACTCTAGACAAATATTCATCAGTGATTACTCCACAGACTAGTATTCATCAGTGAATACTCTACAGGCTAGTATTCATCAGTGAATACTCTTCAGACTAGTATTCATCAGTGAGTACTCTATAGACTAGTATTCATCAGTGAATACTCTAGACAAATATTCATCAGTGATTACTCCACAGACTAGTATTCATCTGTGAATACTACGGACTAGTATTCATCAGTGAATACTCTAGACTAGTATTCATCAGTGAATACTCTACAGACTAGTATTCATCAGTGAATATTCCACAGGCTGGTATTCATCTGTGAATAGTCCACAGACTAGTATTCATCAGTGAATACTCTAGACAAATATTCATCAGTGATTACTCCACAGACTAATATTCATCAGTGAATACTCTTCAGACTAGTATTCATCAGTGTATACTCTAGACTAGTATTCATCAGTGAATACTCTACAGACTAGGATTCATCAATGAATACTCTACAGACTAGGATTCATCAGTGAATACTCTAGACTAGCATTCATCAGTGAATACTCTACAGACTAGTATTCATCAGTGAATAGTCCACAGGCTAGTATTCATCAGTGAATACTCTAGAGACTAGTATTCATCAGTGAATACTCTACAGACTGGGATTCATCAGTGAATACTCTAGACTAGAATTCATCAGTGAATACTCGACAGACTAGTATTCATCAGTGAATACTCCAGAATAGTATTCATCAGTGAATACTCCACAGACTAGTATTCATCAGTGAATACTCTAGACTAGTATTCATCAGTGAATACTCCAGAGATTAGTATTCGTCAGTGAATACTCTAGACTAGTATTCATCAGTGAATACTCCACATGACTAGTATTCATCAGTGATTACTCTTGACTAGTATTCATCAGTGAATACTCTGCAGACTAGTATTCATCAGTGAATACTCTAGACTAGTATTCATCAGTGAATACTCTACAGACTAGTATTCATCAGTGATTACTCTGTAGACAAGTATACATCAGTGAAAAGTCCACAGTGAATACTCTACTGACTAGTATTCATCAGTGAATACTCTATAAACTAGTATTCATCAGTGAATACTCCAGACTAGTATTCTAGTATTCATCAGTGAATAGTCCATAAACTAGTATTCATCAGTGAATATTCCAGACTAGTATTCATCAGTGAATACTCTGTGGACTAGTATTCATCAGTGAATACCCTACAGACTAGTATTCATTCATCAGTGAATACTCTACAGACTAGTGTTCATCAGTGAATTCAACAGACTAGTATTCATCAGTGAATACCCTACAGACTAGTATTCATCAGTGAATACTCTACAGAGTAGTATTCATCAGTGAATACTCTATAAACTAGTATTAATCAGTGAATACTCCAGACTAGTATTCTAGTATTCATCGGTGAATAGTCCATAAACTAGTATTCATCAGTGAATACTCCAGACTAGTATTCATCAGATAATACTCTATAAACTAGTATTCATGAGCGAATACCCTACAGACTAGTATTCATTCATCAGTGAATACTCTACAGACTAGTATTCATCAGTGAATACTCTACCGACTAGTATTCATCAGTGAATACTCTACAGACTAGTATTCATCAGTGAATACTCTACAGACTAGTATTCATCAGTGAATTCTCTATAAACTAGTATTCACCAGTGAATACTCCAGACTAGTATTCTAGTATTCATCAGTGAATAGTCCATAAACTAGTATTCATCAATGAATACTCCAGACTAGTATTCATCAGTGAATACTCTATAGACTAGTATTCATGAGTGGATACCCTACAGACTAGTATTTATTCATCAGTGAATACTCTACAGAGTAGTATTGTATTCACCAGTGAATACTCTACAGACTGGTATTCAGCAGTGAATACTCTACAGACTATTATTCATCAGTGAATACTCTACAGACTAGTATTCATTCACCTTTTCATGTACACCTTTAACCCTTTACACAACACACACAATATCAAAATTATTTCTTTTGCTCATTTAAAAAAAAAAATTGCAACAAAACTCTATCATGTGACCCCTAATTGGAACAAGGCTGACAAGCTTGGTCCAAGGGATGGGGTCATATGATTTGGTTTCGTTCACATTTTATGAAGTGTTTTGTTTTTTTGTTTTTCAACTGCTCAAATTTTAAATTACATGACCGGATGCCTCATATTTGTTAGTTAAAGGGTTAATGCAATTGTGGTGTTATGACAAACTTCTTCTAAATGACAACATACTGGGGACACATACCTCAAATCTAGACTTGTGAAATGTTGAAACTGGATACTAAAGAGTAAGCTAAATCACAACTCAAAAATACGACAGACTCGCTGCAAACAACAAATTATCTGAACTCGTTACCTAACACTACAACCAGATGACAAGGCAAAAATACAAATTTCAATTTTTTGAACATAGCTTATGACTTTTAACTAAAGTGACTAGCTGAGCTCGTCCCAATGAGGGGCTATAAGCTATGCTTTGGAAACCAAAGTGGAAATATAATAATCAAATTTGAAGTGATTTCTGTGAAAAACATTAGCTGCATATGGTTGTTATGATAGGTAGAGGATTCAGAGAAATTTCTGTAAACAAAGCTCTGTCCAATTCATAGTTTACCTGACTAAAGACTTACAAAGCTCTGTCCAATTCATACAGTTTACCTGACTAAAGACTAACAGAGCTCTGTACAATTCATACAGTTTACCTGACTAAAGACTAACAAAGCTTTGTCCAATTCATACAGTTTACCTGACTAAAGACTTACAAAGCTCTGTCCAATTCATACAGTTTACCTGACTAAAGACTAACAAAGCTCTGTCCAATTCATACAGTTTACCTGACTAAAGACTTACAAAGCTCTGTCCAATTCATACAGTTTACCTGACTAAAGACTAACAAAGCTCTGTACAATTCATACAGTTTACCTGACTAAAGACTAACAAAGCTCTGTACAATTCAAACAGTTTACCTGACTAAAGACTAACAAAGCTCTGTACAATTCAAACAGTTTACCTGACTAAAGACTAACAAAGCTCTGTCCAATTCATAGAGTTTACCTGACTAAAGACTAACAAAGCTCTGTCCAATTCATACAGTTTACCTGACTAAAGACTTACAAAGCTTTGTCCAATTCATACAGTTTACCTGACTAAAGACTAACAAAGCTCTGTACAATTCATACAGTTTACCTGACTAAAGACTTACAGAGCTCTGTCCAATTCATACAGTTTACCTGACTAAAGACTAACAAAGCTTTGTCCAATTCATACAGTTTACCTGACTAAAGACTAACAAAGCTCTGTACAATTCATACAGTTTACCTGACTAAAGACTAACAAAGCTCTGTCCAATTCATACAGTTTACCTGACTAAAGACTTACAGAGCTCTGTCCAATTCAAACAGTTTACCTGACTAAAGACTTACAAAGCTTTGTCCAGTTCATAGAGTTTACCTGACTAAAGACTAACAGAGCTCTGTACAATTCATACAGTTTACCTGACTAAAGACTAACAGAGCCCTGTCCAATTCATACAGTTTACCTGACTAAAGACTATCAAATTTTAACTATGAGCATATGAATAGTCACATGTGTGTTGTTTCCATTATCAACTTTGGCAACACAACTGTTTTTTGTTGAAACTAAAGTCTAGTTGAGCTGTCCATTCATTTGCTTTTTCTAATTCCTGTTCAGTCGCATAGCCTCCTTTATCCAAACACTAAAACTGCTATATTTCTTTATCAGTGGCATAGACAGCTTATCCAGGTGGTTGAATAATTGTCTGCAGGGCTAGTTAATTATTGAAAGAAATTAGTGATGCAAAGGATTGCTAAATACTTTGTATGGCAACACAAAGCATGGCAAATTTCCAACAGAAATTCTATGGTTTTGACTTTTTGTATTAAGGGCCTATATAAGTAATGAAATTTTGTTTATTTTGAAAATTCTCACCTCTGATATTCCTTCAATTCAAATTAAATATACGCAAAATGTACATCAAAATGAAGGTTGGGATGTATAGAACACGAAACACATGTGTAATCAACTCATAGAATCCACTGGTTCCTGGAAGTCTGCTGCCGTATTCACACCAGAACTGATCATTTAAAAATATTTCACGAAAACAACTTGTGGCCAAATGTGCTTTACATATCCAAGAACAAAGCTAGGGGATAAAAATTCTTCAAAACACGGCGACAGAGCTGCATTGGGGAACATTCCAAAGCCTTTGATTTTGTTTACGTATGAGTATACTTTCGATTTCCGGTCGATGTTATCGGACAGAAAAAGCATGTAAAAACAACGCCTTCTAAAATCAAATAATGAAAAAGATCGCCTTCATACAATATACTGTTATTAGATAGTGATTGCACAGTTGCCATATTCAATGCAAGGTATCATGATACCTGTTGAAATTTCTTAGAATTACAATTTTGTTTTTCGATGGAAATTCGTGGTAACGAGTGATTTGCGCATGTCTGTCGAGCATTGAAACCATCTTCAATAAAAAATGCAGACAGTGTTGTCCTTTTTCAAAATGCAGTCCTATTGCTGTATTCGAAAATGTTTTGAATGCCTAGCTTTGTTCTTGGATATATGAAGCACATTTGGCCACAAGTTGTTCTGATGAAATATTATTTTATTATCAGTCCTGGTGCGCATAAGGTAGCAGACTTCCAGGAACCAGTGGTGCCTACAGTCGACTCTATGAGTTTATTACATATGTGTTTCATGTTCTATACATCCCAACCTTCATTTTGATGTATAATTTGTGTATATTCAATTTGAATTTAGGGAATATGAGAGGTGAGAATTTCAAAATAAACAAAATTCCATTACTTATATAGGCCCTTAAGAGAGGTCTTCATAATAACAAGAAATTGTTTTTTAAAAATAGATGTTTGGAAAACATAATCTCCAGGATTCTAACATTTGGCAATTATGTTAAGTGTAAACTGGCCAATGTGTAAATAACAAATCCCCAAAGAACTCTGAGTTTCTGATACAATCTTTTATGGTGGAGTGGTGGTAATGAGTGAGTTTCTGATACAATCTTTTATGGTGGAGTGGTGGTAATGAGGTCTATCATCCTGGCAACTCAATATCTATGCCACTGTTCTATACTACAGACTGTTTTGTATGCATATCTGAAATGTGTAACATGCGTCCAAAACTCACATGAATGACTGAAAAACTGTGTGGCTGTTTTTTATTTCCAGAGTACTTCTTGGAAGGTAACAGCCTGGTAATCCATCCTTGTTTCTGATTGTGGCTCCTCTGTTCATGTCTGCATCCAGAACAAACATCTGTTACACCACATCGATCAATGATATCAAACCTTGTCATATTAAAGTTATGCACACAGCTCCCTCTTCGAGGCATGGGACTATTTTCAATATGAGAAGTGACATCCGTAGTTTCAGATATATCTCTCAGTCTATCAACTCTGTCCATATCCACTTTCTGTCTGTCAATCATGCTGTGATAACCAGTTGTGCTATGCCTTCTTGGTCTTGGCCTTTGATGGAGTTCCTTTGCAATGTGTACCTGTTCAGACATGCGTCTTTTTCTCCCTTGTTTTGCTGGCTTGTAATCCTGGTTATAAATGGAGTTATACGCAATCATCCGTGAATCAGTCAATGGATGCTGATTTTGACAGTATCTACAAGCATTAACCTATTTTCAAAAGTACACAGAATCTTGAGTCAGACAGGTGTTCCAAATTACAAACTGATCAACTCAAGGATGCTTTAACATTATTCTTTGTTGCAAAAAAAATCTTCACTTGAGCTATAGTTCTAAACTTTCAACTGATTACTGCCACTAAGAAGGCATGTGGAAGTTTTCTCCAAGAAAGTAATTATATGAAAACAGCCCCTGAAATCTGAAAACGATTGGGCGAGGGGTGCGACTAGTAGGGTGTACTAATAGAAACAAAATGGTCACTGGCAGTTATGTTTTTTTAACCCTTTACCTAACATGAAAAGCAGACGACACTTGCAAAAAAAATTCTTGAATAACTAATTTTTTTCATTTTTTGTCTCAAAAACATAGGTTATGACCCCTCGTTGGAACGAGCTCGAAGAGCTCGTTCCAACGAGGGGTCATAACCTATGTTTTTGAGACAAAAAATGAAAATATTTTGAAAATTAATTGGCGATATTTGGGAATAGCGCTGGCCGGTTTTGGCCGTTATGTTGGGTAAAGGGTTAATGAAATTCAGAAAAATGCGATAGCTCTCATCTTAACATCACACCAAAGCTAGATAAGAAATTTGAAAAAGGTCTGGTGAGAGTTGCGGCCTGTGGGGTGTGCTAATGGAATTGTTGACAATTTATATAGCAAATCCAAGATGGCTGCTGGCGGTCATGTTTTTCAATTAAATTCAGAAAAATTTGATAGCTCTCATCTCGACATCACACCAAAGCTGCATATGAAATTTGAAAAAGATTGAGTGAGAGATTCATCCTATTGGATGTGCTAATGGAATTGTTGACAATTTAAATGCCAAATCCAAGATGGTTGCTGCCAGCCATATTTTTTTTAACGAAATTCAGAAAAACTCAATAGCTCCTTTCAAGACATCAAACCAATGCAACAGATGAAATTTGGAAAAAGATTGGGTGAGAGATGAGGCCTGAAGGGTGTGCTTATAGAAATGTTGACAATTCAT
The DNA here is from genome assembly GCA_031216915.1 of Pictodentalium vernedei. NCBI lineage: Eukaryota > Metazoa > Mollusca > Scaphopoda > Dentaliida > Dentaliidae > Pictodentalium > Pictodentalium vernedei. The sequence continues at coordinate 485,244,997 of CM062292.1, read as the reverse complement.
ATGCCAAATCCAAGATGGCCACTGGTGGCAATGTTTTTCAAAGAAATTCAGAAAAATTTGATAGTTCCCATCTAGACATCGCACCAAAGCTACATGAAATTTGAAAAATATCGGGTGAGATATTGTTGGGTATTTCAATGGAATTGTTGACAATTTATATGCCACATCTAAGATGGCCACTGGCAGCCATAATTTTCAATGAAATCTGGAAAACTTCAATAACTCCCATCAACATATTGCCCCCAAAACCATGTATGAAATTTGGAACTGATGGGGCGAGAGCTGCAGCCTGTAGGGTGTGCTAAAGGAATTGTGGATGGACAGATGACAAATCACAACCTATCCCAAAAGCTCATACTTGACATTGTCAAGTGGAGTTAAAAATCCACTTTGTGCTCTCAGAGAAAACAGTTTACACTTTCTATTGACACAACATGGAAGCAAGATAAAAATTCCCCGATGATAAATGTTTTTTGGATGTGGGCAATTTGGAAATATTCAGCAGATTAAGAGTTACTCCCGCAAAACACACCGGATATGATATAACCCTTTACCCAATGAATCGCCCTCATCCGCCCACATAATATGCAAATTCAGCAGTTGAAAAAATATTATATTTCAAAAAATTTCAACAAAACCATATCAAGTGACCCCTCGTTGGAACGAGCTCATCGAGCTCGTTGCAACGAGGGGGCACATGATATGATTTTGTTGAAATTTTTTGAAAAATCTAAAAAAGTTAAAAAATTTATAGTAATTTATATATTTTTTATACTTACCAATGACCCAGACATAGCTGGTGCTAACTCTTAAAATATAGGGCCAAACACAAATTTTGCCCCCCAATCCCCAAAATTTGCATCTAAAACTAAAGAAAACATGTCCAGAAAGGCCCTCCACACCTCGCCCCCACTGCGCATGCGCAGTGTCAAGGACGTTCCGAAATTGGCGCCATTTATCATTCTAATAACCAGTGCCTGGTAAGCGCTATGTACTCAGCGGGGAGGCAAGAGTTCCCAACTCCTGGGAGGGCCATCCCCGTCTGGGTCATTGGTAAGTATAAAAAATATATAAATTACTATAAATTTTTTAACATTTTTATACTGTACCAATGACCCAGACATAGCTGAATAGTAAAAAGGCTGGAGGGCCAAGGACATAGAGCAAAATGGAATACGCTCAATAAAATAAAATAGAGTCATCCCCTGTAGGGAAAGAAGTAATAGGCCTTACATGTATCTTTCTTATTTATGATAAAATAGAAAGATACAACACCTTCCAAAAATTGAGCTTCATACATCCATGTACTCTATTAATATCCAATAATCCTTATACTAATAATTTTTAAAGTAAGCCAATAATAAAGTAAGTCTAGAGAATAGAGACTCTTATACTCCTAAAAGTGTGTGAGAATTGCATAATCATGTCCGTTGACATATGCAATATTCAAAAGCTATACTTTAAAAACTAAGACTTGAATGAATTTTATAAACTTAAACTTCTCACTAAACAACCATCCCAATAACAGCTCAGAATTACTAACTCCGGAGGAGGTACCCCTTGTTTTCATAGTAAAAACAGGTGACCCAAGGGAACACCCTCCCCCCCCCTTTTTCTTGCCCTGGGTCAAATAGCCCAGAGCGAAGAGGGCAGCCGAACGGAGACACTGCCGAAACAGACAGCCTACCTAGCTATAGTAGCAACTGTTAAGAGAATGATATTCTGAGCAGTAGATAATAGACCTAACAATAGAGGCCTCCAGAAATGGACTCGATATTTCTGAGATAAAATTCATGAATGGATGGCTGAGCGCAATGAGCAGCCTTCAAAAATCTATAATAGCAACACTATTAATGTAAGCCCAAGAAGTAGAAGAACTCTTACTTCATGAGCCGAAATCTTAAGCACAACTGCTAAGCCAATGATATACCATAAGCAGTACGCTAGTTAATAGAATCCATTAAAAATAAAATGGAGCGTAACGTCCTTCTACTAGACATCAAAGACAGAAGAAGCTTACGCCCTTGTAATAAACAGATATCTGTTTATAAATACATAAACTGTATCCTGAAAGAGTAAAGGCCTATGCCCATACGAAGACGGAAGGACCTTAAAATAATAGGTTCCGGAAATAGGAGCCTAACTCTTATGCAACAATCCAACCTAAATAGTAACGGAAGTATTGATTCCGAAACTATGAAAGTGAAAATCATCCATCGATAGTGCATGAAACTCACTGACTCTACAGTAAAAGAGAAACCAACAGAATTACTGTCTAAAAGGTCAGAATTTGAAAACTACTGTTTCCAGAGGCTCAAATGATTACATAGCTAAATAAGAACCGAAGTTAAAATCCGTATAGGAATTTAATCTAAAGATTCTAAGTCTATTTATCAAAAAGTTACTAACTGACTTAGATAAAGAGACAAAAGACTCAATTGTAAACTATCGTAGAGTGCATAGGTATGAGGTAACATAAACCTATAACCTAAATAACAACAGGCTGCAGTAGATCTTGTGAAACAAGTATACTAAAAACTAGCAATGCGTAGTATGGAGGGATCAACCATATGAACATAATGATCCCTACACCACGACGGAAGAGCCTCCACTTTAGTCGCATAGAATAGCGAAGAAGAGGATCTCCTATAGTAAGAAATCGCGTCCAAAGCTCGTCCAGTACAGTGCTTACAATGCAATACGGACCACACAACGGAATACATGAAGGTTGCGACCTTGCTGGTTGTGATAAAGATGACACGATTTACCCAGTGAAAAAAAGATCCTCACATAGAGGAAGATTTCACGTTAAGATCCACAGTAGACAAGAGAGTAAATTACTCATGATCTCTGTGAAGATAGAGATGCTATCAACAGAAATGTATTGTGGTTGTTTATCTTAGCAATACCTGCTAAAACAACAGCGCCGGAGGATACGCGTATCCTATCATTCCGTCCTATAGATCAATAGAGCGTTAACAGTATTAGCTCAGAGATCTGGACAAGCCAACACATACGTCTGCAATTGATTAGCAAGCTGTGTCATAAATAAAACATCATTGGGCGCTCCCATAGATAGCATATCTGATTAAATACTTGTTTGTTGAGAGTCCATTCTGACAGCAACAAGCGACCCGTAAGAGAACGGGAGTGCGATAAAACAATCAGACGACCCAGAATATGACGGACCAAAACTGAACTTGGTGTACTATAACCAACAGACGGATTCTTTCCATTAAATTGAATAACGGAAACGAAAGAGTGCCTCCCTGGTTCCGGAGATACGCCACTACTGTCGAATTAAAGGACAGGAATTTGGGCATGCGTTTCTGAATAATGTTCATGCAATGACATAAAGCAAGCCTAAAAAACATTATTCCGCGGAAGTTAAACTGATAGCTAAAAGACTGCAGAACCCAAAGACCCTGGCACTTCGAATCCGTAGGGATCAGAATATCCCAATCTGTTTGACTGGCAACCGTCATAACAGCCACACTAGGGTCCGGCAACTGCGGCGGCACTCTCTGAGTCAACCACCGAATGTTTGCCCCAGTCTGAATCTCTTGTAACACTAGATAGACAAGAGAATGTATAAATCAAGCAATTCATGGATTGCCGGAAAGTTGCCGTCGAAGAGAAGCTCCTCCGAGAACGAAGCGACTCTGAGAGAGTTCTTAACCTACTATCCACGCGTGGATGTAGCTAGGGCTGCATCACGTCTAACCAACTCCAATCAGCCACTGAAGGGCGGAGTTATACGTGAACAAACTACTGCCCTCAAAAGAAATTACATTGAGAATAATATCCCGTAAATCTTTTCTTGAAGACGTAATGATAACGCCTCAGTAAGGCGGATTACGTATAATAAAGCGTCTAAGTTAAGTCTACTATACATAATGTCGTTCCCAACATTGAAATTGGAAAAGACATAAACGGCGAAAAAGAATATATGCAGTCTTTAATCACACCGTCTAGACGCATGTGAACTCTCGGTATGCCCTGCTCTGCCAAAATAAACTATATGTAAAAAAGATAAAATGGCAGAAATGAGCCACGCGGACAAGAAACTAAACTATCATGCTTAGTAGCAGGCTTGTATATATATATAATATATATATAGCGTCGAAAAATAAAACACATGTTGTAATGACAATATTGGACTGCGTCGGTAAGTCAGGGACAAAGTCTCTGTACCGATCGAAAAATCCGAGTCCAATGACGCTATAAGTCTCTTATCCAAGATCGCAGCAATGAAGTCCGAACAATAATCACTGGAAGAAATGCCAGAAGATATGAAAGGCATCTTCCGATACTACTAAAGGGAAAACTCGAAATCTTTCGAATCCCTTTCGCCATCCTGTCGGACCCTATAAAGCGTTCGGTCGTCCGTAGCTTGATGCAACCGCGGACCGCACCGACCCAGCGCCGTCGGATAATTCCTGATTCGACCGAGAAACCGTCAATTGCTGGGATGCTGCGAAACAACTGTGCTAACTCGGATAGCACGTCCGTCACTGAGGCCTGAGGAGCAGCGGTCTTACGATGCATTGCCGCAGGAAGCTCCGAGATCGTTACCCCGTGCATACTTCCAATATGCGAGCGAACGGAGTGTATAGGCCTCGTGTCCTTTGGCTACCGGATGGCGCGACCTATTCGCTGTGGAATCACTGAATGCCGAAACTGATCGGATACTCGAGGTCACGTAGCCAATGTGCGGTCGTGTGCCCTGCTGTGAGGATGAGGAAGCATTAAAGACAGTCTCTCGGACTGTCAATATAACGGAGCGTCCCGAGCAACGGACATATGCTCCGAATGTAAAATATCTGAACCACAACATGCGGTCCCCTATGTTGTTGGCTTCCTCCGATCCGTCCTCAATCTGCCGTCACTGGGTGAGTACTAAAGTAATTAAAGTGCTCGCATCACCCAAATCTCCTTCCTAGACCGCAACGGACGAACCCGGCAGCCGAACCATTCGATGAATGTACGCTACACCGGGTGAGCTAGCGAATGTCACTCCGTAAGCGATAGACATATTCCATGAGCACTTATTGCCGCTAACTCTTCATTAACTATGACGACAGAGGCACACTTTTGAAGACATCTCCATAACTCTTCGAACAAGAAACCAGAAATGCTTGGATAGCAAGCATAAAATAATAATATATATAGCGTCGTTCAATAATTCGAAAGTTTGTGTGACATTATTGGACTATGTCGGAACTGAGGGACGATGTCCCTGAACCGAACCAAAAATTTCTAAGTCCACCGACGCTATCAGTTTCTTATCCGGCATCGCAGCATATGTTGTTCCGAAAGGGAAAGCTTGAAATCCACCAAATCCCTTTCGGTATCCCGTCGGACCGGATGAAACTTTCGGACGTCCGTACCCGCTTCCGCGGAGCGTCCCGACCCAGCATCGTCGGATAAAATATATGCGACAGATTCAGTTGATGCTGGGATGCTGCGATAAACTGTGCTATTAAGGAAAGCACGTCCGTTCCCGAGGCCTGTGCAGTAGCGGACTTACGATGCATTGCCGCTGGAAGCTCCGTGTACGTTGACTCCCGCACACTTCCTATGCGAACGTCCGGAGTCTGCAGGCCTCGAGTCCCCGGCTACCGACCCAGCGCTGTCGGATAATTCTCGATCCGACACCGTTTCTGTCGGCTGCTGGGATGCTGCGATAAGCTGTGCTATGTGCACAAGAATGTCCGGCGTCGAGACCTGCGGAGGCGCAGTCTATCGGTGCTTCGCCGAGGGCAGCTCCGCATCAGATGGCTCCCGCATACTTCCTATGCGAACGTTCGGAGTCCATCGGTCTCGAATCCCTGGCTGCCGGATGGTGTGACCTGGTCGCCGAAGAATCCTTGATCGGCGAAGCTGGTAATATATCGGCGGTCACGCAGCCAAGGTGCGGTCGTGTGCGCTGACGAGAAGAGGAAGCCTTAGCAGTCTCAGCGGACTGCCTATACAACGGAGCGTCCCGAGCGACGGACGTATGCTCCGCTAACGACACATTTGTACCACAACATCTGGGGCCAGATGTTGTTGAACGAGAGAGGGGCCTCTCTTGCTTGCCGTCCGGATGGACCGGAACGAGCTATGAACCGGACTAAAAGGCTTCCTCCGTTCTCCCTCCGATCCGCCGTCACTGGGTGTGCATTAAGTTAATTTTATAGTGCTCGCATCACCCCAAAATTCCTTCTAGACCGCAACGGACGAACCCGGCTGCCGAACCATTCGGTGAATGGACGCTACACCGGGCGAGCTAGCGGACGTCAAAGGCCGTCGAACCTACTAGGGTCCTCTTAGGCAATTGGCGTATTACATAAGCACTTTTCCGCTAGCTCTTCATTAATTGTGACGACGGAGGCACACTGTTGGAAGACATCACAGATACATCACCCTAATCTTGATCGTCTGAAATAGAAATTGATAAAGTAGAGTGACCCTGCGGGGAAAGGACCGGAGTGTCCAAATCCCCAACAACATACCGTGACATACGCTTCCCATATTGTCATCGAAATCATACGATACAGAACAGGAGTTAATGCGAGTACACTGACCACATATAGAATGATAATAAGGTCAGAGGAAGACTTCCTCTTAAAACAATTGATCAATATCCTTTCAATGTGAAAAGAAAACAAGTCCTGGTACTCGCACTAACCCCTGGCAATCAAAATACATAATAATAATATGATCCATTAATATAGAAAAAATAATTGAAATCAAAATATTTTGAAAAAATATTTTTTCAGAACAGCCCAAGTTTCTGAAAAGTAACGTTGAGCCCCAATGGATCCCAAGCCTAAGTGTGGACAAAAATTTTAAAAATATTTTAAACAATGTATTCAACACTTACGAACAATAATAATGTATCTAGTTATGATTAAAATAACATAAAGATATTATTATTTAGAAATCCCCCCCTCACACAGAGGGCTGTTGTAAATGTAAACAATGAGTGTAAAAACACTAAAATAAGACTCCAGGCACCCAGGCCCGAAATCAGTTACCAAAAATACCCCATCTGATGCAAAACAGAGACTTCCAGGGAAGAAACTGCAGAACATCAGATGGTAGATGCAGAACACAATGCCTAACCACCCGTAGGTGAAGACGTAAACATGGGGAAAGAACAGAATTCATTCTGTTATTAAGCTAAAACTCCCAAGAAATTTTAGTAATAATAATTACAGAAACTATGCCAAAAGCATGGGAGAATAGCAAGGGGGAATTAAAGGACAGGGAGAGAGGAAAAACACTTGAAAAAACAGTGTAACTAAATAATCAGAATGACAACAAAATGGCTGCTGCCTTGAAAATAGGTAACTTAACATAATTTCATTAAAAAATTTTAAGTTACAGCCCTGATAATATTCTGTCACACATTCTTTTCCTCTCCTCCTTTTCTATCCTCCTTAGAATCACCATTTCACTAATATTTATGTGTCTGGCATCATTTAAACTGAGATTTAAAAGCACAAAGATCAATCAGATGTTAACTGATGAAGGGCCAAACTTAGAATGATAAATGGCGCCAATTTCGGAACGTCCTTGACACTGCGCATGCGCAGTGGGGGCGAGGTGTGGAGGGCCTTTCAGGACATGTTTTCTTTAGTTTTAGATGCAAATTTTGGGGATTGGGGGGCAAAATTTGTGTTTGGCCCTATATTTTAAGAGTTAGCACCAGCTATGTCTGGGTCATTGGTACAGTATAAAAATAATGATATTTAAAATAACAAATTTTGATATTGTCTGCGTTGGGTAAAGGGATAAGTAAAAACAGATAGTAGGTTGAATCTCCAAGCTAACATAATAAATAGAATAGCCTGCATTAAGAAAAAGGAAAATGTCTTTCAAAGCTTTTAGGGCAACCCTAATTATTGTCATATGCTCTGATCCGACTGGACTTAGAAGTATCAAGAATAGAAAGCCAGTCAAGTATTAATACAGTAGAAACCTGTTAATTGAATAGCCAATTTGCGAGTGAGAATTATTCAATTAACAGGAGTAGTCAATTAACAGGTATTCGAACACTTTCCTGTATTTTAGAGATAAATTGAGCATTTATTCTATTATATCTTGTTTGTCAAACAAGATATAATAGACTAAATGCCTATATTAGATGCACGTTTGTGAAATAAGTCTCTAAACATTGGGTATTTGGTGATTGGCATGATAATGTCTCGACATATTACAGGATTTTTTTTATTCAATTAACAGGAGTTTGCTCTGTAGCCCATATTCAATTAAGAGGTCAAATTCATACTGAAAGTACGGTAAATGGTTTGGTGCTTGGAAATTATATTCAATTAACAAGGTTATTCAATTAAGGGATATACAATTAAGGGGGCTCCACTGTAACATAAAGTGTATGTAAATAATTGGATCTTGATACTCGGCTACAAATCCAATGTGACACGTCCAAATGCATTAAATCATAAGCTATAAAGGCAGAGTAAGTTAGCTTCACAAACGAGGTGAAACAAGAAATCATTGAATCAGAAATAAAAGAACATATTAATGAGATCAATATTTAAGAGGACAGAAGCAAAGCGAATCTATCTTAGCAAAATGAACTTAATTCACTGCATGATATATAAGATGAATTACGGCTGTCCTGATTTTTTGATTAGTCGACTAACTGTTGACTATTGTGGTATTTGATGGTTTATATTTTTAATTGATTGTCATTCACTTTTAAAGTGGTACAAGTCAGGTTTAAATTGTACTGTATAATGAGGTGAATTAACCCTTTACCCAATGCAGACGATTTCAAAATTTATTATTTTAAATATCATTTTAAAAATTTTTTCAAAAAGTTAAAAAATTTATAGTAATTTATATATTTTTTATACTTACCAATGACCCAGACATAGCTGGTGCTAACTCTTAAAATATAGGGCCAAACACAAATTTTGCCCCCCAATCCCCAAAATTTGCATCTAAAACTAAAGAAAACATGTCCTGAAAGGCCCTCCACACTTCGCCCCCACTGCGCATGCGCAGTGTCAAGGACGTTCCGAAATTGGCGCCATTTATCATTCTAATAACCAGTGCCTGGTAAGCGCTATGTACTCAGCGGGGAGGCAAGAGTTCCCAACTCCTGGGAGGGCCATCCCCGTCTGGGTCATTGGTAAGTATAAAAAATATATAAATTACTATAAATTTTTTAACATTTTTATACTGTACCAATGACCCAGACATAGCTGAATAGTAAAAAGGCTGGAGGGCCAAGGACATAGAGCAAAATGGAATACGCTCAATAAAATAAAATAGAGTCATCCCCTGTAGGGAAAAGAAGAAATAGGCCTTACATGTATCTTTCTTATTTATGATAAATTAGAAAGATACAACACCTTCCAAAAATTGAGCTTCATACATCCATGTACTCTATTAATATCCAATAATCCTTATACTAATAATTTTTAAAGTAAGCCAATAATAAAGTAAGTCTAGAGAATAGAGACTCTTATACTCCTAAAAGTGTGTGAGAATTGCATAATCATGTCCGTTGACATATGCAATATTCAAAAGCTATACTTTAAAAACTAAGACATGAATGAATTTTATAACTTAAACTTCTCACTAAACAACCATCCCAATAACAGCTCAGAATTACTAACTCCGGAGGAGGTATCCCCTTGTTTTCATAGTAAAAACAGGTGACCCAAGGGAACACCCTCCCCCCCCCCCCCCCCCCCCCCCCCTTTTTCTTGCCCTGGGTCAAATAGCCCAGAGCGAAGAGGGCAGCCGAACGGAGACACTGCCGAAACAGACAGCCTACCTAGCTATAGTAGCAACTGTTAAGTGAATGACATTCTGAGCAGTAGATAATAGACCTAACAATAGAGGCCTCCAGAAATGGACTCGATATTTCTGAGATAAAATTCATGAATGGATGGCTGAGCGCAATGAGCAGCCTTCAAAAATCTATAATAGCAACACTATTAATGTAAGCCCAAGAAGTAGAAGAACTCTTACTTCATGAGCCGAAATCTTAAGCACAACTGCTAAGCCAATGATATACCAAAAGCAGTACGCTAGTTAATAGAATCCATTAACAATAAAATGGAGCGTAACGTCCTTCTACTAGACATCAAAGACAGAAGAAGCTTACGCCCTTGTAATAAACAGATATCTGTTTATAAATACATAAACTGTACCCGGAAAGAGTAAAGGCCTATGCCCATACGAAGACGGAAGGGCCTTAAAATAATAGGTTCCGGATAATAGGAGCCTAACTCTTATGCAACAATCCAACCTAAATAGTAACGGAAGTATTGATTCCGAAACTATGAAAGTGAAAATCATCCATCGATATTGCATGAAACTCACTGACTCTACAGTAAAAGAGAAATCAACAGAATTACTGTCTAAAAGGTCAGAATTTGAAAACTACTGTTTCCAGAGGTTCAAATGATTACTTAGCTAAATAAGAACCTGAAGTTAAAATCCGTATAGGAATTTAATCCAAAGATTCTAAGTCTATTTATCAAAAAGTTACTAACTGACTTAGATAAAGAGACAAAAGACTCAATTGTAAACTATCGTAGAGTGCATAGGTATGAGGTAACATAAACCTATAACCTAAATAACAACAGGCTGCAGTAGATCTTGTGAAACAAGTATACTAAAAAATAGCAATGAGTAGTATGGAGGGATCAACCATATGAACATAATGATCCCTACACCACGACGGAAGAGCCTCCACTTTAGTCGCATAGAATAGCGAAGAAGAGGATCTCCTATAGTAAGAAATCGCGTCCAAAGCTCGTCCAGTACAGTGCTTACAATGCAATACGGACCACACAACGGAATACATGAAGGTTGCGACCTTGCTGGTTGTGATAAAGATGACACGATTTACCCAGTGAAAAAAGATCCTCACATAGAGGAAGATTTCACATTAAGATCCACAGTAGACAAGAGAGTAAATTACTCATGATCTCTGTGAAGATAGAGATGCTATCAACAGAAATGTATTGTGGTTGTTTATCTTAGCAATACCTGCTAAAACAACAGCGCCGGAGGATACGCGTATCCTATCATTCCGTCCTATAGATCAATAGAGCGTTAACAGTATTAGCTCAGAGATCTGGACAAGCCAACACATACGTCTGCAAAATGATTAGCAAGCTGTGTCATAAATAAAACATCATTGGGCGCTCCCATAGATAGCAAATCTGATTGAATACTTGTTTGTTGAGAGTCCATTCTGACAGCAACAAGCGACCCGTAAGAGAACGGGAGTGCGATAAAACAATCAGACGACCCAGAATATGACGGATCAAAACTGAACTTGGTGTACTATAACCAACAGACGGATTCTTTCCATTAAATTGAATAACGGAAACGAAAGAGTGCCTCCCTGGTTCCGGAGATACGCCACTACTGTCGAATTAAAGGACAGGAATTTGGGCATGCGTTTCTGAATAATGTTCATGCAATGACATAAAGCAAGCCTAAAAAACATTATTCCGCGGAAGTTAAACTGATAGCTAAAAGACTGCGGAACCCAAAGACCCTGGCACTTCGAATCCGTAGGGATCAGTATATATCCCAATCTGTTTGACTGGCAACCGTCATAACAGCCACACTCGGGTCCGGCAACTGCGGCGGCACTCTCTGAGTCAACCACCGAATGTTTGCCCCAGTCTGAATCTCTTGTAACACTAGATAGACAAGAGAATGTATAAATCAAGCCATTCATGGATTGCCGGAAAGTTGCCGTCGAAGAGAAGCTCCTCCGAGAACGAAGCGACTCTGAGAGAGTTATTAACCTACTATCCACGCGTGGATGTAGCTAGGGCTGCATCACGTCTAACCAACTCCAATCAGCCACTGAAGGGCGGAGTTATACGTGAACAAACTACTGCCCTCAAAAGAAATTACATTGAGAATAATATCCCGTAAATCTTTTCTTGAAGACGTAATGATAACGCCTCAGTAAGGCGGATTACGTATAATAAAGCGTCTAAGTTAAGTCTACTATACATAATGTCGTTCCCAACATTGAAATTGGAAAAGACATAAACGGCGAAAAAGAATATATGCAGTCTTTAATCACACCGTCTAGACGCATATGAACTCTCGGTATGCCCTGCTCTGCCAAAATAAACTATATGTAAAAAAGATAAAATGGCAGAAATGAGCCACGCGGACAAGAAACTAAACTATCATGCTTAGTAGCAGGCTTGTATATATATATAAATATATAGCGTCGAAAAATAAAACACATGTTGTAATGACAATATTGGACTGCATCGGTAAGTCAGGGACAAAGTCCCTGTACCGATCGAAAAATCCGAGTCCAATGACGCTATAAGTCTCTTATCCAAGATCGCAGCAATGAAGTCCGAAAAATAATCACTGGAAGAAATGCCAGAAGATATGAAAGGCATCTTCCGATACTACTAAAGGGAAAACTCGAAATCTTTCGAATCCCTTTCGCCATCCTGTCGGACCCTATAAAGCGTTCGGTCGTCCGTAGCTTGATGCAACCGCGGACCGCACCGACCCAGCGCCGTCGGATAATTCCTGATTCGACCGAGAAACCGTCAATTGCTGGGATGCTGCGAAACAACTGTGCTAACTCGGATAGCACGTCCGTCACTGAGGCCTGAGGAGCAGCGGTCTTACGATGCATTGCCGCAGGAAGCTCCGAGATCGTTACCCCGTGCATACTTCCAATATGCGAGCGAACGGAGTGTATAGGCCTCGTGTCCCTTGGCTACCGGATGGCGCGACCTATTCGCTGTGGAATCACTGAATGCCGAAACTGATCGGATACTCGAGGTCACGTAGCCAATGTGCGGTCGTGTGCCCTGCTGTGAGGATGAGGAAGCATTAAAGACAGTCTCTCGGACTGTCAATATAACGGAGCGTCCCGAGCAACGGACATATGCTCCGAATGTAAAATATCTGAACCACAACATGCGGTCCCCTATGTTGTTGGCTTCCTCCGATCTGTCCTCAATCTGCCGTCACTGGGTGAGTACTAAAGTAATTAAAGTGCTCGCATCACCCAAATCTCCTTCCTAGACCGCAACGGACGAACCCGGCAGCCGAACCATTCGATGAATGTACGCTACACCGGGTGAGCTAGCGAATGTCGCTCCGTAAGCGATAGACATATTCCATGAGCACTTATTGCCGCTAACTCCTCATTAACTATGACGACAGAGGCACACTTTTGAAAGACATCTCCATAACTCTTCGAACAAGAAACCAGAAATGCTTGGATAGCAAGCATAAAATAATAATATATATAGCGTCGTTCAATAATTCGAAAGTTTGTGTGACATTATTGGACTATGTCGGAACTGAGGGACGATGTCCCTGAACCGAACCAAAAAATTACTAAGTCCACCGACGCTATCAGTTTCTTATCCGGCATCGCAGCATATGTTGATCCGAAAGGGAAAGCTTGAAATCCACCGAATCCCTTTCGGTATCCCGTCGGACCGGATGAAACTTTCGGACGTCCGTACCCGCTTCCGCGGAGCGTCCCGACCCAGCATCGTCGGATAAAATATATGCGACAGATTCAGTTGATGCTGGGATGCTGCGATAAACTGTGCTATTAAGGAAAGCACGTCCGTTCCCGAGGCCTGTGCAGTAGCGGACTTACGATGCATTGCCGCTGGAAGCTCCGTGTACGTTGACTCCCGCACACTTCCTATGCGAACGTCCGGAGTCTGCAGGCCTCGAGTCCCCGGCTACCGACCCAGCGCTGTCGGATAATTCTCGATCCGACACCGTTTCTGTCGGCTGCTGGGATGCTGCGATAAGCTGTGCTATGTGCACAAGAATGTCCGGCGTCGAGACCTGCGGAGGCGCAGTCTATCGCTGCTTCGCCGAGGGCAGCTCCGCATCAGATGGCTCCCGCATACTTTTCCTATGCGAACGTCCGGAGTCCATCGGTCTCGAATCCCTGGCTGCCGGATGGTGTGACCTGGTCGCCGAAGAATCCTTGATCGGCGAAGCTGGTAATATATCGGCGGTCACGCAGCCAAGGTGCGGTCGTGTGCGCTGACGAGAAGAGGAAGCCTTAGCAGTCTCAGCGGACTGCCTATACAACGGAGCGTCCCGAGCGACGGACGTATGCTCCGCTAACGACACATTTGTACCACAACATCTGGGGCCAGATGTTGTTGAACGAGAGAGGGGCCTCTCTCGCTTGCCGTCCGGATGGACCGGAACGAGCTATGAACCGGACTAAAAGGCTTCCTCCGTTCTCCCTCCGATCCGCCGTCACTGGGTGTGCATTAAGTTAATTTTATAGTGCTCGCATCACCCCAAAATTCCTTCTAGACCGCAACGGACGAACCCGGCTGCCGAACCATTCGGTGAATGGACGCTACACCGGGCGAGCTAGCGGACGTCAAAGGCCGTCGAACCTACTAGGGTCCTCTTAGGCAATTGGCGTATTACATGAGCACTTTTCCGCTAGCCCTTCATTAATTGTGACGACGGAGGCACACTGTTGGAAGACATCACAGATACATCACCCTAATCTTGATCGTCTGAAAATAGAAATTGATAAAGTAGAGTGACCCTGCGGGGAAAGGACCGGAGTGTCCAAATCCCCAACAACATACCGTGACATACACTTCCCATATTGTCATCGAAATCATACGATACAGAACAGGAGTTAATGCGAGTACACTGACCACATATAGAATGATAATAAGGTCAGAGGAAGACTTCCTCTTAAAACAATTGATCAATATCCTTTCAATGTGAAAAGAAAACAAGTCCTGGTACTCGCACTAACCCCTGGCAATCAAAATACATAATAATAATATGATCCATTAATATAGAAAAAATAATTGAAATCAAAATATTTTGAAAAAATATTTTTTCAGAACAGCCCAAGTTTCTGAAAAGTAACGTTGAGCCCCAATGGATCCCAAGCCTAAGTGTGGACAAAAATTTTAAAAATATTTTAAACAATTTATTCAACACTTACGAACAATAATAATGTATCTAGTTATGATTAAAATAACATAAAGATATTATTATTTAGAAATCCCCCCCTCACACAGAGGGCTGTTGTATAATGTAAACAATGAGTGTAAAAACACTAAAATAAGACTCCAGGCACCCAGGCCCGAAATCAGTTACCAAAAATACACCATCTGATGCAAAACAGAGACTTCCAGGGAAGAAACTGCAGAACATCAGATGGTAGATGCAGAACACAACGCCTAACCACCCGTAGGTGAAGACGTAAACATGGGGAAAGAACAGAATTCATTCTGTTATTCAGCTAAAACTCCCAAGAAATTTTAGTAATAATAATTACAGAAACTATGCCAAAGCATGGGAGAATAGCAAGGGGGAACTTAAAGGACAGGGAGAGAGGAAAAACACTTGAAAAAACAGTGTAACTAAATAATCAGAATGACAACAAAATGGCTGCTGCCTTGAAAATAGGTAACTTAACATAATTTCATTAAAAAATTTTAAGTTACAGCCCTGATAATATTCTGTCACACATTCTTTTCCTCTCCTCCTTTTCTATCCTCCTTAGAATCACCATTTCACTAATATTTATGTGTCTGGCATCATTTAAACTGAGATTTAAAAGCACAAAGATCAGTCAGATGTTAACTGATGAAGGGCCAAACTTAGAATGATAAATGGCGCCAATTTCGGAACGTCCTTGACACTGCGCATGCGCAGTGGGGGCGAAGTGTGGAGGGCCTTTCAGGACATGTTTTCTTTAGTTTTAGATGCAAATTTTGGGGATTGGGGGGCAAAATTTGTGTTTGGCCCTATATTTTAAGAGTTAGCACCAGCTATGTCTGGGTCATTGGTACAGTATAAAAATATATCAACAAAACCATATCATGTGACCCCTCGTTGGAACGAGCTCAATGAGCTCATTCCAAAGAGGGGTCATATCATATGGTTTTAACATTTTTCGAAAAGTTAAAAAATTTATAGTAATTTATATATTTTTTATTCTTACCAATGACCCAGACTTAGCTGGTGCTAACTCTAAAATATCTAGGGCCAAACGCAAATTTTACCCCCCAATCCCCAAAATTTGCATCTAAAACCGAAAATTACATGTCCTATATGGTCCTCCATACTTTTACACCACTACGCATGCACAGTGTCAAGGAGGTCTTGAAATTGCCACCAAAAGTCATTCTTATAACCAGTGCCTGGTGAGCGTTATGTACTCAGCGGGGAGGTATGAGTTCCCAACTCATAGGAGGGCCTTCCCTGTCTGGGTCATTGTTAAGTATAAAAAATATATAAATTACTATAAATTTTTTAACATTTTTGTACTGTACCAATGACCCAGACTTAGCTGAATAGAAAAAATGTTGGAGGGCCTAGGACATAAGGAAAATCTAATAGACTCAATTACCCATAACAGACCTATTCCCGTAAGGAGAAAAGGAGCGGTAGGTTTACATGTATCTTTCTTATTTGTATCAAAAAAGAAAGACACAATACTATTCTGTAATTGAGCACAATAACACCAATGATCTCTATAAACATCCAGTATAACCCTTTATACTAATATTTTTTAAGGAAAGCCAATAAATACAGGAGTGTAGATAAATGAGACTCTATATACTCATTTAAAAGTATTCAAGGATTGTATATTAACGTCCAATTAATTACGTGATATATACAAATGTTTCACACCAATCAATACTTAAAAATGCCGCTCAGGATCACAGATCCAATGTTGAGTTGTGACCTTGACCTTTGACCTGGCGAGTCCAAGGTCAATAGGGTTCTTCCTCGCACCAAGGCCAACACACCTATGAAGTTTCATGACTCTAGGTTGAACCACTATCAAGTTCTCATCCGGAAACCAATTGTTGCGATATACTATGTTCAAGGTCACTGTGACCTTGACCTTTGACCTGGTGAGTCCAACATCAATAGGGTTCTTCCTCACACCAAGGCCAACATGCCTGTAAAGTTTCATGGCTCTAGGTTGAACCACTATCAAGTTATCATCCGGAAACCAATTGTTGCGATATACTATGTTCAAGGTCACTGTGACCTTGACCTTTGACCTGGTGAGTCCAAGATCAATAGGGTTCTTCCTCGCACCAAGGCCAACACACCTATAAAGTTTCATGACTCTAGGTTGAACCACTATCAAGTTATCATTCGGAAACCAATTGTTGCGATATACTATGTTCAAGGTCACTGTGACCTTGACCTTTGACCTGGTGAGTCCAAGATCAATAGGGTTCTTCCTCGCACCAAGGCCAACACACCTATGAAGTTTCATGACTCTAGGTTGAACCACTATCAAGTTATCATCCGGAAACCAATTGTTGCGATATACTATGTTAAAGGTCACTGTGACCTTGACCTTTGACAGAGCGAGTCCAAAATCAATAGGGTTCTTCCCCTCACCAAGGCCAATCTACCTATGAAGTTTCATGAATGTGAGTTGAACCATTATCAAGTTATCATCCGGAAACCAATTGTTTAAGATTTACTATGTTCAAGGTCACTGTGACCTTGACCTTCGACGTAGCATGTCCAAAATCAATAGGGTTCTTCCTCCCACCAAGACCAACCTACGTATGAAGTTTAATGAATGTGAGTTGAACCACTATCAAGTTATCATCCGGAAACCAATTGTTTACGCCCGCCCGCCCGCCCGCCATTCACTAAACTATAAGTCGAGTTTGACTTCGTCACAACTCGACTAAAAATTACACAGATGAGTAAACATAGGCTTTACCCTAAAAATCATCTCAGAACCGACTTGGAATTACTGACTCCAAGGGAGGTATTCCCTTGCTTTACACTATAAAGCAGGTGACCTAAGGGACCCCCCCCCCCCCCCCCCCTTTCCCTGGATCAAATACTCCAGAGCAAAGAGGGCAGCAGGACAGAGTCACTGCCGGAACCGAATGCCTATACACACATAGTTGCCTCTGTTAGTAGACAACATTTCTAGTAAAAAATAACGGACCTAAACAATGTAGATCTGCAGAAAAGGACTCAATATTCTCAGATACAAAATCGTGAAAATGCAGGGCTAAGACCAATATGCAACCCTCATTAGATCTGTAATAGCAACATTATTAGCTTAAGCCCATGATGTAGAAGAACTCTTACTTCATGAGCTTAAAACTAAAGAACAGACTGCTGACTGAAGATATTAACATACGCAGTACTGATACTAAATTGAATCCATCTGGCCATAGAATGGACCGAAATGTGAAGGAAGCTACCACGGCATGTCCCAAAACAGACGCTTAAGTAAATTTGTTCACAGTCTTTGTGGAGCTAGAGAAGCTACCAACAGAATTTGCATTGAAAAAATTACACTAGAGCAATATCTGCTGAATCAACGGAGCTGGAAGATATGCATATCTTATAATTCCGTCTCACAAGATCGATTGAGCGTTTACTGCAAATGCTCGAAGATTCAAACATTGACACATATGTCTGCAACTGATTGTTGAGATGCATCGCGAATTGTAAAGAGTGACTAACCCAAAGCATTGTAAAGAGTGATTAACCCTAAGCATTGTAAAGAGTGATTAACCCTAAGCATTGTAAAGAGTGACTAACCCTAAGCATTGTAAAGTGTGACTAACCCTAAGCATTGTAAAAAGTGATTAACCCTAAGCATTGTAAAGAGTGACCAACCCTAAGCATTGTAAAGAGTGACTAACCCAAAGCATTGTAAAGAGTGACTAACCCAAAGCATTGTAAAGAGTGACTAACCCAAAGCATTGTAAAGTGTGACTAACCCTATGCATTGTGAAGAGTGACTAACCCTATGCATTGTGAAGAGTGACTAACCCTATGCATTGTGAAGAGTGACTAACCCTATGCATTGTGAAGAGTGACTAACCCTAAGCATTGTAAAGAGTGACTAACCCAAAGCATTGTGAAGAGTGACTAACCCTAAGCATTGTAAAGAGTGATTAACCCTAAGCATTGTAAAGTGTGACTAACCTTAAACATTGTAAAGTGTGACTAACCTTATGCATTGTGAAGAGTGACTGACCCTAAGCATTGTAAAGAGTGACTAACCCTAAGAATTGTAAAGTGTGACTAACCTTAAACATTGTAAAGTGTGACTAACCCTATGCATTGTGAAGAGTGACTAACCCAAAGCATTGTAAAGTGTGACTAACCCTAAGAATTGTAAAGAGTGACTAACCCTAAGCATTATACAGACTTGGTTGGTAACCTAACTTATTGGCTGCCATATCACACATTACATATACATTGGCTAAGGCTGTAAAATTTCACAGGGTTTGTTGGTTACATATGTTACATAGAATGCAGGATTCAACGAATTACTGGAAACACTCATACTCACTAAGGCTGTAAAAATTCACAGGGTTTGTTGGTTACATGTTACATAGAATGCAGATTTCAATGAACTAATGGAAAAACATATACTGGATTACAGAATTTTTTTAAAAGTGAATTCCAAAAATGAAAACTTATAGCATTTTCAATTAACCCTTTACCTAACATGAAAAGCAGACGACACTTGCAAACAAAATTCTTGAATAACTAATTTGTTTCATTTTTTGTCTCAAAAACATAGGTTACGACCCCTCATTGGAACGAGCTCAATGAGCTCATTCCAACGAGGGGAGGGGTCATAATCCATGTTTTTGAGACAAAAAAATGAACAAAATAATGAAAATTAATTGGCAATTTTTGAGAATAGTGCTGGATGGGTTTGGCCATTATGTTGGGTAAAGGGTTAATAGCTTGTTATAGATGAATTCTGCTGGAAGTCAAAGGATGCATAACATATGATTACGGAACTTTTTACGAGGTACAGCTGGTCATGTCACTGATGTCCATAACAAGGCTAGACTAATGGAAAAGGTCAAAGAACTTGACCTGTGGCTACTGGGTAGACAGAGGGGACACTCACTATAAGGCTAGCAAACATGAGTGACTGAATTTAGTTACCCCTGTTGAATTACCAGTAATCGAGAGGCTGGATAAATGACTATGTTACATGACACGGAGATATAGTCCACAGTATAAGCTAATATCACTTATTATGTCATTAGAAGTTTAATAATTTCAGAGACTGTCCTACATCTCTTTCAGGAAATGATGTTCGATCTTTCATTATAAAACTTCTAGAAATCACTTTCAAAATGAATAGTCTGCACGGTTTCCTCATGACAGTACGTTAGGACACCTGATCCGATGAATTGACTAGTCTGCACGGTTTCCTCATAATAGTACGTTAGGACACCTGATCCGAGGCCAAAAAGTTTGTCAAAGTCAAAAATGCACATCTACAGGTTAAACAAGACAGAAATGGGGGATCTACAGGTTAAACAAGTCAGGAATGGGGGATCTATAGGTTAAACAAGTCAGAAATGGGGGATCTATAGGTTAAACAAGACAGAAATGGGGGATCTATAGGTGAAACAAGTCAGAAATGGGGGATCAAAAGGTTAAACAAGACAGAAATGGGGGATCTATAGGTTAAACAAGACAGAAATGGGGGATCTATAGGTTAAACAAGACAGAAATGGGGGATCTATAGGTTAAACAAGACAGAAATGGGGGATCTACAGGTTAAACAAGTCAGGAATGGGGGATCTATAGGTTAAACAAGTCAGAAATGGGGGATCAAAAGGTTAAACAAGACAGAAATGGGGGATCTATAGGTTAAACAAGTCAGAAATGGGGGATCTATAGGTTAAACAAGACAGAAATGGGGGATCTATAGGTTAAACAAGTCAGAAATGGGGGATCTATAGGTTAAACAAGACAGAAATGGGGGAACTATAGGTTAAACAAGTCAGAAATGGGATCTATAGGTTAAACAAGTCAGAAATGGGGGATCTATAGGTTAAACAAGACAGAAATGGGGGATCTATAGGTTAAACAAGACAGAAATGGGGGATCTATAGGTTAAACAAGTCAGAAATGGGGGATGTATAGGTTAAACAAGACAGAAATGGGGGATCTATAGGTTAAACAAGACAGAAATGGGGGATCTATAGGTTAAACAAGACAGAAATGGGGGATCTATAGGTTAAACAAGTCAGAAATGGGGGATCTATAGGTTAAACAAGTCAGAAATGGGGGATCTATAGGTTAAACAAGTCAGAAATGGGGAATCTATAGGTTAAACAAGACAGAACTGGGGGATCTATAGGTTAAACAAGACAGAACTGGGGGATCTATAGGTTAAACAAGTCAGAAATGGGGGATCTATAGGTTAAACAAGTCAGAAATGGGGGATCTATAGGTTAAACAAGTCAGAAATGGGGGATCTATAGGTTAAACAAGACAGAACTGGGGGATCTATAGGTTAAACAAGACAGAAATGGGGGATCTATAGGTTAAACAAGTCAGAAATGGGGGATCAAAAGGTTAAACAAGACAGAACTGGGGGATCTATAGGTTAAACAAGACAGAACTGGGGAATCTATATGTTAAACAAGACAGAAATGGGGGATCTATAGGTTAAACAAGTCAGAAATGGGGGATCTATAGGTTAAACAAGTCAGAAATGGGGGATCTATAGGTTAAACAAGACAGAAATGGGGGATCTATAGGTTAAACAAGTCAGAAATGGGGGATCTATAGGTTAAACAAGTCAGAAATGGGGGATCTATAGGTTAAACAAGTCAGAAATGGGGGATCTATAGGTTAAACAAGTCAGAAATGGGGGATCTATAGGTTAAACAAGTCAGAAATGGGGGATCTATAGGTTAAACAAGACAGAACTGAGGGATCTATAGGTTAAAGCATCTATCCATTCAGTTGTTTCAACAGCTGCCACAGGGCTCACAGTCTTTAACCATTTACCTAACAAATCTGCCACATCTGCCTATATAATATACAAACTGAGCAGTTTAAAAGTTGTTTTTTTAAAGTGTCCCCAAATCGATATGTGATCCCTCATTGGGCCACATGGAATGGTTTTGTTGAAATTTTTTGAAAAATTTTAAAATATAATATTTAACCCTTTACCCAATGCACGGGACATCAAAATTTATTATTTTAAATATCATTTTTTAAAATTTTCCAAAAATTAAAAAAGTTAAAAAATTTATAGTAATTTATATATTTTTTATACTTACCAATGACCCAGACATAGCTGGTGCTAACTCTTAAAATATAGGGCCAAACACAAATTTTGCCCCCCAATCCCCAAAATTTGCATCTAAAACTAAAGAAAACATGTCCTGAAAGGCCCTCCACACTTCGCCCCTACTGCACATGCGCAGTGTCAAGGACGTTCCGAAATTGGCGCCATTAATCATTCTAATAACCAGTGCCTGGTAAGCGCTATGTACTCAGCGGGGAGGCAAGAGTTCCCAACTCCTGGGAGGGCCATCCCCGTCTGGGTCATTGGTAAGTATAAAAAATATATAAATTACTATAAATTTTTTAACATTTTTATACTGTACCAATGACCCAGACATAGCTGAATAGTAAAAAGGCTGGAGGGCCAAGGACATAGAGCAAAATGGAATACGCTCAATAAAATAAAATAGAGTCATTCCCTGTAGGGAAAAAGAAGTAATAGGCCTTACATGTATCTTTCTTATTTATGATAAATTAGAAAGATACAACACCTTCCAAAATTGAGCTTCATACATCCATGTACTCTATTAATATCCAATATAATCCTTATACTAATAATTTTTAAAGTAAGCCAATAAATAAAGTAAGTCTAGAGAATAGAGACTCTTATACTCCTAAAAGTGTCTGAGGATTGCATAATCATGTCCGTTGACATATGCGATATTCAAAGGCTATACTTTAAAAACTAAGACTTGAATGAATTTTAAAAACCTAAACTTCTCACTAAACAACCATCCCAATAACAGCTCAGAATTACTAACTCCGGAGGAGGTATCCCCTTGTTTTCATACTAAAACAGGTGACCCAAGGGAACACCCTCCCCCCCCCCTTTTTCTTGCCCTGGGTCAAATAGCCCAGAGCAAAGAGGGCAGCCGAACGGAGACACTGCCGAAACAGACAGCCTACCTAGCTATAGTAGCAACTGTTAAGTGAATGACATTCTGAGCAGTAGATAATAGACCTAGCAATAGAGGCCTCCAGAAATGGACTCGATATTTCTGAGATAAAATTCATGAATGTGGATGGCTGAGCGCAATGAGCGGCCTTCAAAAATCTATAATAGCGACACTATTAATGTAAGCCCAAGAAGTAGAAGAACTCTTACTTCATGAGCCGAAATCTTAAGCACAACTGCTAAGTCAATGATATACCATAAGCAGTACTGATAGTTAATAGAATCCATTAACAATAAAATGGAGCGTAACGTCCTTCTACTAGACATCAAAGACAGAAGAAGCTTACGCCCATAGTAATAAACAGATATCTGTTTATAAATACATAAACTGTACCCGGAAAGAGTAAAGGCCTATGCCCATACGAAGACGGAAGGACCTTAAAATAATAGGTTCCGGATAATAGGAGCCTAACTCTTATGCAACAATCCAACCTAAATAGTAACGGAAGTATTGATTCCGAAACTATGAAAGTGAAAATCATCCATCGATAGTGCATGAAACTCACTGACTCTACAGTAAAAGAGAAACCAACAGAATTACTGTCTAAAAGGTCAGAATTTGAAAACTACTGTTTCCAGAGGCTCAAATGATTACTTAGCTAAATAAGAACCGAAGTTAAAATCCGTATAGGAATTTAATCTAAAGATTCTAAGTCTATTTATCAAAAAGTTACTAACTGACTTAGATAAAGAGACAAAAGACTCAATTGTAAACTATCGTAGAGTGCATAGGTATGAGGTAACATAAACCTATAACCTAAATAATAACAGGCTGCAGTAGATCTTGTGAAACAAGTATACTAAAAAATAGCAATGAGTAGTATGGAGGGATCAACAATATGAACATAATGATCCCTACACCACGACGGAAGAACCTCCACTTTAGCCGCATAGAATAGCGAAAAAGAGGATCTCCTATAGTAAGAAATCGCATCCAAAGCTCGTCCAGTACAGTGCTTACAATGCAATACAGACCACACAACGGAATACATGAAGGTTGCGACCTTGCTGGTTGTGATAAAGATGACACGATTTACCCAGTGAAAAAGATCCTCACATAGAGGAAGATTTCACGTTAAGACCCACAGTAGACAAGAGAGTAAATTACTCATGATCTCTGTGAAGATAGAGATGCTATCAACAGAAATGTATTGTGGTTGTTTATCTTAGCAATACCTGCTAAAACAACAGCGCCGGAGGATACGCGTATCCTATCATTCCGTCCTATAGATCAATAGAGCGTTAACAATATTAGCTCAGAGATCTGGACAAGCCAACACATACGTCTGCAATTGATTAGCAAGCTGTGTCATAAATAAATCATCATTGGGCGCTCCCATAGATAGCAAATCTGATTGAATACTTGTTTGTTGAGAGTCCATTCTGACAGCAACAAGCGACCCGTAAGAGAACGGGAGTCCGATAAAACAATCAGACGACCCGGAATATGACGGACCAAAACTGAACTTGGTGTACTATAACCAACAGACGGATTCTTTCCATTAAATTGAATAACGGAAACGAAAGAGTGCCTCCCTGGTTCCAGAGATACGCCACTACTGTCGAATTAAAGGACAGGAATTTGGGCATGCGTTTCTGAATAATGTTCATGCAATGACATAAAGCAAGCCTAAAAAACATTATTCCGCGGAAGAAAACTGATTGCTAAAAGACTGCGGAACCCAAAGACCCTGGCACTTCGAATCCGTAGGGATCAGTATTATATCCCAATCTGTTTGACTGGCAACCGTCATAACAGCCACACTCGGGTCCGGCAACTGCGGCGGCACTCTCTGAGTCAACCACCGAATGTTTGCCCCAGTCTGAATCTCTTGTAACACTAGATAGACAAGAGAACGTGTAAATCGAGCAATTCATGGATTGCCGAAAAGTTGCCGTCGAAGAGAAGCTCCTCCGAGAACGAAGCGACTCTGAGAGAGTTCTTAACCTTACTATCCACGCGTGTGGATGTAGCTAGGGCTGCGTCACGTCTAACTAACTCCAATGAGCCACTGAAGGGCGGAGTTATACGTGAACAATCTACTGCCCTCAAAAGAAATTACATTGAGAATAATATCCCGTAAATCTTTTCTTGAAGACGTAATGATAACGCCTCAGTAAGGCGGATTACGTATAATAAAGCGTCTAAGTTAAGTCTACTATACATAATGTCGTTCCCAACATTGAAATTGGAAAAGACATAAACGGCGAAAAAGAATATATGCAGTCTTTAATCACACCGTCTAGACGCATATGAACTCTCGGTATGCCCTGCTCTGCCAAAATAAACTATTTGTATAAATGATAAAATGGCAGAAATGAGCAACGCGGACAAGAAACTAAACTATCATGCTTAGTAGCAGGCTTGTATATATATATATATAGCGTCGAAAAATAAAACACATGTTGTAATGACAATATTGGACTGCGTCGGTAAGTCAGGGACAATGTCCCTGAACAGATCAAAAAATCCGAGTACAATGACGCTATAAGTCTCTTATCCAAGATCGCAGCAATGAAGTCCGAAATAATAATCACTGGAAGATAATGCCAGAAGATATGAAAGGCATCTTCCGATACTACTAAAGGGAAAACTCGAAATCTTTCGAATCCCTTTCGCCATCCTGTCGGACCCTATAAAGCGTTCGGTCGTCCGTACCTGATGCAACCGCGGACCGCACCGACCCAGCGCCGTCGGATAATTCCTGATTCGACCGAGAAACTGTCAATTGCTGGGATGCTGCGAAACAACTGTGCTAACTCGGATAGCACGTCCGTCACTGAGGCCTGAGGAGAAGCGGTCTTACGATGCATTGCCGCTGGAAGCTCCGTGATCGTTACCCCGTGCATACTACCAATATGCGAGCGAACGGAGTGTATAGGCCTCGTGTCCCTTGGCTACCGGATGGCGCGACCTATTCGCCGTGGAATCACTGAATGCCGAAACTGATCGGATACTCGAGGTCACGTAGCCAATGTGCGGTCGTGTGCCCTGCTGTGAGGATGAGGAAGCATTAAAGACAGTCTCTCGGACTGTCAATATAACGGAGCGTCCCGACCAACGGACATATGCTCCGAATGTAAAATATCTGAACCACAACATGCGGTCCCCTATGTTGTTGGGCGAGAGAGGGACCTCTCTCGCTCACAGCCCGGACGGACCTGGACAAGCCAGGAACCGGACTAACAGGCTTCCTCCGATCTGTCCTCAATCTGCCGTCACTGGGTGAGTACTAAAGTAATTAAAGTGCTCGCATCACCCAAATCTCCTTCCTAGACCGCAACGGACGAACCCGGCAGCCGAACCATTCGATGAATGTACGCTACACCGGGTGAGCTAGCGAATGTCACTCCGTAGGCGATAGACATATTCCATGAGCACTTATTGCCGCTAACTCTTCATTAACTATGACGACAGAGGCACACTTTTGAAAGACATCTCCATAACTCTTCGAACAAGAAACCAGAAATGCTTGGTTAGCAAGCATAAAATAATAATATATATATAGCGTCGTTCAATAATTCGAAAGTTTGTGTGACATTATTGGACTACGTCGGAACTGAGGGACGATGTCCCTGAACCGAACCAAAAATTTCTAAGTCCACCGACGCTATCAGTTTCTTATCCGGCATCGCAGCATTCTGGTCCGACGAAAGAAGCTGTAGAAGACCAAGTCAGATGACATACACAACAGCATATGTTGTTCCGAAAGGGAAAGCTCGAAATCCTCCGAATCCCTTTCGGTATCCCGTCGGACCATATGAAACTTTCGGACGTCCGTACCCGCTTCCGCGGAGCGTCCCGACCCAGCATCGTCGGATAAAATATATGCGACAGATTCAGTTGATGCTGGGATGCTGCGATAAACTGTGCTATTAAGGAAAGCACGTCCGTTCCCGAGGCCTGTGCAGTAGCGGTCTTACGATGCATTGCCGCCGGAAGCTCCGTGTACGTTGACTCCCGCACACTTCCTATGCGAACGTCCGGAGTCTGCAGGCCTCGTATCCCTGGCTACCGGATGGTGTGACCTGGTCGCCGAAGAATCCTTGATCGGCGAAGCTGGTAATATATCGGCGGTCACGCAGCCAAGGTGCGGTCGTGTGCGCTGACGAGAAGAGGAAGCCTTAGCAGTCTCAGCGGACTGCCTATACAACGGAGCGTCCCGAGCGACGGATGTATGCTCCGCTTACGACACATTTTGTACCACAACATCTGGGGCCAGATGTTGTTGAACGAGAGAGGGGCCTCTCTCGCTTGCCGTCCGGATGGACCTGAACGAGCTATGAACCGGACTAAAAGGCTTCCTGCGTTCTCCCTCCGATCCGCCATCACTGGGTGTGCATTAGGTTAATTTATAGTGCTCGCATCACCCCAAAATTCCTTCTAGACCGCAACGGACGAACCCGGCTGCCGAACCATTCGGTGAATGGACGCAACACCGGGCGAGCTAGCGGACGTCAAAGGCCGTCGAACCTACTAGGGTCCTCTTAGGCAATTGGCGTATTTACATGAGCACTTTTCCGCTAGCCCTTCATTAATTGTGACGACGGAGGCACACTGTTGGAAGACATCACAGATACATCACCCTAATCTTGATCGTCTGAAATAGAAATTGATAAAGTAGAGTGACCCTGCGGGGAAAGGACCGGAGTGTCCAAATCCCCAACAACATACCGTGACATACGCTTCCCATATTGTCATCGAAATCATACGATACAGAACAGGAGTTAATGCGAGTACACTGACCACATATAGATATAGAATGATAATAAAGTCAGAGGAAGACTTCCTCTTAAAACAATTGATCAATATCCTTTCAATGTGAAAAGAAAACAAGTCCTGGTACTCGCACTAACCCCTGGCAATCAAAATACATAATAATAATATGATCCATTAATATAGAAAAAATAATTGAAATCAAAATATTTTGAAAAAATATTTTTTCAGAACAGCCCAAGTTTCTGAAAAGTAACGTTGAGCCCCAATGGATCCCAAGCCTAAGTGTGGACAAAAATTTTAAAAATATTTTAAACAATTTATTCAACACTTACGAACAATAATAATGTATCTAGTTATGATTAAAATAACATCAAGATATTATTTTTTAGAAATCCCCCCCTCACACAGAGGGCTGTTGTAAATGTAAACAATGAGTGTAAAAACACTAAAATAAGACTCCAGGCACCCAGGCCCGAAATCAGTTACCAAAAATACACTATCTGATGCAAAACAGAGACTTCCAGGGAAGAAACTGCAGAACATCAGATGGTAGATGCAGAACACAATGCCTAACCACCCGTAGGTGAAGACGTAAACATGGGGAAAGAACAGAATTCATTCTGTTATTCAGCTAAAACTCCCAAGAAAATTTAGTAATAATAATTACAAAAACTATGCCAAAAGCATGGGAGAATAGCAAGGGGGAACTTAAAGGACAGGGAGAGAGGAAAACACTTAAAAAAACAGTGTAACTAAATAATCAGAATGACAACAAAATGGCTGCTGCCTTGAAAGTTAAAAAATTTATAGTAATTTATATATTTTTTATACTTACCAATGACCCAGACATAGCTGGTGCTAACTCTTAAAATATAGGGCCAAACACAAATTTTGCCCCCCAATCCCCAAAATTTGCATCTAAAACTAAAGAAAACATGTCCTGAAAGGCCCTCCACACTTCGCCCCCACTGCGCATGCGCAGTGTCAAGGACGTTCCGAAATTGGCGCCATTTATCATTCTAATAACCAGTGCCTGGTAAGCGCTATGTACTCAGCGGGGAGGCAAGAGTTCCCAACTCCTGGGAGGGCCATCCCCGTCTGGGTCATTGGTAAGTATAAAAAATATATAAATTACTATAAATTTTTTAACATTTTTATACTGTACCAATGACCCAGACATAGCTGAATAGTAAAAAGGCTGGAGGGCCAAGGACATAGAGCAAAATGGAATACGCTCAATAAAATAAAATAGAGTCATCCCCTGTAGGGAAAAGAAGAAATAGGCCTTACATGTATCTTTCTTATTTATGATAAATTAGAAAGATACAACACCTTCCAAAAATTGAGCTTCATACATCCATGTACTCTATTAATATCCAATAATCCTTATACTAATAATTTTTAAAGTAAGCCAATAATAAAGTAAGTCTAGAGAATAGAGACTCTTATACTCCTAAAAGTGTGTGAGAATTGCATAATCATGTCCGTTGACATATGCAATATTCAAAAGCTATACTTTAAAAACTAAGACATGAATGAATTTTATAACTTAAACTTCTCACTAAACAACCATCCCAATAACAGCTCAGAATTACTAACTCCGGAGGAGGTATCCCCTTGTTTTCATAGTAAAAACAGGTGACCCAAGGGAACACCCTCCCCCCCCCCCTTTTTCTTGCCCTGGGTCAAATAGCCCAGAGCGAAGAGGGCAGCCGAACGGAGACACTGCCGAAACAGACAGCCTACCTAGCTATAGTAGCAACTGTTAAGTGAATGACATTCTGAGCAGTAGATAATAGACCTAACAATAGAGGCCTCCAGAAATGGACTCGATATTTCTGAGATAAAATTCATGAATGGAT
Source organism: Pictodentalium vernedei (assembly GCA_031216915.1). Lineage (NCBI taxonomy): Eukaryota > Metazoa > Mollusca > Scaphopoda > Dentaliida > Dentaliidae > Pictodentalium > Pictodentalium vernedei. The sequence goes on along the minus strand of CM062292.1, from coordinate 485,215,359 downwards.
GGCTGAGCGCAATGAGCAGCCTTCAAAAATCTATAATAGCAACACTATTAATGTAAGCCCAAGAAGTAGAAGAACTCTTACTTCATGAGCCGAAATCTTAAGCACAACTGCTAAGCCAATGATATACCAAAAGCAGTACGCTAGTTAATAGAATCCATTAACAATAAAATGGAGCGTAACGTCCTTCTACTAGACATCAAAGACAGAAGAAGCTTACGCCCTTGTAATAAACAGATATCTGTTTATAAATACATAAACTGTACCCGGAAAGAGTAAAGGCCTATGCCCATACGAAGACGGAAGGGCCTTAAAATAATAGGTTCCGGATAATAGGAGCCTAACTCTTATGCAACAATCCAACCTAAATAGTAACGGAAGTATTGATTCCGAAACTATGAAAGTGAAAATCATCCATCGATATTGCATGAAACTCACTGACTCTACAGTAAAAGAGAAATCAACAGAATTACTGTCTAAAAGGTCAGAATTTGAAAACTACTGTTTCCAGAGGTTCAAATGATTACTTAGCTAAATAAGAACCTGAAGTTAAAATCCGTATAGGAATTTAATCCAAAGATTCTAAGTCTATTTATCAAAAAGTTACTAACTGACTTAGATAAAGAGACAAAAGACTCAATTGTAAACTATCGTAGAGTGCATAGGTATGAGGTAACATAAACCTATAACCTAAATAACAACAGGCTGCAGTAGATCTTGTGAAACAAGTATACTAAAAAATAGCAATGAGTAGTATGGAGGGATCAACCATATGAACATAATGATCCCTACACCACGACGGAAGAGCCTCCACTTTAGTCGCATAGAATAGCGAAGAAGAGGATCTCCTATAGTAAGAAATCGCGTCCAAAGCTCGTCCAGTACAGTGCTTACAATGCAATACGGACCACACAACGGAATACATGAAGGTTGCGACCTTGCTGGTTGTGATAAAGATGACACGATTTACCCAGTGAAAAAAGATCCTCACATAGAGGAAGATTTCACATTAAGATCCACAGTAGACAAGAGAGTAAATTACTCATGATCTCTGTGAAGATAGAGATGCTATCAACAGAAATGTATTGTGGTTGTTTATCTTAGCAATACCTGCTAAAACAACAGCGCCGGAGGATACGCGTATCCTATCATTCCGTCCTATAGATCAATAGAGCGTTAACAGTATTAGCTCAGAGATCTGGACAAGCCAACACATACGTCTGCAAAATGATTAGCAAGCTGTGTCATAAATAAAACATCATTGGGCGCTCCCATAGATAGCAAATCTGATTGAATACTTGTTTGTTGAGAGTCCATTCTGACAGCAACAAGCGACCCGTAAGAGAACGGGAGTGCGATAAAACAATCAGACGACCCAGAATATGACGGATCAAAACTGAACTTGGTGTACTATAACCAACAGACGGATTCTTTCCATTAAATTGAATAACGGAAACGAAAGAGTGCCTCCCTGGTTCCGGAGATACGCCACTACTGTCGAATTAAAGGACAGGAATTTGGGCATGCGTTTCTGAATAATGTTCATGCAATGACATAAAGCAAGCCTAAAAAACATTATTCCGCGGAAGTTAAACTGATAGCTAAAAGACTGCGGAACCCAAAGACCCTGGCACTTCGAATCCGTAGGGATCAGTATATATCCCAATCTGTTTGACTGGCAACCGTCATAACAGCCACACTCGGGTCCGGCAACTGCGGCGGCACTCTCTGAGTCAACCACCGAATGTTTGCCCCAGTCTGAATCTCTTGTAACACTAGATAGACAAGAGAATGTATAAATCAAGCCATTCATGGATTGCCGGAAAGTTGCCGTCGAAGAGAAGCTCCTCCGAGAACGAAGCGACTCTGAGAGAGTTATTAACCTACTATCCACGCGTGGATGTAGCTAGGGCTGCATCACGTCTAACCAACTCCAATCAGCCACTGAAGGGCGGAGTTATACGTGAACAAACTACTGCCCTCAAAAGAAATTACATTGAGAATAATATCCCGTAAATCTTTTCTTGAAGACGTAATGATAACGCCTCAGTAAGGCGGATTACGTATAATAAAGCGTCTAAGTTAAGTCTACTATACATAATGTCGTTCCCAACATTGAAATTGGAAAAGACATAAACGGCGAAAAAGAATATATGCAGTCTTTAATCACACCGTCTAGACGCATATGAACTCTCGGTATGCCCTGCTCTGCCAAAATAAACTATATGTAAAAAAGATAAAATGGCAGAAATGAGCCACGCGGACAAGAAACTAAACTATCATGCTTAGTAGCAGGCTTGTATATATATATAAATATATAGCGTCGAAAAATAAAACACATGTTGTAATGACAATATTGGACTGCATCGGTAAGTCAGGGACAAAGTCCCTGTACCGATCGAAAAATCCGAGTCCAATGACGCTATAAGTCTCTTATCCAAGATCGCAGCAATGAAGTCCGAAAAATAATCACTGGAAGAAATGCCAGAAGATATGAAAGGCATCTTCCGATACTACTAAAGGGAAAACTCGAAATCTTTCGAATCCCTTTCGCCATCCTGTCGGACCCTATAAAGCGTTCGGTCGTCCGTAGCTTGATGCAACCGCGGACCGCACCGACCCAGCGCCGTCGGATAATTCCTGATTCGACCGAGAAACCGTCAATTGCTGGGATGCTGCGAAACAACTGTGCTAACTCGGATAGCACGTCCGTCACTGAGGCCTGAGGAGCAGCGGTCTTACGATGCATTGCCGCAGGAAGCTCCGAGATCGTTACCCCGTGCATACTTCCAATATGCGAGCGAACGGAGTGTATAGGCCTCGTGTCCCTTGGCTACCGGATGGCGCGACCTATTCGCTGTGGAATCACTGAATGCCGAAACTGATCGGATACTCGAGGTCACGTAGCCAATGTGCGGTCGTGTGCCCTGCTGTGAGGATGAGGAAGCATTAAAGACAGTCTCTCGGACTGTCAATATAACGGAGCGTCCCGAGCAACGGACATATGCTCCGAATGTAAAATATCTGAACCACAACATGCGGTCCCCTATGTTGTTGGCTTCCTCCGATCTGTCCTCAATCTGCCGTCACTGGGTGAGTACTAAAGTAATTAAAGTGCTCGCATCACCCAAATCTCCTTCCTAGACCGCAACGGACGAACCCGGCAGCCGAACCATTCGATGAATGTACGCTACACCGGGTGAGCTAGCGAATGTCGCTCCGTAAGCGATAGACATATTCCATGAGCACTTATTGCCGCTAACTCCTCATTAACTATGACGACAGAGGCACACTTTTGAAAGACATCTCCATAACTCTTCGAACAAGAAACCAGAAATGCTTGGATAGCAAGCATAAAATAATAATATATATAGCGTCGTTCAATAATTCGAAAGTTTGTGTGACATTATTGGACTATGTCGGAACTGAGGGACGATGTCCCTGAACCGAACCAAAAAATTACTAAGTCCACCGACGCTATCAGTTTCTTATCCGGCATCGCAGCATATGTTGATCCGAAAGGGAAAGCTTGAAATCCACCGAATCCCTTTCGGTATCCCGTCGGACCGGATGAAACTTTCGGACGTCCGTACCCGCTTCCGCGGAGCGTCCCGACCCAGCATCGTTGGATAAAATATATGCGACAGATTCAGTTGATGCTGGGATGCTGCGATAAACTGTGCTATTAAGGAAAGCACGTCCGTTCCCGAGGCCTGTGCAGTAGCGGACTTACGATGCATTGCCGCTGGAAGCTCCGTGTACGTTGACTCCCGCACACTTCCTATGCGAACGTCCGGAGTCTGCAGGCCTCGAGTCCCCGGCTACCGACCCAGCGCTGTCGGATAATTCTCGATCCGACACCGTTTCTGTCGGCTGCTGGGATGCTGCGATAAGCTGTGCTATGTGCACAAGAATGTCCGGCGTCGAGACCTGCGGAGGCGCAGTCTATCGCTGCTTCGCCGAGGGCAGCTCCGCATCAGATGGCTCCCGCATACTTTTCCTATGCGAACGTCCGGAGTCCATCGGTCTCGAATCCCTGGCTGCCGGATGGTGTGACCTGGTCGCCGAAGAATCCTTGATCGGCGAAGCTGGTAATATATCGGCGGTCACGCAGCCAAGGTGCGGTCGTGTGCGCTGACGAGAAGAGGAAGCCTTAGCAGTCTCAGCGGACTGCCTATACAACGGAGCGTCCCGAGCGACGGACGTATGCTCCGCTAACGACACATTTGTACCACAACATCTGGGGCCAGATGTTGTTGAACGAGAGAGGGGCCTCTCTCGCTTGCCGTCCGGATGGACCGGAACGAGCTATGAACCGGACTAAAAGGCTTCCTCCGTTCTCCCTCCGATCCGCCGTCACTGGGTGTGCATTAAGTTAATTTTATAGTGCTCGCATCACCCCAAAATTCCTTCTAGACCGCAACGGACGAACCCGGCTGCCGAACCATTCGGTGAATGGACGCTACACCGGGCGAGCTAGCGGACGTCAAAGGCCGTCGAACCTACTAGGGTCCTCTTAGGCAATTGGCGTATTACATGAGCACTTTTCCGCTAGCCCTTCATTAATTGTGACGACGGAGGCACACTGTTGGAAGACATCACAGATACATCACCCTAATCTTGATCGTCTGAAAATAGAAATTGATAAAGTAGAGTGACCCTGCGGGGAAAGGACCGGAGTGTCCAAATCCCCAACAACATACCGTGACATACACTTCCCATATTGTCATCGAAATCATACGATACAGAACAGGAGTTAATGCGAGTACACTGACCACATATAGAATGATAATAAGGTCAGAGGAAGACTTCCTCTTAAAACAATTGATCAATATCCTTTCAATGTGAAAAGAAAACAAGTCCTGGTACTCGCACTAACCCCTGGCAATCAAAATACATAATAATAATATGATCCATTAATATAGAAAAAATAATTGAAATCAAAATATTTTGAAAAAATATTTTCTCAGAACAGCCCAAGTTTCTGAAAAGTAACGTTGAGCCCCAATGGATCCCAAGCCTAAGTGTGGACAAAAATTTTAAAAATATTTTAAACAATTTATTCAACACTTACGAACAATAATAATGTATCTAGTTATGATTAAAATAACATAAAGATATTATTATTTAGAAATCCCCCCCTCACACAGAGGGCTGTTGTATAATGTAAACAATGAGTGTAAAAACACTAAAATAAGACTCCAGGCACCCAGGCCCGAAATCAGTTACCAAAAATACACCATCTGATGCAAAACAGAGACTTCCAGGGAAGAAACTGCAGAACATCAGATGGTAGATGCAGAACACAACGCCTTACCACCCGTAGGTGAAGACGTAAACATGGGGAAAGAACAGAATTCATTCTGTTATTCAGCTAAAACTCCCAAGAAATTTTAGTAATAATAATTACAGAAACTATGCCAAAGCATGGGAGAATAGCAAGGGGGAACTTAAAGGACAGGGAGAGAGGAAAAACACTTGAAAAAACAGTGTAACTAAATAATCAGAATGACAACAAAATGGCTGCTGCCTTGAAAATAGGTAACTTAACATAATTTCATTAAAAAATTTTAAGTTACAGCCCTGATAATATTCTGTCACACATTCTTTTCCTCTCCTCCTTTTCTATCCTCCTTAGAATCACCATTTCACTAATATTTATGTGTCTGGCATCATTTAAACTGAGATTTAAAAGCACAAAGATCAGTCAGATGTTAACTGATGAAGGGCCAAACTTAGAATGATAAATGGCGCCAATTTCGGAACGTCCTTGACACTGCGCATGCGCAGTGGGGGCGAAGTGTGGAGGGCCTTTCAGGACATGTTTTCTTTAGTTTTAGATGCAAATTTTGGGGATTGGGGGGCAAAATTTGTGTTTGGCCCTATATTTTAAGAGTTAGCACCAGCTATGTCTGGGTCATTGGTACAGTATAAAAATATAGGTAACTTAACATAATTTCATTAAAAAATTTTAAGTTACAGCCCTGATAATATTCTGTCACACATTCTTTTCCTCTCCTCCTTCTCTATCCTCCTTAAAATCACCATTTCACTAATATTTATGTGTCTGGCCTCATTTAAACTGAGATTTATAAGCACAAAGATCAGTCAGATGTTAACTGATGAAGGGCCAAACTTAGAATGATTAATGGCGCCAATTTCGGAACGTCCTTGACACTGCGTATGCGCAGTAGGGGCGAAGTGTGGAGGGTCTTTCAGGACATGTTTTCTTTAGTTTTAGATGCAAATTTTGGGGATTGGGGGGCAAAATTTGTGTTTGGCCCTATATTTTAAGAGTTAGCACCAGCTATGTCTGGGTCATTGGTACAGTATAAAAATATGAAAGTGTCAATGACACTGTAGCTCAACTTGTCAAGACATGTACATGTATAGTATGTGACACAGCAATGACAAACATCTAGGTAATGACCTGATAACAAAGGTACATATAAAGTACTGTAACGGCCTGTATATAAATACTGATCGTAGCCTGTAACAAATGTATAGGTAAAGTATTGTAAAGTTGGGTGACAGTCAGATGCTAAACTAGAAAAGGAATCTTTGAGTCCCAGCGTGGGTCTGACTGAACCCCAAAATATTTGTTCTCATAGCACAGTGATAACAAAGGCACCCCAAAACACACTCGTTCCTGTCCCAAGGTGAAAACAAAGGTACCCAAGAAGTTTTGTGAAGATCAGTTCGTAACTACGAGCTGTATAGAACTTGTGACAAAAAACTGATTGGACCTAGTTTCGGTACAAAATGGCCACTGGCAGCCATCTTGAATTTTGGACCGTACCCAGAAACACTCATTCTCGTCCCAAGGTGATAACAAAGGTACCCAAGAAGTTTTGTGAAGATCAGTTCATGAATACAGCCTCTACCCTGAGCCGTATTGACATGTGTGCTTACATTGTGTAAGTAGCACTGAATAAATCAAAGTTCATCTAATTTGCATAATTTCTGCACAAAAAAACCCCCTTACAATATGTGATGTATTCCATGTTACTAAACATTCATACAAAAATTTATTCAAATCAGAACTTTCATACAGAAGTTCTGTACAAAAGACTGATTGCACTAATTTTGGTACACAATGGCCACTGGCAGCCATCTTGAATTTCGGACCGCACCCAAAAACACTTGTTCTCGTCCCACGGTGATACCAGAGGTACCCAAGAAGTTTCGTAAAGATCGGTTTATAAACACGGCCTCTAGCCCGAGCTGTATTGGCATTTGCACTTACAGTGCTGAAAGTAACACTAAATACATCAAAGTTAGTCTAATTTGCATAATTTACGTACAAGAAAAAAACCTGTATTATATGTGATTTTATCCCATGGTACTAAACATTCATACAAAAAATTATTCAAATCAGCGCTTTCATATGGAAGTTCTGTACAAAAAACAGATTTCTGCATCGTCGGTACAAAATGGCGGCTGGCGGCCAACTTGAATTTCGGATCGGACCCAAAAACACTTGTTCTCGTCCCACAGTCATAACAAAGGTACCAAAGAAGTTTCGTAAAGATCAGTTCATAAATACGGCCTCTAGCCCGAGCCGTATTGAGTTGTTGATGGACAGATGGACAACTGGCCATGGCATAAACTCAAATTTGGCTTCGCCAAAGTTGAGCTAAAAATTAGTTATTCAAGAATATTTTGGGCAAGTGTCGTCTGCTTTTCATGTTAGGTAATGGGTTAAAATAATAAATTTTGATACTGTGTGAGGTGGGTAAAAGGATAAAAATTAGCTTAATTCAAGGCCTTTACAGCCATTTTCAAGGAGCTTTTAGACAATTTGTAAAGACTACTGAAAGCTATATCAGGGACTGATCTAGGGAAATAATTATGTACTCTTGTGCTGAGTAGAGTATGACACAAAAAGTTTGTTTGAGCCTGTTTTCTCGGAGTGAAACAGTCAATAAAACTACGACCTACACTCCAACTAAATTTGCTAATTAATTATATATGTGCTGTGTGTATATGCACAACTAATACAGACACAAATTAGAAAATGTGTATCGTACAAAAAAATGTTAAAAAATTTATAGTAATTTATATATTTTTTATACTTACCAATGACCCAGACTTAGCTGGTGCTAACTCTAACAAAACCAGGGCCAAACACAAATTTTGCCACCCAATCCCCAAAATTTGCATCCAAAACAAAAAGAAATCATGTCCTAAAGGACCTCCATACTACGCCTCTACTGCGCATGCGCAGTGACGCAGTCGTCCCGAAATTGGCACCAATTATCATTCTTACTGGCAGTGCCTGGTCAGCGCTATGTACTCAGCGGGGAGGCAAGAGTTCCCAACTCCAGGGAGGGCCATCCCCGTCTGGGTCATTGGTAAGTATAAAAAATATATAAATTACTATAAATTTTTTAACATTTTTATACTGTACCAATGACCCAGACTTAGCTGAATAGTAAACAGGCTGGAGGGCCTAGGACATAGAGGAAAATCCAATAAGCTCAACTATATAGTAAAGAGGTAACCCCTTAAGGAGAAAAGGAGTATTAGGCTTTACATGTATCTTTCTTATTTAATATTAAATTAGAAAGATACACTACCCTTAATAATTGAGCACAATAACATTCATGTTCTCTATTAACATCCAGTATAACCCTTATACTAATTATTTTTAAAGCAAGACAATAAATAAAGTAGTCCAGAGAATTGAGACTCTTTATAATCAATTAAAAGTGTCCGAGTATTGTATATTAAAGCCCGTTTGACACTTGACATATACAAATGCTTCACACCGAGCTACACTTTAAAAATAAGACATGAATGAATTTAAACATTAATATTACACTTTAAAACCATCCCGGAAGCAACTCAGAAATACTGACTTGGAGGAGGCATTCCCTTGCTTTTCACTATAAAGCAGGCGACCTAAGGGAACACCCGCCCCCCCCTTCCCCTTGCCCTGGGTCAAATAGCCCAGAGCGAAGAGGGCAGCCGGACGGAGTCACTGCCGGAACAGAAAGCCTGCATAACTATAGTTGCAACTGTTTAGTGGACGACATTCTGAGCAACAGATAACGGACCTAAACAATGCAGGTCTCCAGAAATGGACTCAATATTTCTGAGATAAAAATTCGTAAATGTGGATGGCTGAGACCAATAAGCAGCCTTCATTAAATCTGTAATAGCAACACTATTAGCATAAGCCCAGGAAGTAGAAAGAGCTCTTACTTCATGAGCAGAAATCTTAAGCACAGACTGCTGAGAAGAAGATAAATCTTCATAAGCAGTACGGATAGTTAACTGAATCCATCTAGCAATAGAATGGACTGAAATGTCCTTTCTATTAGGCATCAAAGACAGAAAGAAACGTTTCCGTCCCTTTCTGATAAACTGAGATCTCTGTTTATAGATACGTAGTGCTCTAACAGGACAGAGTAAAGGCCTACGCCCGTCTGAAGACGGAAGAGCCTTAATAACAATAGGTTCCGGATATTTATTAGGAGCCTGATTCTTAGCTAAAAAACCCACATTAGTAGTGAAGGTGATAGTGTTCCCAACACTACGATAATGAGAATCATCCACCGATAGTGCATGAAGCACACTGACTCTTCTGGCAGAAGAGAAAGCTAAGAGAAAAGCTGTCTTATAAGATAAGAATTTGAAATCTACTGTCCCAAGAGGTTCAAATGGCTTTTCCTTCAATTTAAGGAGAACCCAAGCTAAATTCCACTTAGGAATTAATCTAAGAGTTCTGGGTCTATTTATCGAAAAGTTTCTAACCAACTTCGATAAAGAGACATTAGATCCAATTTGTAAACTATCATGATGTGCATAGGTATCAGATAACATAGATCTATAACCCTTTATAGTAACAGGCTGCAGTTTGATTTCGTCAAACAAGTATACTAGAAAGTTTGCAATGTCTGGTATAGAGGGATCAAATATATCTACAGAATGATCCCTACACCAACGACGAAAAACCTTCCACTTAGCCGCATAGTTTAGCGAAGAGGAGGTCCTCCTACAGTTAGAAATCGCGTCCACTGCTCGTCCTGTAAAGTGCTTGCCATGCAAGAAGGACCGCACAACAGAAAAACGTGAAGGTTGAGACCTTGCGGGTTGTGATGGAGTTGGCGCGATTTCCCCTGCGAAAGAAGATCCTCTCGTGGAGGAAGCTTCCGCGGTAGGTCCCACAACAGACACCTGAGTAGATTTATCCACGGTCTCTGTGGCGACAGAGATGCTACCAACAGAATCTTGCATTGAGATTGTTTTATCTTTAGCAATACTTGTTGAATTAACGGCGCTGGAGGATACGCATATCCTATCATTCCGTCCCAAGGGATCGACAGAGCGTCTACTGCAAATGCTCTTGGATCCGGACACGGAGACACATACGTCTGCAACTGATTGTTGAGATGTGTCGCAAATAAGTCTATCATTGGCCGTTCCCATTGGTAGCAAATCTGATTGAATACTTGTTTGTTGAGAGTCCACTCCGACGGCAACAAGCGACCCTTTCGTGAAAGGGAGTCTGCTAGCACATTCAGACGACCCGGTATGTGACGGACCGAAAGAAGAACGTGATGTTCTAATGCAAACAGAAGGATTCTTTCCGTTAGATTGAACAACGGAACTGAATGAGTGCCTCCCTGATTCCGTATATACGCCACTACTGTCGTATTGTCGGATAGGATTTGGACATGAGCATCGTGAATAATGTCCATCCAGTGACGTAACACAAGCCAAATTGACATCATTTCCTTGATGTTTATGTGCTTGCACAGGAATTGCGGATCCCAAAGACCCTGGCATCTCGAATCCGTTGGGATTAATGATGCACCCCAACCTGTTTGACTGGCATCCGTCATAACGGTAAAACTCGGATCCGGCAACTGCAGCGGAACTCCTTGAGTTAACCACTGAATGTTTGCCCAAGTCTGAATCTCTTGTTTCACTTGATCTGACAAGAGAACGTCTACATCGAGCGAATGAATTTTCACACTCCAATTCTGAGTCAGGAAAATTTGAAGAGGACGTGTGCGTAGCCGCCCCATTGGAATGAGATCCGCGGCGGGTCAGCACAGACCTATCAGTCTCATAAATTCTCTCGCCGTGACTTTGTCTGCGTGCAGACAATAGCGAGCGTAACAACTGACTAATTTCGCTCTGGTTAACGGCAGACGAACGAGATTGTTGTGCGTCTCGAAGCTCATTCCCAGATGAGTGAATGACTTGGACGGCACCAGATCTGACTTCTCCTCGTTTACTATAAAACCGAGACGTCGGAGCAATAGAAGAAGATTCTGAACATCGTTCTGAAGCGTTAACTCATTGCCGTACCTCTGAAGAATGTCGTCCAGGTAGGCCGACGTTACCGCAGACGAATGAGCTCGGAAGTAGATCATTACCGAGTTCATTACCCGAGTGAAAGCCCAGGGTGCTAGATTCAATCCGAAGCACATCGCCCGGAATTGATACACCACTCCCAGGACTGCAAAGCGTAGATACTTTCGGAATGTCGGATGTACCATGACGTGAAAGTACGCATCTTTGAGATCTATGCTCGTTGCATAATCGTTCACCCGAATACTCGCTCTGACCAATCGAATCGTCTCCATATAAAACTTCGGAGCGACGATCAGCTTGTTTATCCAGCTCAAATCTATGACTGGACGGAACGAGCCGTCTGGTTTCGGAACCAGAAACAGATGGCTGTAGAATCCCAGAGATTCCTGGTTTTCTACGACCTCTACCGCGTTCTTCATTAAAAGAGACTGCACCTCTGATAACAGAGCGTCTCTTTTCTGTGGATTTGACGGAAGATGAGTCCACTTTGGACTTCGAGTTAATGGAGGCTTTCGTTTGAAGGATATCTTTAGACCTTCCGAAGTCACTCCTCTCACCCAAGGGTCGTCCGTAATCGACGCCCACTCTTGTGAAAAACTTGACAACCTTCTGCCAACCGGAACGCGATAGAGGTTTAAGCCATCACCTCCTGGACCTGCGAGGCCTGCGGTAGGAGAAACCACGTCTTCCACGACCCGCACCTCGCCTCGTCGACCTCGGGGCGTCCGACCGATTGTCCCGGCCTGAAGGACGTCCCGAATGAGAGTCGCTATCCTGATGGTCTCTCGAATAAGACCAAGAGGACGCACCGGAACCTCTATAGGAACCTCTCTTGGGCGCATTAGACCCAGAAGTGCCTGTCTTATTCGTGTCTGCTGTATCCGACTTCTTAGGAGCCGATCTGAACAACAGAGAATCATTAGCTTTCTTTTTAATTTTATCATAAATAGCGGAAAGCTTGCCGTCAAAGAGAAGTTCTCCTGAGACCGAAGCGACTCTAAGAGAGTTCTTCACCTTAGAATCCACTAGTGTGGATGTAGCTAGGGCTGCGTCACGTCTAACCAACTCCAGATTTGCCACTGAAAGGGCAGAGTTACACGTGGAATAAGCTACTGCCCTTGAAAGAAGTCTTAAAGAGGATTGTATATCCTGAAACTCTTCCCCTTGAAGGCGCAGTGATAATGCCTTAGTAAGGTGATCTGCGTAAGATAAGGCATCTAAATTGGCTCTGTTAGACGCAATAGCTGTTTCCAACACCGCGGTTGGAATAGAAGCTGACGACGGTAATGATAGCTCTAAGTCTTCCGCCTCGTCGTCCATACGCAGAGGAACTCTCGGTATACCCTGTCCTGCCGTATCGAATTTATTCCTTGCATTAATGAAAGGCAGGTTGAGAGTATTAGCGGACAAGAAACCTGCTTTCCCCGTCCTGGAAGCAAGTTTAAATATAGCGTCGTTCAATAATTCAAATGTTCTAGCAACATTATTGGACTGCGACGGAAACTCGGGAGCGATGTCCCTGAACCGCTCAAAAAATTCAGAGTCCAATGACGCTATAATTCTCTTGTCCGGAAGCACAGCAGTCTGGCCCGACGGAACAACTTGAGGGAGAAAGTGCCGGATGAAGTCCACGGCAGCTTTATGTTGTTCCGAAAGGGATAGCTCCAAGTCATCCGTATCCCTTTCACCATCCGGTCGGACCTCACGATGTTCCCGGTCGTCCGCCCCCGATGCTTCGGCGGAGCGTACCGACCCAGCGCCGTCGGATAATTCTCGATCTGACACCGTTTCTGTCGGCTGCTGGGATGCTGCGATAAGCTGTGCTATCTGCACAAGAATGTCCGGCGTCGAGACCTGCAGAGGCGCAGTCTTTCGCTGCTTCGCCGAGGGCAGCTCCGCATCAGATGGCTCCCGCATACTTTTCCTATGCGAACGTCCGGAGTCCATCGGTCTCGAATCCCTGGCTGCCGGATGGTGTGACCTGGTCGCCGAAGAATCCTTCATCGGCGAAGCTGGTAATATATCGGCGGTCACGCAGCCAAGGTGCGGTCGTGTGCGCTGACGAGAAGAGGAAGCCTTAACAGTCTCTGCGGACTGCTTATACAACGGAGCGTCCCGAGCGACGGACGTATGCTCCGCTAAAGACACATTTTGTACCACAACATCTGGTCCCAGATGTTGTTGTACGAGAGAGGGACCTCTCTCGCTCGCGGCCCGGCTGGACCTGGACGAGCTATGAACCGGACTAAAAGGCTTCCTCCGTTCTCGCTTACTATCCGCCGTCACTGGGTGTGCATCTATTATGTTTATAGTGCTCGCATCACCCAAAATTTCCTCTTGGACCGCATCGGACGAACCCGGCTGCCGTTGAGCCCCGATGGATCCGATGGCAAAGTGTGGTCAAAAATTTTAAATTTATATAAAATAATTAATGAGACACTTTCGGATAATATAAATGTATCTTATAATGAGATAAACTACCACAAAGGCAAACAGCCCCCCTCAAAAAAGGCTGTTGCCAATGAAAACAAACAGTGTAAACACACTAGAAAACATGACTCCAGGCACTGAAAAAACTGGCCCGGAATCAGTCATCAATTACACTCTATCTGATGCAAAACAGAGACTCCCAGGGGAGAATCTGTAGAACATCAGATGGAAGATGCAGAACACAAACGTTATACACCCATGGGTGAAAACGTAACTATGGGGAAAATAACAGAAAACATTCTGTAACCAAGCAACTCTCCCAGGAAATTTTAGAAATGAAATTTCTCAAAAATATGCCAAAAGCATGGGAGAATTGCCAGGGGGGATTTTAGAAGGCTAGGGGAGAGGAAACACTGAATAAGCAGTGCAACAATTAGCAAGAATGACAACAAGAGGCCCATGCCTCGAAAATAGGCAACTTAACATAATTTCATCAAAAAATTTTAAGTACAGCCCTGATTATTTTTTGCCACTTCTTTTTCCTCTCCTCCTTCTATCCTCCTTAGAATCACATTTTCTCCAAAAATTATGTGTCTGGCATCCTTTAAACTGAGATTTACAAGCACAAAGATCAGTGAGATGTTGACTGATGAAGGGCCAAACAGAGAATGATAATTGGCGCCAATTTCGGGACAACTGCGTCACTGCGCATGCGCAGTAGAGGCGTAGTATGGAGGTCCTTTAGGACATGATTTCTTTTTGTTTTGGATGCAAATTTTGGGGATTGGGGGGCAAAATTTGTGTTTGGCCCTGGTTTTGTTAGAGTTAGCACCAGCTAAGTCTGGGTCATTGGTACAGTATAAAAATATATATTTTTGTTCATTCAGTTTGAAAACATTTTGTGTCCCCCCCACTGCACACCTCTATGCATCAATTATTTGGGTATCCAAACCCTTTCATGGTTCATTGTTTCATGGGGGAAAAAAATTCAAGGACTTTCAAGGAGCTTTCCATGTGATTTTCAAGCACCTTTCTGTAAATGTCAAGACCTTTTTTGCATTGGCCAATAGCTCTGAATATGATCTACACCTGTGAACAGTGTAAAGAGATTTGTTTGAGAGAAAAGTTTTTGTTACGTTATCCTGTAACATAGTTGTCAATATAATCTATGAACAGTGTAAAGAGATTTGTTTGAGAGAAAAGTTTTTGTTTTGTTACCCTGCAACATAGTTGTCAATATAAATCTGTGAACAGTGTAAAGAGATTTATTTTTGTTTCATTAACTCTGAAACATAGTTGTCAATATAAATCAATTGTTGAATTGGTTCAATTCCAAGTTACACTGTGGAGAAAATTTGTATCTTGAAAGTTTGTTATTTCGACGTTAGTTTGCAGTTAATTATATACAGGCCATACAAGAAAAGTCCTTCAATTTCTAACAGTTAATTATATACAGGCCATACAAGAAAAGTCCATCAATTTCTAACAGTTAATTATATACAGGCCATACAAGAAAGGGCCATCAATTTCTAACAGTTAATTATATACAGGCCATACAAGAAAAGTCCATCAATTTCTAACAGTTAATTATATACAGGCCATACAAGAAAGGGCCATCAATTTCTAACAGTTAATTATATACAGGCCATACAAGAAAAGTCCATCAATTTCTAACAGTTAATTATATACTGGCCATACAAGAAAAGTCCATCAATTTCTAACAGTTAATTATATACAGGCCATACAAGAAAGGGCCATCAATTTCTAACAGTTAATTATATACTGGCCATACAAGAAAAGTCCATCAATTTCTAACAGATAATTATATACAGGCCATACAAGAAAAGTCCATCAATTTCTAACAGTTAATTGTATACAGGCCATACAAGAAAAGTCCATCAATTTCTAACAGTTAATTATATACAGGTCATACACAAAAATTCCATCAATTTCTAACAGTTAATTATATACAGACCATACAAGAAAACTCCATCAATTTCTAACAGTTAATTATATACTGGTCATACAAGAAAAGTCCATCAATTTCTAACAGTTAATTGTATACAGGCCATACAAGAAAAGTCCATCAATTTCTAACAGTTAATTATATACTGGTCATACAAGAAAAGTCCATCAATTTCTAACAGTTAATTGTATACAGGCCATACAAGAAAAGTCCATCAATTTCTAACAGTTAATTATATACTGGTCATACAAGAAAAGTCCATCAATTTCTAACAGTTAATTATATACAGGTCATACACAAAAATTCCATCAATTTCTAACAGTTAATTATATACAGACCATACAAGAAAACTCCATCAATTTCTAACAGTTAATTATATACAGGCCATACAAGAAAAGTCCATCAATTTCTAACAGTTAATTATATACTGGTCATACAAGAAAAGTCCATCAATTTCTAACAGTTAATTGTATACAGGCCATACAAGAAAAGTCCATCAATTTCTAACAGTTAATTATATACAGGTCATACAAGAAAAGGCCATCAATTTCTGACAGTTAATTATATACAGGTCATACAAGAAAAGGCCATCAATTTCTAACAGTTAATTATATACAGGCCATACAAGAAAAGTCCATCAATTTCTAACAGTTAATTATATGCAGGCCATACAAGAAAAGTCCATCAATTTCTAACAGTTAATTATATACTGGTCATACAAGAAAACTCCATCAATTTCTAACAGCTAATTATATACAGGCCATACAAAAAAACTCCATCAATTTCTAACAGCTAATTATATACAGGCCATACAAAAAAAGGCCATCAATTTCTAACAGTTAATTATATACAGGCCATACAAGAAAAGTCCATCAATTTCTAACAGTTAATTATATACAGGCCATACAAGAAAACTCCATCAATTTCTAACAGTTAATTATATACAGGCCATACAAGAAAAGGCCATCAATTTCTAACAGTTAATTATATACTGGCCATACAAAAAAAGTCCATCAATTTCTAACAGTTAATTATATACAGGCCATACAAGAAAAGGCCATGAATTTCTAACAGTTAATTATATACAGGCCATACAAGAAAAGTCCATCAATTTCTAACAGTTAATTATATACTGGTCATACAAGAAAACTCCATCAATTTCTAACAGCTAATTATATACAGGCCATACAAAAAAAGTCCATCAATTTCTAACAGTTAATTATATACAGGCCATACAAGAAAAGGCCATGAATTTCTAACAGTTAATTATATACAGGTCATACAAGAAAAGTCCATCAATTTCTAACAGTTAATTATATACTGGCCATACAAGAAAAGTCCATCAATTTCTAACAGTTAATTATATACTGGCCATACAAGAAAAGTCCATCAATTTCTAACAGTTAATTATATACTGGCCATACAAGAAAAGTCCATCAATTTCTAACAGTTAATTATATACAGGCCATACAAGAAAACTCCATCAATTTCTAACAGTTAATTATATACAGGCCATACAAGAAAAGTCCATCAATTTCTAACAGTTAATTATATACAGGCCATACAAGAAAAGGCCATGAATTTCTAACAGTTAATTATATACAGGTCGTACAAGAAAAGGCCATCAATTTCTAACAGTTAATTATATACAGGCCATACAAGAAAAGGCCATGAATTTCTAACAGTTAATTATATACAGGCCATACAAGAAAAGGCCATCAATTTCTAACAGTTAATTATATACAGGCCATACAAAAAAAGTCCTTCAATTTCTAACAGTTAATTATATACAGGTCATACAAGAAAAGTCCACCAATTTCTAACAGTTAATTATATACAGGCCATACAAGAAAAGTCCATCAATTTCTAACAGTTAATTATATACTGGCCATACAAGAAAAGTCCATCAATTTCTAACAGTTAATTATATACAGGCCATACAAGAAAGGGCCATCAATTTCTAACAGTTAATTATATACTGGCCATACAAGAAAAGTCCATCAATTTCTAACAGATAATTATATACAGGCCATACAAGAAAAGTCCATCAATTTCTAACAGTTAATTGTATACAGGCCATACAATAAAAGTCCATCAATTTCTAACAGTTAATTATATACTGGTCATACAAGAAAACTCCATCAATTTCTAACAGCTAATTATATACAGGCCATACAAGAAAAGGCCATGAATTTCTAACAGTTAATTATATACAGGTCATACAAGAAAAGGCCATCAATTTCTAACAGTTAATTATATACAGGCCATACAAGAAAAGTCCATCAATTTCTAACAGTTAATTATATACTGGTCATACAAGAAAACTCCATCAATTTCTAACAGCTAATTATATACAGGCCATACAAAAAAAGTCCATCAATTTCTAACAGTTAATTATATACAGGCCATACAAGAAAGGGCCATCAATTTCTAACAGTTAATTATATACAGGCCATACAAAAAAGTCCATCAATTTCTAACAGTTAATTATATACAGGCCATACAAGAAAAGTCCATCAATTTCTAACAGTTAATTATATACAGGCCATACAAGAAAACTCCATCAATTTCTAACAGTTAATTATATACAGGCCATACAAGAAAAGTCCATCAATTTCTAACAGTTAATTATATACAGGTCATACAAGAAAAGGCCATCAATTTCTAACAGTTAATTATATACAGGCCATACAAGAGAAGTCCTTCAATTTCTAACAGTTAATTATATGCAGGCCATACAAGAAAAATCCATCAATTTCTAACAGTTAATTATATACAGGCCATACAAGAAAAGTCCATCAATTTCTAACAGTTAATTATATACAGACCATACAAGAAAACTCCATCAGTTTCTAACAGTTAATTATATACAGGCCATACAAGAAAAGTACATCAATTTCTAACAGTTAATTATATACAGGCCATACAAGAAAAGGCCATCAATTTCTAACAGTTAATTATATACTGGCCATACAAGAAAAGTCCATCAATTTCTAACAGTTAATTATATACAGATCTTACAAGAAAAGTCCATCAATTTCTAACAGTTAATTATATACAGGCCTTACAAGAAAACTCCATCAATTTCTAACAGTTAATTATATACTGGTCATACAAAAAAGTCCATAAATTTGTAAGACAAAACTGAAATTCAAGGACCCTATTAAATTTTTACACACTTTTAAGGTGTTGAAAATGAATTTCTCGAATTGAAGGGCCTTCAAGGTTTTCATGACCACAATGAACCCTGTCTTTTCATGGGACCAGCATAGAGCTTTGAGTAAAATTACTGATTAACCCTATATCCAACGAAACAATCAAAACCAGCCAGAGCTATTCACAAAATTTATCAATCAATTTTCATTACCTTTTGATTTTTTTGTCACCAAAGCATGGCTTATGACCCCTCATTGGAACATGCTCATTGAGCTCATTCCAATGAGGGGTCATAAACTATGTTTTTGATGCAAGAAGAGAATAAAAAATAGTTAAGAATTTTGTTTGCTGACTAAGAGTGAACAAAAAAAGTCACATAACCTCTACAGTCTAAAGTTGAGTCTGCTCATCCTCGATATTGTATGACAGAGAGTCACACTGACTAAGAGTGAACAAGAAAAGTCACATAACCTCTACAGTCTAAAGTTGAGTCTGCTCATCCTTGATATTGTATGGCAGAGAGTCACACTAAGAGTGAACAAGAAAAGTCACATAACCTCTACAGTCTAAAGTTGAGTCTGCTCATCCTCGATATTGTATGGCAGAGAGTCACACTAAGAGTGAACAAACTAGAACTATCACTGAAGGTGATTAATACCCCCGCTTTGGGTTTTTAGAGGAATGCACTTCTGATCATGTAGGCGAAGGCCATAAGGAAATGTATACATAAAGATCATTTTTTGTTGTTGAAATTTGTATTTGCATGTGGCCTTCCACAGAACAGCACTGAATACTTAAAGAGCCCACACATATATGGTTTACATTTGGAAAAACACATTTACAATGTGCAACATGTATTCAAAATCGGTTCATTAATGTAGGAGGAGTTGCACACACAAGAATCCCATTTGAAAACCCATAATAAATCAAAGTTAAAGGGAGATAACCTGGTTAAAATTGTCGCAGATCAAAAATTTGGGAATATGCGTATGTTCACTTAGTTGTGATAATGTTTGAAAGGTTTCGTCAAAATTGATTGATAAATGTAGGAGGAGTTGCACGCACAAGAATTTCATGTAGAAACCCATAATAAATCTAAGTTAAAGGGAGATAACCTAGTTAAAATTGCCACAGCTCAAAAATTTTGGAATATGCGCATGTTCACTTAGTAGTGATGATGTCTGTAAACTTTCGTCCAAATTGATTGATAAATGTAGGAGGAGTTGCGCACACAAGAATTTCATGCAGAAACCTATATTAAATCAAAGTTCAAGAGAGATAACCTGGTTAAAATTGTCGCAGATCAAAAAGTTTGGAATATGCACATGTTCACTTAGTAGAGATGATGTTTGAAAGGTTTCATCAAAATCGGTTCATTAATGTAGGAGGAGCTGCGCACACAAGAATTTGTTCGAACGGAAAGACATAATAAATCTAAGTCAAAGGGAGATAACCTGGTTAAAATTGTCGCAGATCAAAAATCTTGGAATATGCGATGTTCACTTAGTAGTGATGATGTCTGAAAAGTTTTGTCCAAATTGATTGATAAATGTAGGAGGAGTTGCACGCACAAGAATTTCATGTAGAAACCCATAATAAATCTAAGTTAAAGGGAGATAACCTAGTTAAAATTGCCACAGCTCAAAAATTTTGGAATATGCGCATGTTCACTTAGTAGTGATGATGTCTGTAAACTTTCGTCCAAATTGATTGATAAATGTAGGAGGAGTTGCGCACACAAGAATTTCATGCAGAAACCCATATTAAATCAAAGTTCAAGAGAGATAACCTGGTTAAAATTGTCGCAGATCAAAAAGTTTGGAATATGCACATGTTCACTTAGTAGAGATGATGTTTGAAAGGTTTCATCAAAATCGGTTCATTAATGTAGGAGGAGTTGCGCACACAAGAATTTGTTCGAACGGAAAGACATAATAAATCTAAGTCAGAGGGAGATAACCTGGTTAAAATTGTCGCAGATCAAAAATCTTGGAATGTTAAAAAATTTATAGTAATTTATATATTTTTTATACTTACCAATGACCCAGACATAGCTGGTGCTAACTCTTAAAATTTAGGGCCAAACACAAATTTTGCCCCCCAATCCCCAAAATTTGCATCTAAAACTAAAGAAAACATGTCCTGAAAGGCCCTCCACACTTCGCCCCTACTGCGCATGCGCAGTGTCAAGGACGTTCCGAAATTGGCGCCATTTATCATTCTAATAACCAGTGCCTGGTAAGCGCTATGTACTCAGCGGGGAGGCAAGAGTTCCCAACTCCTGGGAGGGCCATCCCCGTCTGGGTCATTGGTAAGTATAAAAAATATATAAATTACTATAAATTTTTTAACATTTTTATACTGTACCAATGACCCAGACATAGCTGAATAGTAAAAAGGCTGGAGGGCCAAGGACATAGAGCAAAATGGAATACGCTCAATAAAATAAAATAGAGTCATCCCCTGTAGGGAAAAGAAGTAATAGGCCTTACATGTATCTTTCTTATTTATGATAAATTAGAAAGATACAACACCTTCCAAAAATTGAGCTTCATACATCCATGTACTCTATTAATATCCAATAATCCTTATACTAATAATTTTTAAAGTAAGCCAATAATAAAGTAAGTCTAGAGAATAGAGACTCTTATACTCCTAAAAGTGTGTGAGAATTGCATAATCATGTCCGTTGACATATGCAATATTCAAAAGCTATACTTTAAAAACTAAGACTTGAATGAATTTTATAAACTTAAACTTCTCACTAAACAACCATCCCAATAACAGCTCAGAATTACTAACTCCGGAGGAGGTATCCCCTTGTTTTCATAGTAAAAACAGGTGACCCAAGGGAACACCCTCCCCCCCCCCCTTTTTCTTGCCCTGGGTCAAATAGCCCAGAGCGAAGAGGGCAGCCGAACGGAGACACTGCCGAAACAGACAGCCTACCTAGCTATAGTAGCAACTGTTAAGTGAATGACATTCTGAGCAGTAGATAATAGACCTAACAATAGAGGCCTCCAGAAATGGACTCGATATTTCTGAGATAAAATTCATGAATGGATGGCTGAGCGCAATGAGCAGCCTTCAAAATCTATAATAGCAACACTATTAATGTAAGCCCAAGAAGTAGAAGAACTCTTACTTCATGAGCCGAAATCTTAAGCACAACTGCTAAGCCAATGATATACCATAAGCAGTACGCTAGTTAATAGAATCCATTAACAATAAAATGGAGCGTAACGTCCTTCTACTAGACATCAAAGACAGAAGAAGCTTACGCCCTTGTAATAAACAGATATCTGTTTATAAATACATAAACTGTACCCGGAAAGAGTAAAGGCCTATGCCCATACGAAGACGGAAGGACCTTAAAATAATAGGTTCCGGATAATAGGAGCCTAACTCTTATGCAACAATCCAACCTAAATAGTAACGGAAGTATTGATTCCGAAACTATGAAAGTGAAAATCATCCATCAATAGTGCATGAAACTCACTGACTCTACAGTAAAAGAGAAACCAACAGAATTACTGTCTAAAAGGTCAGAATTTGAAAACTACTGTTTCCAGAGGCTCAAATGATTACTTAGCTAAATAAGAACCTGAAGTTAAAATCCGTATAGGAATTTAATCTAAAGATTCTAAGTCTATTTATCAAAAAGTTACTAACTGACTTAGATAAAAAGACAAAAGACTCAATTGTAAACTATCGTAGAGTGCATAGGTATGAGGTAACATAAACCTATAACCTAAATAACAACAGGCTGCAGTAGATCTTGTGAAACAAGTATACTAAAAAATAGCAATGAGTAGTATGGAGGGATCAACCATATGAACATAATGATCCCTACACCACGACGGAAGAGCCTCCACTTTAGTCGCATAGAATAGCGAAGAAGAGGATCTCCTACAGTAAGAAATCGCGTCCAAAGCTCGTCCAGTACAGTGCTTACAATGCAATACGGACCACACAACGGAATACATGAAGGTTGCGACCTTGCTGGTTGTGATAAAGATGACACGATTTACCCAGTGAAAAAAGATCCTCACATAGAGGAAGATTTCACGTTAAGATCCACAGTAGACAAGAGAGTAAATTACTCATGATCTCTGTGAAGATAGAGATGCTATCAACAGAAATGTATTGTGGTTGTTTATCTTAGCAATACCTACTAAAACAACAGCGCCGGAGGATACGCGTATCCTATCATTCCGTCCTATAGATCAATAGAGCGTTAACAGTATTAGCTCAGAGATCTGGACAAGCCAACACATACGTCTGCAATTGATTAGCAAGCTGTGTCATAAATAAAACATCATTGGGCGCTCCCATAGATAGCAAATCTGATTGAATACTTGTTTGTTGAGAGTCCATTCTGACAGCAACAAGCGACCCGTAAGAGAACGGGAGTGTGATAAAACAATCAGACGACCCAGAATATGACGGACCAAAACTGAACTTGGTGTACTATAACCAACAGACGGATTCTTTCCATTAAATTGAATAACGGAAACAAAAGAGTGCCTCCCTGGTTCCGGAGATACGCCACTACTGTCGAATTAAAGGACAGGAATTTGGGCATGCGTTACTGAATAATGTTCATGCAATGACATAAAGCAAGCCTAAAAAACATTATTCCGCGGAAGTTAAACTGATAGCTAAAAGACTGCGGAACCCAAAGACCCTGGCACTTCGAATCCGTAGGGATCAGTATATATCCCAATCTGTTTGACTGGCAACCGTCATAACAGCCACACTCGGGTCCGGCAACTGCGGCGGCACTCTCTGAGTCAACCACCGAATGTTTGCCCCAGTCTGAATCTCTTGTAACACTAGATAGACAAGAGAATGTATAAATCAAGCAATTCATGGATTGCCGGAAAGTTGCCGTCGAAGAGAAGCTCCTCCGAGAACGAAGCGACTCTGAGAGAGTTCTTAACCTACTATCCACGCGTGGATGTAGCTAGGGCTGCATCACGTCTAACCAACTCCAATCAGCCACTGAAGGGCGGAGTTATACGTGAACAAACTACTGCCCTCAAAAGAAATTACATTGAGAATAATATCCCGTAAATCTTTTCTTTAAGACGTAATGATAACGCCTCAGTAAGGCGGATTACGTATAATAAAGCGTCTAAGTTAAGTCTACTATACATAATGTCGTTCCCAACATTGAAATTGGAAAAGACATAAACGGCGAAAAAGAATATATGCAGTCTTTAATCACACCGTTTAGACGCATATGAACTCTCGGTATGCCCTGATCTGCCAAAATAAACTATATGTAAAAAAGATAAAATGGCAGAAATGAGCCACGCGGACAAGAAACTAAACTATCATGCTTAGTAGCAGGCTTGTATATATATATATAAATATATAGCGTCGAAAAATAAAACACATGTTGTAATGACAATATTGGACTGCGTCGGTAAGTCAGGGACAAAGTCCCTGTACCGAACGAAAAATCCGAGTCCAATGACGCTATAAGTCTCTTATCCAAGATCGCAGCAATGAAGTCCGAAAAATAATCACTGGAAGAAAAGCCAGAAGATATGAAAGGCATCTTCCGATACTACTAAAAGGAAAACTCGAAATCTTTCGAATCCCTTTCGCCATCCTGTCGGACCCTATAAAGCGTTCGGTCGTCCGTAGCTTGATGCAACCGCGGACCGCACTGACCCAGCGCCGTCGGATAATTCCTGATTCGACCGAGAAACCGTCAATTGCTGGGATGCTGCGAAACAACTGTGCTAACTCGGATAGCACGTCCGTCACTGAGGCCTGAGGAGCAGCGGTCTTACGATGCATTGCCGCAGGAAGCTCCGAGATCGTTACCCCGTGCATACTTCCAATATGCGAGCGAACGGAGTGTATAGGCCTCGTGTCCCTTGGCTACCGGATGGCGCGACCTATTCGCTGTGGAATCACTGAATGCCGAAACTGATCGGATACTCGAGGTCACGTAGCCAATGTGCGGTCGTGTGCCCTGCTGTGAGGATGAGGAAGCATTAAAGACAGTCTCTCGGACTGTCAATATAACGGAGCGTCCCGAGCAACGGACATATGCTCCGAATGTAAAATATCTGAACCACAACATGCGGTCCCCTATGTTGTTGGCTTCCTCCGATCTGTCCTCAATCTGCCGTCACTGGGTGAGTACTAAAGTAATTAAAGTGCTCGCATCACCCAAATCTCCTTCCTAGACCGCAACGGACGAACCCGGCAGCCGAACCATTCGATGAATGTACGCTACACCGGGTGAGCTAGCGAATGTCACTCCGTAAGCGATAGACATATTCCATGAGCACTTATTGCCGCTAACTCTTCATTAACTATGACGACAGAGGCACACTTTTGAAAGATATCTCCATAACTCTTCGAACAAGAAACCAGAAATGCTTGGATAGCAAGCATAAAATAAAAATATATATAGCGTCGTTCAATAATTCGAAAGTTTGTGTGACATTATTGGACTATGTCGGAACTGAGGGACGATGTCCCTGAACCGAACCAAAAATTTCTAAGTCCACCGACGCTATCAGTTTCTTATCCGGCATCGCAGCATATGTTGTTCCGAAAGGGAAAGCTTGAAATCCACCGAATCCCTTTCGGTATCCCGTCGGACCGGATGAAACTTTCGGACGTCCGTACCCGCTTCCGCGGAGCGTCCCGACCCAGCATCGTCGGATAAAATATATGCGACAGATTCAGTTGATGCTGGGATGCTGCGATAAACAGTGCTATTAAGGAAAGCACGTCCGTTCCCGAGGCCTGTGCAGTAGCGGACTTACGATGCATTGCCGCTGGAAGCTCCGTGTACGTTGACTCCCGCACACTTCCTATGCGAACGTCCGGAGTCTGCAGGCCTCGAGTCCCCGGCTACCGACCCAGCGCTGTCGGATAATTCTCGATCCGACACCGTTTCTGTCGGCTGCTGGGATGCTGCGATAAGCTGTGCTATGTGCACAAGAATGTCCGGCGTCGAGACCTGCGGAGGCGCAGTCTATCGCTGCTTCGCCGAGGGCAGCTCCGCATCAGATGGCTCCCGCATACTTTTCCTATGCGAACGTCCGGAGTCCATCGGTCTCGAATCCCTGGCTGCCGGATGGTGTGACCTGGTCGCCGAAGAATCCTTGATCGGCGAAGCTGGTAATATATCGGCGGTCACGCAGCCAAGGTGCGGTCGTGTGCGCTGACGAGAAGAGGAAGCCTTAGCAGTCTCAGCGGACTGCCTATACAACGGAGCGTCCCGAGCGACGGACGTATGCTCCGCTAACGACACATTTGTACCACAACATCTGGGGCCAGATGTTGTTGAACGAAAGAGGGGCCTCTCTCGCTTGCCGTCCAGATGGACCGGAACGAGCTATGAACCGGACTAAAAGGCTTCCTCCGTTCTCCCTCCGATCCGCCATCACTGGGTGTGCATTAAGTTAATTTTATAGTGCTCGCATCACCCCAAAATTCCTTCTAGACCGCAACGGACGAACCCGGCTGCCGAACCATTCGGTGAATGGACGCTACACCGGGCGAGCTAGCGGACGTCAAAGGCCGTCGAACCTACTAGGGTCCTCTTAGGCAATTGGCGTATTACATGAGCACTTTTCCGCTAGCCCTTCATTAATTGTGACGACGGAGGCACACTGTTGGAAGACATCACAGATACGTCACCCTAATCTTGATCGTCTGAAATAGAAATTGATAAAGTAGAGTGACCCTGCGGGGAAAGGACCGGAGTGTCCAAATCCCCAACAACATACCGTGACATACGCTTCCCATATTGTCATCGAAATCATACGATACAGAACAGGAGTTAATGCGAGTACACTGACCACATATAGAATGATAATAAGGTCAGAGGAAGACTTCCTCTTGAAACAATTGATCAATATCCTTTCAATGTGAAAAGAAAACAAGTCCTGGTACTCGCACTAACCCCTGGCAATCAAAATACATAATAATAATATGATCCATTAATATAGAAAAAATAACTGAAATCAAAATATTTTGAAAAAATATTTTTTCAGAACAGCCCAAGTTTCTGAAAAGTAACGTTGAGCCCCAATGGATCCCAAGCCTAAGTGTGGACAAAAATTTAAAAAATATTTTAAACAATTTATTCAACACTTACGAACAATAATAATGTATCTAGTTATGATTAAAATAACATAAAGATATTATTATTTAGAAATCCCCCCCTCACACAGAGGGCTGTTGTAAATGTAAACAATGAGTGTAAAAACACTAAAATAAGACTCCAGGCACCCAGGCCCGAAATCAGTTACTAAAAATACACCATCTGATGCAAAACAGAGACTTCCAGGGAAGAAACTGCAGAACATCAGATGGTAGATGCAGAACACAACGCCTAACCACCCGTAGGTGAAGACGTAAACATGGGGAAAGAACAGAATTCATTCTGTTATTCAGCTAAAACTCCCAAGAAATTTTAGTAATAATAATTACAGAAATTATGCCAAAAGCATGGGAGAATAGCAAGGGGGAACTTAAGGACAGGGAGAGAGGAAAAACACTTGAAAAAACAGTGTAACTAAATAATCAGAATGACAACAAAATGGCTGCTGCCTTGAAAATAGGTAACTTAACATAATTTCATTAAAAAATTTTAAGTTACAGCCCTGATAATATTCTGTCACACATTCTTTTCCTCTCCTCCTTTTCTATCCTCCTTAGAATCACCATTTCACTAATATTTATGTGTCTGGCATCATTTAAACTGAGATTTAAAAGCACAAAGATCAGTCAGATGTTAACTGATGAAGGGCCAAACTTAGAATGATAAATGGCGCCAATTTCGGAACGTCCTTGACACTGCGCATGCGCAGTAGGGGCGAAGTGTGGAGGGCCTTTCAGGACATGTTTTCTTTAGTTTTAGATGCAAATTTTGGGGATTGGGGGGCAAAATTTGTGTTTGGCCCTATATTTTAAGAGTTAGCACCAGCTATGTCTGGGTCATTGGTACAGTATAAAAATATGCGCATGTTCACTTAGTAGTGATGATGTCTGAAAAGTTTTGTCCAAATTGATTGATAAATGTAGGAGGAGTTGCACGCACAAGAATTTCATGTAGAAACCCATAATAAATCTAAGTTAAAGGGAGATAATCTAGTTAAAATTGCCACAGCTCAAAAATTTTGGAATATGCGCATGTTCACTTAGTAGTGATGATGTCTGTAAACTTTCGTCCAAATTGATTGATATATGTAGGAGGAGTTGCGCACACAAGAATTTCATGCAGAAACCCATATTAAATCAAAGTTCAAGAGAGATAACCTGGTTAAAATTGTCGCAGATCAAAAAGTTTGGAATATGCACATGTTCACTTAGTAGAGATGATGTTTGAAAGGTTTCATCAAAATCGGTTCATTAATGTAGGAGGAGTTGTGCACACAAGAATTTGTTCGAACGGAAAGACATAATAAATCTAAGTCAAAGGGAGAAAACCTGGTTAAAATTGTCGCAGATCAAAAATCTTGGAATATGCGCATGTTCACTTAGTAGTGATGATGTCTGAAAAGTTTTGTCCAAATTGATTGATAAATGTAGGAGGAGTTGCACACACAAGAATTTCGGAAAGACGTACGGACGGACGGACGGACGGACGGACGGACGGACGGACGGACGGACGTACGGACGTACAGGGCGATTCCTATATAGCCCCCACTTCTTCGAAGCGGGGGTATAAAAAAGTCACATAACCTCTACAGTCTAAAGTTGCGTGTGCTCATCCTCGATATTGTATGGCAGAGAGTCACACTAAGAGTGAACAAGAAAAGTCACATAACCTCTACAGTCTAAAGTTGAGTCTGCTCATCCTCGATATTGTATGGCAGAGAGTCACACTAAGAGTGAACAAAAAAAGTCACATAACCTCTACAGTCTAAAGTTGCGTCTGCTCATCCTTGATATTGTATGACAGAGAGTCACACTGACTAAGAGTGAACAAGAAAAGTCACATAACCTCTACAGTCTAAAGTTGAGTCTGCTCATCCTCGATATTGTATGGCAGAGAGTCACACTAAGAGTGAACAAAAAAAGTCACATAACCTCTACAGTCTAAAGTTGAGTCTGCTCATCCTCGATATTGTATGACAGAGAGTCACACTGACTAAGAGTGAACAAGAAAAGTCACATAACCTCTACAGTCTAAAGTTGAGTCTGCTCATCCTCGATATTGTATGCCAAAGAGTCACACTAAGAGTGAACAAGAAAAGTCACATAACCTCTAAAGTCTAAAGTTGCGTCTGCTCATCCTTGATATTGTATGGCAGAGTCACACTAAGAGTGAACAAGAAAAGTCACATAACCTCTACAGTCTAAAGTTGCTTCTGCTCATCCTTCATATTGTATGGCAGAGTCACACTAAGAGTGAACAAGAAAAGTCATATAACCTCTACAGTGTTTTTTTAATCAAATGCCATCAGACTATTTATGCAGACAACACTTGAATAATGAAAGTGTCCATGACACGCAGCTTAACTTGACTGTGTGTAGTGTTTGATGAAAAGGAAAATGTTCAATGTTTATGAAAGGATTATGAAATAAGACAAGAATTGTGATAATTAAGAATATGTTATGCTCTGTGCCCTTCATGCTATGTTTTCAACAAGAATAATTTGAGGTGTAGACTGTACTAAAGAACTTAGGCCTGGGTTGATGTAGCCCTCACAGTTAAGGTATGTCAACCAAAGTTACAAAGTTACAGTAAAATCATTCCAAAAAGAGTCATCATACCAAGTTACAATGAAATCCCTTCATAAATAAATACAACCCATAGACAGTGCTAAAGGAATCCAGGTCATGTGCCCAAGTTGCGGTAACAGCTGACTGATTGTGATCTTTTAAAATAGGACAGTCTCATCTAGACAACATACTGAGTCATCCTACCAAGTTACAATGAAATGCTTCATAAATATGAACTGTAGACAGTGCTAAACAAATCTAGGTCACGTAACTGTGCGGCCATCACAGTTGACCAATCACGACCAAAATAGGACGTTCTCATCTAGACATTATACAGAGTCATCATACCAAGTTACAATGAAATCCCTTCATGAATACAACCTGTAGACTGTGCTTAACGTTTTCAGGTTTTGAACCTGGGCAGCCATCACGGTTGTCCGATCGTGACCAAAATGGGATATTCTCATCTAGACATGACCTCAAACCAGCATATGAAATTTAGTGATGATCGCACAAGAAATATGGGGTGTACCCTGTACTAAAGAAAATGCGAACAGACTTATAGACTCACAGACTTCTGCACAGGTGATGGCAATAGCTTACCTTGACTTTGTCAAGTTGAGCAAAAAACAACTGCTAGGCTTTAGGTCAAGATACTTTTTAATGTTCAATAAATTCTGTTTTATCTTGTAAGCTTGTATCAGTTTGAACTTGAAGTATCCTCAATATTTAGAACTTTCATCAGAAATACTACAGACATATCAGTAAAAAACGATGAAAAGACTGAAAAATAGTCTGCATTGAATAAGATAATGTAGATTTTAAGTCAATTACAATATAATGCAACGAGTGCTTTAAAAATAGAAAATAATATAGAAATAATCAGAATACTTTAGGATAGTTAACTGTTTTGAAAAAATAACCCTTAATTTAATATTTTTATTTAAGATGGTGATACTAAAAAGCTTGAAATCAGGAAGTAACCTGAAAGCTAGCATGTCTGTTTCATGCATAAAATACTTTCAAGGCAAAACTTTTAAATCAAGGACTTTCAAGGCACTCAATGAACCCTGCACTGAATAAAGAAAAGAACTCACCAATTCTTGTTGTGGTGGAGGCTGCTGCCTACTTCTTTGTCTCGGTAAACTAAGTTTTCGGGCGGGTTTAAGATTGGGATTATGACTTGGTGTGTGCACTGCACAAACTTTTATAAAAGCTGCCATGAAAAGAACTAGACCAAGACACATTAACATCACTGCCCACCAATATTCCTGTAACAAAATAAAACAGAGAAATAAACTCTTTTCTAACCTGTGATAGACACAAATCAATCTAATATTAAACAAGTAATACTGAAACGAAAAACATCCAATATACCAGAGACTCAAGTGAGCCTAAAATGCTCACCTGGCTCAAGTTGTCAAAAGAGATGAGTGTGTCAGTAAGTGATAGACAGCAAGAGCAATATTTTGATTTGCCATGACACAACCAAAGGCAATTTTTTTACCATTCATTTCTGCAGGTCCCAGGAAAGCTTCCTGGACAAAAACAAAGCTCTGTTCTGTGAAATCTCAAAAAACGGCATGTATGAAATTTTGTTTTGTTTTTAACTTTTGTGGTTCTCTCCACCCTGCCCCCCCCCCCCCCCCACAATTTTTTTCAGGCATAAATCAAGTACTTATGACCCAGTTGTACTACATGACAAATCTGGTTCAAATCAGCCCATTGGTTCTGGAAATAGAAATTTTAAATGGAGCCAGAAATGGGCATCCTCCCAAAGGGAGCCAAAATTTTGACCTATTGAGTTTCTTTGAAAAAACTTGAATTTGCATAACTACAGTAAGTTCCTTACCATAAATCTAAGCACTTTTGCAAGTGGCTTATGAGAAGATGATTTTCAAAGTATTTTAGGCTTAAGGGGCATTAACCCTGACCCCCAATGGGCATAGTAACTTTTAGGGAAAAAAATCCGAAGAGTAAAACTCCACCAAAATGTTTTGTACGAAATCAGTTTAGACTTGGCCTAATGGCTCTAAAGAGGAATACTTGGTTGATGGAGTACAAGAAAGATAATGACTTGACATTTTCCCATTGCCAACAAGTGACTGGGAGCCCAAATATGACCCAAGGGACTTGATTTGAACAAACTTGAAGCTGAACCCTGTAATGATGCTGTACAAAGATATTTCCTCATATTGCACCAAGTTAAAATTTGGGTTCCCAT
The DNA here is from genome assembly GCA_031216915.1 of Pictodentalium vernedei. Taxonomy (NCBI): domain Eukaryota; kingdom Metazoa; phylum Mollusca; class Scaphopoda; order Dentaliida; family Dentaliidae; genus Pictodentalium; species Pictodentalium vernedei. Next base: position 485,183,551 of record CM062292.1, on the reverse strand, counting down.
AGGGAGCCCAAATATCACTCCCAGGACTTGATTTGAACAATCTTCAATAAGACTCCACTAAAGAGGCTGCACCCCAAATATCAAAAGATTCTGAACAGTGGATCTGAAGAAGAAGATTGTAATAGAATATTCCTCATATTACACTAAGTTCACTAAGTTGAAATTCAAGCTCCAACGGGGCTCAATATAACTCCTGAGACTTGATATGAACAAACTTGAATCTGAACCCACTAAGGAAGCTGCATACCAAATATCATGAGATTATGACTGGTGGATCTGAAGAAGATTTTTAAAGAATATTCCTCATATTGCACTGAGTAAATATTTGGGTTCCCGCAGAGACTTGATTTGAACAAACCTGAACCAGACTCCACTAAAGATGCTGCATCCCAAATGCTCACACATCATTGCCTTGTTATAGTTTATGGGAGAGTTCCAATGTTAAACTGTAACAAGGTAAACCTACATACACTAAATAATTTAACTTCCAAGATAAGTGCATCAAAAGAATATGAAATCTTTAACTAATAGAGTGCTGGAAGCCCATATTTGGACTTTTTCTGAAGTGCAGGCATTACAACTTAAAGGCTTCATTTTCAATGTATATGCTTCACTTTATGTTTGAAGTGAAATTATTTAGTAACTATTTGCCTCGTTAAAATTTATGGGAGTGCCTAAAGTCACTCTCCCATAAATTATAACAAAGGGAAGACAAGAGAACAAATTTTAACAGTCAAAAATAATTCAGAACGCTACCAGTTAAGTGCTAGCTATTCTTCTCAAATACTATGAAGGAATCAATAGCAAGCACAGAGTGTTTCTCTCTCTGCACACAGGAAGTCATTTTCTGTCCTCACCCGAAAGGAATGCACACTGTGACAGCACAAACTAATTAACTTACAACAATCCAGTCTTTTATGTCTTGAAGTGTTTCTTCACTGAAAATTAAATTTTTTAATCTAGCTAAAGGTCCTTCAGCATCTACACCACGGCACCGAAAGAAACTATCACAGTAACCTCTATAATTTTTACATGGAGAACCTGTAATTAAAAAAAAATCTCACAACTTTTACCCCAAAAAATCAGTCGCATCGGCCTGTAATTTTCAACCTCAGCAGTTGAAAAAACCCAACACTTTCAAAACATTTCAACAAAACTATATCTTGAGAGCCCTCATTGAAACAAGTTCCTTCAAATGAGAGATCACATATGGTTTTGTAGAAATTGTTAAAACAAATTCGGAAAAAAAGATATAAAATAACAAATTCTGACATTGTGGGTGTTGTTGGGTAAAGAGTTATTCATTTATTTATATATTGGTGTTTAATGCTTTACCCAATGAATCGTTCACATCCACCTGCATAATATGCAAATTCAGTAGCTGAAAAAATACATTTTTTCAAAAAATTTCAACAAAACCATAGCATGTGATCCCTCTTTGGAACAAGCTCGTGGGGTCATATGAAATGGTTTTGTTGAAATTTTTTGCAAAATACTTTTTAACCCTTTACCCAACAAATCGACCGCATCTGCCCACGTAATATGCAAATTCAGTAGTTGAAAAAATATTATTTTTCAACAAAACAATATCATGTTACCCCTCACTGGAACGAGCTCGCAGAGCTCGTTCCAACGATGGGTCACATGATATGGTTTTGTTGAAATTGTTTGAAAAATTTGAAAAATTGTTATTTAAAATAATACATTTTGATATCGTCTGCGTTGGGTAAAAGGGTTAAACTGCTCAATTTGTATATGATGAGTGCAGCCGATTTTTAAGGTAAAGGGATATTATTCATTCGTGACTACACTTACAAAACTTGAGATATCTTGAAAATTAAATTGTGTGTAAATAAATAATGATGATAAACCGATATTTTTATAATTAGACCGGTAGTCAATCTATACTGGTATGAATACCGGTATGTATCGGTTTACTCATATACACGACAGCCCTACATTCAGTTAACTTCCTGCAGTATTAATAGTTTGACAGAAAACAACTCAAGATGTACATGGTCAGTTAATAATGTTTAGAGTAATCTCTCCTGACCAATAAAGGCGAATAATATTTAGAGTAATCTCCCCTGAACAATAAAGGCAAATAATGATTAGAGTTATCTCTCCTGGCCAATAAAGGTAAATAATGTTTAGAGTAATCTCCCCTGATCAATAAAGGCGAATAATGTTTAGAGTAATCTCTCCTGGCTAATAAGGGCAAATAATGTTTAGAGTAATCTCTCCTGACCAATAAAGGCGAATAATGTTTAGAGTAATCTCCCCTGACCAATAAACGCGAATAATGTTTAGAGTAATCTCTCCCGACCAATAAAGGCGAATAATGTTTAGAGTAATCTCTCCGGACCAATAAAAGCGAATAATGTTTAGAGTAATCTCTCCTGACCAATAAAGGTGAATAATGTTTAGAGTAATCTCCCCTGACCAATAAGGGCAAATAATGTTTAGAGTAATCTCTCCTGACCAATAAAGGTGATTAATGTTTAGAGTAATCTTCACTGACCAATAAAGGCAAATAATGGCTTATTTATTGCAAACACTGTTACCCAAATCATGGTATGAAGGAAACCAGGAAGACAAACTAAAATGCAATCATTTAATGCTGTTCGCAACACTCCAAATCATCACACAAGCTAGAAAATAAGCATACAATCATCTGCAAAATGAAGTCCCCAGAGGGTGAATTTAGTGATGCTACCCTGCATGGCAGGGTAGCATCACTAAATTTACCCTCTGTGAACCTCAATCTGAATCAGAGTATCAAAACTAAACAGAAAGAGGTATCCAGAGGATAAACTGGCCCACTGTATGGGATAGCATCCCCATATTCACCCTCTGGGGACCTCATTCTGCAAATGTCAGACTGCTTATTTTCAGACCTGCCGCCACAAGATCAACAAATGAGTACACCATTTTTGTAGCCAATTTATAAAAGTTTTAAAGTATGATTGATGAGGAAGTTCACATGCAAAGTTAATTGGGAAGTTGAATGTCTGAAATTGAAGAAAACATCCCAAAGCCTATTGGGTATGGCACTGATATTCAGCACTTATGGACATCCCGAAAAATCTCAGGTAAAAATAAAACAAGAGGCCCCACGGGGGCCTGAAGCGCTCACCTTCAACAGAACACGAAACAAACAGAGTCCAAGAATGAGTCTACATTAAGAAATCCATCTCCACAGGATACATTGTCAATCCTTGAGCCTGTCAGGAGTGACAAAAACAGTCCAAGCATCGTGCCTTTTCTTTGATCATAACGTGAAATGTGGAGATCCCCTATGAAGCCCTTAATACAACCTATGTGATTAATCTTAGTTACACACCTCTAGAGGGTACTGAATACAAAATTTTTAATTCTTCAGCTACATAGCCAATTCCGGCTCCCATAGAGAACCCAAATATTAACCCAGGCTCTACATTTGAACAAAGTTGAATTTGACCTCCCTAGAGATGTTGTATACCAAATATGAAAGCATGCTGACTGTTGGTTCTGAAGAAGAAGATTTTTAAAGAAATTTCTTCATATTGCACTAAGTTAAAATTTGGGCTACCATAGAAAGTCCAAATGTTAACCGGCAGACCTGAAATGAACAAACTTGAATCTGATCCCCCCTCCCCCTCCTCTTAGAGATGTTGTATACCAAATATGAAAGAATTCTGACTGGTGGATCTGAAGAAGAATTTTAAAAATTATCCCCCATATAAAACTAAGTTAAACCTAGGGACTTGGTTTGAACAATCTTGAATTTGACCCATAACAATGATGTATGCCAAACATTAAAAGATTCCGACTGGTGGTTCGGAAGAAGAAGATTTTTAAAGATTGCCCTAAGTTAAAAATTTGGGCTCCTGTATTGAGCCCATATATGAACCAATGGGCTTTATTTTAACAAACTTGTATCTGCCCCCAACCCCCACCGCTCCCCCCCCCCCCCCCCCCCCCCCCCCTATGAATGCTGTATACTGAAAATCAATAGATTCTGACCATTGGTTCTGGAGAAAAGTTTTTTTTTAATTTTGTAAATATGTTGACTCAGCATTTTTTCGATGCCCTCCACAGAACACCCTAACATTACCGATGGCAATTTTTTCTTACTACTCAATTCTACTGGTCCTAAGGATACTTCATACCAAATAACAGCTCTCTGTTCCATGTGGTTGAGAAATATGAGCATTTGAAAATATTTCTATTTTTAGCTCCTGGGGTTCCCATGGGATACAGGAATTTTTTTTGCATGAGTCAAGTACTTATGACCAGGGACCAGCCGTGAGGGCGACTACGGCGATTATGTCGCCCTTCTAAGCCCAATGTCGCCTAGAAAAATAGTCGGGGCGATTACAAGTCGCCTTCTAAAAATTGGCCAATAATATGAGGAAAGGCTGAACTGAGTGATGCGAGGTTTACATGAAAATGATTATTTTCAAAAATCGAATGTGCTCGAGTGTGATAAATGGGCATTTTAATTCGTCAAATAAACGTCCATTTATTTGAAATCACACGACAATCAATTGTCCATTGTCGCTTTTGGCAGATTTTTTTATTTCTATTTTGTTGCGTTTCAGTCGGAGCTTCAAGTGTCGAAACGAAAATAGGTGACTTATGCGACTCAACAAAATAACCCAGTTTGAAAGTAGGTTACGTCGCTTAGGATGCCGAAAATGTATACACAACGGACGTATTTTATAACACAGTAGGCTATTTTCATTTCGTTTTGCCGACGACTGTTAACTGTTGGGCTGTCTATTCCCAGAAAAACACGAATGGAATTGAAACACATGAAGAAAAGCTTTAGTGATGACAGGAAAAGCTTTGTACAGGACACAAGTGTGCATGTGGACAATCTTGAAAAAGGGTCCTCTTAAACACCGGAGTGACACGAAATGACACCAGAATGCCATAAAAATGATGCGGAATGACATTTCTTTTACAAAATACTCGACCCCAGAATGTATTTTGTTTATTAACTAACAAAGTACCTCCCAAGCAACCTTCTTACATCTGGACCTGTTCACACTTTCAGACTTAGGAAATTATTAGCTTAGTAAACTTTGGTGAAAGGCAACCACAGGAGGGTGCTGGGGGATTGGCACGAAGAAGAGGGGAGGGGTCATGAAGGAGAGTGTAGCAGTGGGGGATTTTCAGTAAATAATTACTTTGTGATTTTTTAACCTGGCATAGATGCATCATAGACAACTGGACCTGGATTATTTGGACATTAATGGAGGACCACAAATTGAAAATATGAAGGGGCGGCGGGGGTGGTACATGAATACCGTATTTACTCGATGAATTGGAACACTCTTTGTTTTGGAACACCTGAATATTTCAGAAAAATAATTTTTAAAACTACTCAAATTATTGGAACAGTTTAAAAATTATTTTTCGGAATTCCTCCTAAGTATTGATACAGGCTGAATAGGAAGGCTACATGAGTCACAGTTGTACTTTGTTGAAACTTTCGATGTACTGCATTTATTAAACTTTAAAGGATATATGAATAAACAGAATATGTCAACCGTGTTTACTCTCGCAAGGTACCGGTAGGTAGATCTACTTTGTTGATACTTTTGATGTGCCGTATTTATTAAAAGATATATGTCAATTGTGTTTGTTATTACTCACGTCGGTGAAAGAGGGAAATATCCAATGCATGCGTTCAAGGTAAGATTGAGGTAAGTTGAATTCAAACGGTAAATCCCGATGCAAACTTCCAAGAAACCCCTATATTTCCATGTCACAAAAGCGAACTTTATGTGCGAAGAAATGGGTCACAAGGTCAGGAAATGCGATTGTGAATATCCGCGAAGTAAGTGGGACCTTTCGACAGTACAACTCGACCCCTCGACGTACGTTGTTTGGGTGATGGAACAGAATGCCTTTACCTGGTTTTATTGTGAAAAGACATGGATATGTTTTAAAAATGTTATGCCACAATATACTGGCAAGCTCAAGACAAAAAGGCACCAATAATGTCTTCATGTCTTGAATTTTCCAGTCATCTGGACTGTTCCAATTCATCGTGTAAATACGGTATTCTTAATTTTCCCCACTTGCCTATGAAGTCTCTCTACATGACTCTGCAGTCTCCCTATTTTTTCTGGAGGGAGACTTGAAGTCTCCCTAAAATTCCCCCCTAGGCTGGTCCCTGCTTATGACCCAATAATATTGCATACCAAATTTGGTTCAAATCAGACTATTGGTTCAGAAAATAGAAATTTTGGGCAGAGCCAAAAATCTTACCCCTCTCATGACAGACAAATATTGCTTCAAGAACGTCGTTTGAACAAACTTGATTCTACACCTCAAAAGGAAGCCACATAACAAATACCAAGCCACTGTACCCACCGGTTCATGAGAAGAAGATTTTAAAAATATTTTGGAGCATTTTCCTCTACCCCCCTCCTCATGGGGCTAGGCATGCTGTGTTGAACAAAAACACAATGCCCCTTCAAGACCATCACAATGGTGTTTACGGCCAATGGACGAACGATGGATGGAGAGCGATGAGATTAGCTCAGCTTGACAGTGTCAAGGTGAGCTAAAAAATTACAAAGTATTAGCTGGTTGAGTGCTAGAAGTCACTATCAGGGCTTTCAAAAAATGAGGATACCAGAGCAAAAGTGAACACTTCCCTTGCTTATATTTCATATTTAGTCAAACACAAATAATATTTTGTTTATATAAATTTGTTTTATTACAAATTATTGGAGAGTGCCTGTGGGCACTCTCCAATAATTTGTAATAAAACAAGTTTTGAATGACAAATTCAGACCACCAAAAATAATCTAGCCCTCAACGAGTTAGTAATACATGTATAGTATATCTAAATATGTCTATACCACACTTCAGGCCTACCTGGGCTATAAAATCCAATGCAGGCCAGAGGTGTGACGTATAAATTATTAGATATATCATACTGTTGAGATTTTATGAGTTTTAGAACAGGTAGATCTAAAGTGAGGCATGGTACTGCAGGCACTGGACCAATGCTAATGGTGCACAAGCAGCATTAGTGCATTTACGAACAGTGTTTCCCTGCCGTCTTCCTCCATCCGTAAACTGTCAAATGTGAGGTGACAGAGGCTGTTGAAAGCAGTCCTGGTAATTCAAAGTTGTTTCCTCGGCGCAAAAAATTTCCTGTCAAAAACTGGTGCATCTATGGCAATTGCTGTGAAGCCTGTTCTATTGTGTAAAAATCATCAGGGGGAAGGGCATAGTCTCAATTGCCATGTATATGTATGTAAAGTAAAATCCGGAATGAACTGGACCCAGAAGTGCGAAACATGGAAAACAAGAATGAATTTAAAGAGAAGAAAGCTATCAGTGTGACAGCCCATACTGTCCTGATTGTTACACTCCACAGTAAGGGTTGCAACACCGATAACCTAAATAACTTAAGTGTCCCAAACTGTCGACAGATCGAGGACTTATTATGTATAATATTGTGTCCATTATGTTTATCTTGACTGATGAATAATACGTGAACAGTGGCATATTTGTCTTGTAAAGTTAACCACAACCCAGCTTGATAACCATAATGATATCAGATTAGAACACAGGGTTAGGGATACCCACTATCACATTCACCATTAGCCACCTTTTTGAACCTGGAAACTTATCCATCTACAGAAATAGATTAATGGAGTACGTAGCCGAGTCAAAGTTGCAGTTCTACTAGCTACTCACAAGTATCTATCTATGTAGTATGCAGTGAAGTGAAAAGTTTTAAGTAACTTTAACATGTGAAAGTAGTTCGAGATACGTGTGTATATACTCACAATTAATGTGCAGAATCTTTCACTCAATTAGATCATGCCAGTATCATGAACCATGTGAATGCTGAGAAAACACCTTAGAAGTAAGTAGGCCACTTGTTCAATATGTATAGTATGAGTGAAAATAAGATGCAGCATAACAACAAACTAAGTATCTCGCTGCTTCTATGTTCATAACACCAGAATCTGACATCTGTTTCTGGAAAGCTCTGTAAGAGCTTTTCAGAAACTGATATCAGATTCTGGTGTTATCAACATAGAAGAAGCAGAACACAAAGTTTCTAGTGGTTATGCTACAACTTACACTGTAAATTGTAAGATTAGCAATACAGTGTAGTGCAACCCACATGGTTTGCTTCCTTCTGTAACCTGGAAGTTGTGCAATTTCTGCCACCACAAGGCTTTCTGAACAAGCCAACCTCGGCAGTATTTTTGCTGTGGATATTTTCCCTTTCCTCAGCATTTTCCTCAGCACTGCTGATTACTGAGGGTGAATTACCAGGGCTGTGAAAGTGTAATTAAACCCAAATAAATAAATAAACAAACTGAGGGTGAATTACCAGGGCTGTGAAAGTGTGATTAAACCCGAATAAATAAATAAATAAACAAACTGAGGGTGAATTACCAGGGCTGTGAAAGTGTGATTAAACCCGAATAAATAAATAAATAAACAAACTGAGGGTGAATTACCAGGGCTATGAAAGTGTGATTAAACCCGAATAAATAAATAAACAAACTGAGGGTGAATTACCAGGGCTGTGAAAGTGTGATTAAACCCGAATAAATAAACAAACTGAGGTTGAATTACCAGGGCTGTAAAAGTGTGATTAAACCCAAATAAATAAATAAACAAACTGAGGGTGAATTACCAGGGCTGTGAAAGTGTGAATAACCCGAATAAATAAACAAACTGAGGGTGAATTACCAGGGCTTTGAAAGAGTGATTAAACCCAAATAAATAAACTAGAGGTAATGTGAGCAAACTCACAAAGTGATACCCCCCACGCCTGAAATGTATAAGTTAGATTATCTCCCCTTGGAAATGTCAGAACGGAATTTTATTGCTTCATGCACATCTTCATATGAAGTTCTTCCATTGTGTAAAGTTTCATGAAAATTCTTCAAATGGTTTAGGAGGAGTTGCACTTACAAGGATGGACAGACGGTATAAGTTAGATTATCTCCCCTTGGAAATGTCAGAACGGAATTATATTGCTTCATGCACATCTTCATATGGAGTTCTTCCATTGTGTAAAGTTTCATGAAAATTCTTCAAACGGTTTGGTTTAGGAGGAGTTGCGCTTACAAGGATGGACAGACGGTATAAGTTAGAGTATCTCCCCTTGGAAATGTCAGAACGGAATTATATTGCTTCATGCACATCTTCATATGGAGCTCTTCTATTGTGTAAAGTTTCATGAAAATTCTTCAAACGGTTTAGAAGGAGTTGCGCTTACAAGGATGGTCAGGCGGACAGATTAACTCCCCTTGGAAATGTCAGAACGGAAATATATTGCTTCATGCACATCTCCATATGGAGTTCTTCCATTGTGTAAAGTTTCATGAAAATTCTTCAAACGGTTTAGGAGGAGTTGCACTTACGAGGATGGACAGACGGGGTGATTCCTATATACCCCCCCAAACAAAGTTTGGGGGGGGGGGGGGTATAATAAACAAACTGAGGGTGAATTACCAGGGCTGTGAAAGTGTGATTAAACCCGAATAAATAAATAAATAAACAAACTGAGGGTGAATTACCAGGGCTGTGAAAGTGTGATTAAACCCAAATAAATAAATAAACAAACTGAGGGTGAATTACCAGGGCTGTGAAAGTGTGATTAAACCTGAATAAATAAACAAACTGAGGGTGAATTACCAGGGCTGTGAAAGTGTGATTAAACCCAAATAAATAAATAAACAAACTGAGGGTGAATTACCAGGGCTGTGAAAGTGTGATTAAACCCAAATAAATAAATAAACAAACTGAGGGTGAATTACCAGGGTTGTGAAAGAGTGATTAAATCCGAATAAATAAATAAACAAACTGAGGGTGAATTACCAGGGCTGTGAAAGTGTGATTAAACCCAAATAAATAAATAAACAAACTGAGGGTGAATTACCAGGGCTGTGAAAGTGTGATTAAACCCAAATAAATAAATAAACAAACTGAGGGTGAATTACCAGGGTTGTGAAAGAGTGATTAAATCCGAATAAATAAATAAACAAACTGAGGGTGAATTACCAGGGCTGTGAACGTGTGATTAAACCCAAATAAATAAATAAACAAACTGAGGGTGAATTACCAGGGCTGTGAAAGTGTGATTAAACCCGAATAAATAAACAAACTAAGGCTGAATTACCAGGGCTGTGAAAGTGTGATTAAACCTGAATAAATAAATAAACAAACTGAGGGTGAATTACCAGGGCTGTGAAAGAGTGATTAAACCCAAATAAATAAATAAACAAACTGAGGGTGAATTGCCAGGGCTGTGAAAGTGTGATTAAACCCCAATAAATAAATAAACTGTATTGCAGAGTCGATTGCAGAGACTACTAGTATAACAGACACACCGATATTTTTCAGCTGACGAAAAGTTTTGCCCCATTGTTAATTAAATTTTGTGGCTAAGCCAAACCTAGCTCATCAATTATCATACAAGTTATTTCCATCATTGTACACCAAGATTATCGGTACACTGTACTGATGATCATTTATTATATACCTGACATCAGGGAAAAGTTAAATCTATCCAAGTGAAAAGTGAAGTGGAAAAAGTGAAATCCATTTTGAACGAAAGCAGGCAACAAACTTTTAGTTGTAGTTGTTGCTATAGCATATTCCTTATCTCCAGTTCCGACTAAGTAGACTTGTTGCTATAGCATATACCTTATCTCCAGTTTCGACTAAGTAGACTTGAACTGTCTCAGCATATCAGTTACTCTAACACAAATGTATGGTAAGCTGGACAACAATCATCAAAAAAACAAATAAATGCATTTGGACGATAACAAAGATATTACTAGAGGCTCAAGTGAGCCTAAAACACTCCCCTGGCTCAAGTTGCCAAAAGAGATGAGTCCAGGAAAGCTTCCTAGCAAGCTCTGTTTTGTGAAGTATTAAAAAACAACCAAATGAAATTTTTGTTTTGTTTTCAACTACTGTGGTTCTCTCTACACCCCCCCCCCCCCCCCCCCCCCCCATCCCCTTAAAAAAAGATTCTGGCATAAAAGAAATACTTATGACCCAGTTATATACTACATGACAAATTTCGTTCACATCTGCCCATTGGATCTGAAAATAGAAATTTTGAGTGTAGTCCAAATTTGGAAGCCTACATTTTGACTGAGTTTCTTTGAAAGGAGTGAATCGGCATTACTAAAGTAAGTTCCAAACAAGCAAATTCAGTGAATTCATGTCTCCAGCTGACAGTAGTTTCAAGGGGAATTAATGCATCCAGAAGAGACAGAAGAGACGGTGCTTATCAGATTTATATTCACGGAGGTCACTGTTAAAGCAAGGGGGTGGGTGGTGGTGTTTGTCTGGGTTTTTAACCACAAACTTTAACCAAAACTGTAAAAAAGCATTTTTGACGAAAGAAAAAAAAGTGGGGGGAGGGGGTTACATAAGTTTACGAGTTTACATGTAGTGACTGTAAATAGTTCAACATGCATATTTGAGGAAAGATAAAAAAAAATGCCTAATTGGGGGGCCTAATTGTGGAGGGGGAGGGGGCATTGCTGTCTGGATTTTTAACCACAAACTTTAACCAAAACTGTAAAAAAGCATTTTTGACAAAAGAAAAAAAAAATGGTTCTGCATGTAGTGACTGTAAATAGTTCAAAATGCATATAGGGTGTTTGTCTGGGTTTTTTTACCAAAACTGTAAACCAGCATTTTTGACGAAAGAAAAAAACAAGAGCACCGCGTAGCGGGACAATATATGCCCGTTTTCATTTTTGAAGGGTTGGGGTAAGGATGGGGGTGGGGGTGAAAATTGTTTGGACCAACCCCATATTCGAACTTGACCTGTATTTTGTTGTGATTGAACAACATACCAAGTTTGGAACCAATCAGAAAACAAATAATAAAAGTTATCATCCGGAAACCAAATATTTGGTGCATTCTATGTCCAACAAGGTCCATAATTCAGGGGAACTTTGAAGTTTGAACTGACCCCATATTCGAACTTGACCTGTCTTTTGTTTTGATTAAACCACATACCAAGTTTAGGAGTCAATCGAAAAAAAAATACTAAAGTTATCATATGGAAACCAAATGTTGACGAACAGACAGACCGATGGATGGACAAATGGACAGACAGACAGATTCCATAGTTTGATGGTTTTTCGACAGGTGTATAATAAAAAATCAGTTAGGCCATACTAAAGTTATAATCCGGAAAACACAAAATGCACAAATTCAAGAGGAATAACTCTGGAAAGGTACATGCGATTTTGGCAGAAAGTGAACTTGAGCTGTGCTTTGTGGTCATAAACAAAATCTGAGAATTTGAAACAAATTAGTCAAGGCAAACTAAAGCTATCATCCGGAAACCACATAATTCACAAATTTGCAATCATTCAAGGGGAATAACTATGGAACGGTACATGCGATTATGGCCAAAGGTGAACTTGAGCTGTGCTTTGTGGTCAAAAACAAAATCTGAGAATTTGAAAAAAATCGGTCAAGACAAACTTATCATCCAGAAACCACAAAATCCACAAATTTGCAATCATTCAAGGGGAATAACTCTGGAAAGGTATATGCAATTGTGGTCAAAAGTGAACTTCAGCTGTATGTTGTGGTCAAAAACAAAAAACTGAAAATTTGAAATAAATCGGTCAAGGCAAACTAAAGTTATCGTCCGTCCAGAAACGAAAAGTTGGGCTAAATTCCCATAAATAAAGGGCCATAACTCTACTGCAAATGGGCCGCTAGAAACGGAAATCGAACCCATCCTGTATTTTGTCATACTAAATCCACATGCCAAATTTAACTCAGCTCAAACCATTACAACTGAAGTTATCGTCCGGAAATGAAATGTGTCCATGGACAGACAGACAGACAGACGGGTGGAGAGACCATTCACATAATACGTCCCGTTTTTCAAACGGGTGTATAAAATCAACATCTGAAAAATTTGGTGTCAAGGCGTTCGGCTTTAAATGATTGGAAACCAATTTTTTTTCAAAAATTGTGTTTTCAAAGGGCCATAACTCTGCAGCGGATGGACTGAGAAACACCAATATCGAATTTGACCTGTATTTTATTGCTACAAACAACATCTGAAAGTTTGATGCCGATCCGTCAAGGCATTCGACTTTAAATGAAGGGAAACCAATTTTTTTCAAAACATTGTGTTTTCAAAGTGCCATAACTCTGCCGTGGATGGACTGAGAAACATCAATATCGAACTTGACCTGTATTTCATTGCTGAAAACAACATCTGAAAAATTTGGTGTTAATCCGTCAAGGCATTCAGCTTTAAATTAACGGAAACCAATTTTTTTTAGAAAAATTGTGTTTTCAAAGGGCCATATCTCTGCAGCAGATGAACCGAGAAACACCAATATCGAACTTGACCTGTATTTTAATGCTAAAAACAACTTCTGAAAGTTTGATGTCGATCCGTCAAGGCGTTCAGCTTTAAATGAACGGAAACCAATATTTTTAGAAAAAATGTGTTTTCAAAGGGCCATATCTCTGCAGCAGATGGACTGAGAAACACCAATATCAAACTTGACCTGTATTTTAATGCTACAAACAACTTCTGAAAGTTTGATGTCGATCCGTCAAGGCGTTCGACTTTAAATGAATGGAAATCAAATAGTTTACTGACAGACAGACTGATAACATAATACGACCGTTTTTTAAACGGGCGTATAAAAAGTGCCTAATTGGCCCCTGGCAGGGGAGGGAGGGACATAAGTTTAAAAAAAGGTTCCGCATGTAGTGACTGTAAATAGTTCAAAATGCATATTGGAGAAGAGAAGAAAAAAAAAAAGCCTAATTTAGGGGTAAGGGTGTTTGTCTGGGTTTTTAACCACTAACTTGGAATCATCCTATCAAGCTACAATGAAATCCCTTCATAATTAAATTATGGCCTGTGGAATATTCTAAAGATTTTCAGGCTTCGGGCCTCTGTTGCCTAAAAGGGGACGTTCTCATCTAGACATTATATGAAGTCAACCTATCAAGTTACAATGAAATCCCTCCATAAATATGACCTGTAGATTGTGCTAAAGGTTTTCGGGCTTCGGGCCCCTGTTGCCGTCACAGTTTCCCAAAAGGGGACGTTCTCATCTAGACATTATATGAAGTCAACCTATCAAGTTACAATGAAATCCCTCCATAAATATGACCTGTAGATTGTGCTAAAGGTTTTTGGGCTTCGGGCCCCTGTTGCCGTCACAGTTTCCCAAAAGGGGACATTCTCATCTAGACATTATATGAAGTCAACCTACCAAGTTATAATGAAATCCCTCCATAAAAATGACGTGTAGACTGTGCTAAAGGTTTTCGGGCTTGCCCAGCCATCGTGGTTGAATGATCACAACCAAAAGGGGACATTCTCATCTGGGCATCATGTGGATTGATCCTCCAATGTTAAATGAAATCCCTTCATAAATATGACCTGTAGACTGTGCTCAAGGTTTTTGGGCTTCGGGCACCTGTAGCTGCCACAGTTGCCCAATCACGTCCAAAAGGGGACTTTCTCATGTAGACATTATATGAAGTCAACATATCAAGTTACAATGAAATCCCTCCATAAATATGACCTGTAGACTGTGCTAAAGGTTTTCGGGTTTTGGGCTCGGGCAGTCGTGACGGTTGATAGATCATGCCCAAATGGGGAAATTCTCATGTAGACATCATACGCAGTCATCGTATCAAGTTACAATGAAATCTGTCCATATTAAACATGACCTGCAGACTGTGCTAAAAGTTTTTTGGTTTCGGGCTTGGGCAGCCATCACGGTTGACAGATCATGCCCAAATGGGGACGTTCTCATCTAGGCATTATACAGAGGCATTTTATGAAGTTGCAATGAAATCCCTTCATAAATATGACCTGTAGACTGTGCTAAAGGTTTTCAAGCTTCGGGCTCAGGCAGCCATCATGGTTGAATGATCGCAACCAAAAGGAGACATTCTCATCTGGGCATCATCACGTGGATTGATCCTACAAAGTTACAATGAAATCCCTTCATAAATATGACCTGTAGACTGTGCTGAAGGTTTTCGGGCTTCGGGCACCTGTAGCCGTCACAGTTGCCCAAGCATGTCCAAAAGGGGACTTCCTCATGTAGACATTATATGAAGTCAACCTATCAAGATACAATGAAATCCCTACATAAATATGACCTGTAGACTGTGCTAAAGGTTTTCGGGTTTTGGGCTCGGGCAGTTGTGACAGTTGATAGATCATGCCCAAATGGAGAAATTCTCATGTAGACATCATACGGAGTCATCGTATCAAGTTGCAATGAAATCCGTCCATATTAAACATGACCTGCAGACTGTGCTAAAAGTTTTGGGGTTTTGGGCTTGGGCAGCCATCACGATTGACAAATCATGCCCAAATGGGGACGTTCTCATCTAAGCATTATACAGAGTCATTGTATCAAGTTACAATGAAATCCGTCCATACTAAACATGACCTGCAGACTGGGCTAAAAGTTTTTGGGTTTCGGGCTTGGGCAGCCATCACGGTTGACAGATCATGCCCAAACAAGGACGTTCTCATCTACTCATTATACAGAGGCATTCTATGAAGTTGCAATGAAATCCCTTCATAAATACGACCTGTAGACTGTGCTAATGGTTTTCGGGTTTTATGCTCGGGCAGCCATACCGGTTGACCGATCACGACCAAAAGGGGAGATTCTCATGTAAACATGACCTAAAACCTGCATATGAAATTTTGTGATGATCAGACAAGAACTACCAGGTATAGCCTGTACTTGAAGGTTGAATAAAAAACTTTAACCACAAACTTTAACCCAAATTCCAAATGTCAACTAAAAAGGGGAAAAAAAACCAAAAAAAAAAAAACCACTTGAACCTTCAGTAAAAAACTTTAACCACAAATTTTAACCAAAACTCTAAAAGTTAACAGTTGGACAGACGGACGGACAAAAGTCATTACTATAGCCCTCACTGTAAACAGTCGGGCTAAAAATGTATTCAAATCCGAACTTTCATATAAAAGTTCTGTACAAAAAACTGATTACACCCAATTTGGAACAAAATGGCTGCTGACGGCCATCTTGAATTTTGACCAAACCCCAAAACACATATTCAGGTCTCACAATGATAACAAAGATACCCAAGATGTTTCGTGAAGATCGGTTCATAAATACGGCTTTTAGTTCGAGGTGCGTTGACGCACAGGGCAGACAGACACATTTTCAGTACAAAATTTCCCACATTCGAACTTGACCTAGGTATTGATAAAAGCAATCCATATATGAAATTTCATCGAAATCGGTTGATTTTAAGGAAAATTAGAGTCTGAAAACTGTCAGCCAATCAAATATCAGCAACCTAATTAAATATGCCCATATTCGAACTTGGACCCACAACTGATGAAAATGATCTACTACCCAAATTTCATCTAAATGCGATCACTGTAAGGAAAGATAGATTCTGGAAACGAAAAACACGGAAGGACACCCAGAATTTAATATCTCCCGTTTTTTTCAAAAAGCAGGAGACAACAAGAAATCTAAGCATTATTGCAAGTGGCTTATTAAAAAAGGATTTTAAAAGCATATTATACTTATGGAGCATTAACCCCACCCCAAGGGATATAGAAATTTGGGGAGAAAAAAATAAGAAGAGTAAATTCCACCAGCCTGATGATGGCAGCAGCTTCATTTGAACAAAGGAGAAAAGGTTTACTCCAAATAAAGACACATGTGTGTATCTCTGGAGTGTGAGAAAAAAATCAATAGTCGCACCAAAACTAGTATATTTTTAAGGCGAGAAGATAAAAGGGCACTAGGTTGGGGCATGATCGATGGTTTGGGATATTTAATTTTTGGGGGGAGGGGAGAGGGTGAGAGGTGTTAGCCCCCTCATGCGATTTCCACACCACTGGTTGTGATGTGTGGCAGTGTTGCTGATCCCTTAAATTTGTAAATAATTGCTCGGCGGAAAACTCCCTTCCGCGATGGTTTAGTGGTAACCTACTTCTCCAGTAATATATTATTTTTTTATTTCTCAGCTTGTGGTGGCCTGTCTCCGAACTGCTAATGGAATATTTTTTATACATTTTATGAGCACTATATCACAGAGTAGGCTTTCATTCATGGACAAAAGAGTGAAGTCCCCCCTTTCTGAAGTAGAACCTATGAAGTTTTGTGTACAGCACCCCCCACTCCCCCTATTCCAACATTCCCGTAAAAATGTATCACATTGTTAATTTGAATTTCTTTATTACCTGGCATGATGATTGGAGGTATTAGTAAAAAGATTCACTCACAGAGTGGAAATTCACTTCAATGCATCAATGAATTTAACCTACACCTTGGAAGGTCGTAGACCTACTGTAGGCCAACAGGCCGGTTTAATTTGGGAGTTTTGTATTTTTCTTGGATGGGATTGAGATATTAGATGTGTGAGGGTTGGTGTTGTGACACTGAGTAGGCAGTGAAAAATTATTAAACATTATATTACTTGTCAGTGGTTTCTGCCTAGGTGTTGGGCCTATAATATCTTAATATTGTTGGATGACTTATTAGTCACTCAGGTATGATGTATGGAAAGTGAAAGTGGTGTTTTAAGGCCTAAAAAAATAAAAAATCTGTTTTTCAGGCCCTCCCGCATGGTCCTTTTGGCTGCCACATGCTCTCTTTTTATAACCAATTTAAACTTTAAAAAAATAAAATTAAATGGTTTATGTCTGATATTTTACCCACGTTAAAAAAAATTGATGAATTTGTCCCTTGAGTGCAAGAAGGCTTTGCAATGCTTTAGCATTGCAAAGCCTTCTTGCACTCAAGGGATGAAATAGACCACCACCCATGCTATTCTGTAGATTATGAGGCCTAAAACTTGAACCAAGAACATGAACTTTTGATGGCAAAGAAGTAATTACTGAAATAAAAAATAAAAAAATGCTCGCCCGCATGCAATTTCACAAATAATGGCCCAAGAAACAAAAGATCTACTTTGTGTGGCCTAATAGTTGACAATTTTTTACCTGTGTTGGAAAAAACATTTTCTTTTCTTTTTTGAACTGTGACAGATTACCGGACTGGGGAGGTAAATTCCACGAGCCTGAAGATTGAGCAGCTTCATTTGAACAAAGGAGAAATGGTTTACACCAAATAAAGACACACATGTGTGAATATCTGGAGTGTGAGAAATGATATTACCATGATTTTAGAAATTGTCCAAGGCAATAATGTTAATATAAAACAGTCTATCAAATTTCATGGAAATCTTGAGGTTTTCAAGAGTTATTCAATAGACAATAAACAAAGGTTAACAAGCTGGTTGATTTTCATTGAGTTATGATGGTTATTAAACTTATATAAAACATCATTGTGACTATAAAAGCAGTATACCAAAATTAATAGAAATTTGATAACTATTGTTCAAGTTATTGCATAAACAATCTTCGGGCATATGGACAGAGCTCTTTGCTGCATCCCTTCCCCATAGTGGGATAAAATAAAATACATCTGTGTGAACAAATAACATATTTTATCTAAAATCACTTCTCTTTTGGTGTCAATTATTGAATCCCACATCCCTAATAGAGCATCCTAACCCTTTGTCAATTATTGCATCCCGCATCCCTAATAGAGCATCCTAACCCTTTGTCAATTATTGCATCCCGCATCCCTAATAAGCATCCTAACCCTTTGTCAATTATTGCATCCAGCATCCCTAATAGAGCATCCCAACCCTTTGTCAAGTATTGCACCCCTGAAAAGGGGCATTCAATTTTTCTAAGTAAAAAAAAATCCAATGTGGCCACCAGTCGGCCATCTTGAATCCGAGCAGGAAAAAAATTATGTCACGCACTTCCCCTAATCATGTTGATCATTTTTGGGAAGTTTCATGAAAATGCGGCTAAAACTGTGGAAGTAGTTCGCTCCACAAGTTTATATATGTAATGGACCGACGCAGACAGACAAGTTGACTCCTATATATGCCTGTAAACTTCGTTTTGTGGGGGTATAATAAATAAAATGAAAGTGTCAATGACACTGTAGCTTAACTTGTGTGTTGTGTTTGATGAAAAGGATAATGTTCAATGTTTATGAAAGGATTATGAAATAAGACAAGAATTGTGATAATTGGGAATATGTTCATTTCTGTTCCCTGTATGCTATGTTTATGATAACAAGAGGCCCCAAGGGGCCTTGAGCGCTCACCTGACAAATTGGCTCTAAACTATGGCAAAGGTACATTTCACTTGACTGATAATTTGATAAACAGGAAGAGACACCAATAGAAGGACTAGTCTGGATTCTCTGGATCCTCTGTTTTGAAACAAAAATTTAAAAAGCCGTGTGGGGGGGGGGGAGGGGGGGGGGGTTCCTCCCAAATCAGTCATGCCCCCCCAAACTAGGTGCTGCATGCCTTTTGAACCCTATCTCTCAATATTTCTGCATTCTGGTACCAATAAATGAGCAGCCAAGGCAGCCATATTAGATGGGCGACAGAGATTTCGAACACAATTCGAGTGTTCCACCCAATGATCAAGCCCACAAAATTTTATTGAAATTGGCCCATTGGTTTTGAAGGAGATGATTGTTGACGTGAGAATAAGAGTTTTTAATGTTTTTGCATTACCTTCAGTGTTAAAAAGTGCCGAGTCAGCACTTTTTCAGAGTCCCGAAAAAGTACCTTAGAAAAAGACCGTTAGCGATTTTTTTCTACCATTCCTTTCCATCGGTCATAAGCAAGCTGCACAGTAAATAAAAAGTTTCTGAGCCGTGCAGTTTTGGAGATATGAGCAATTTTAATTTTTTCTATTTTTAGCTCCTGAGGTTCCCACGGGGATATGGGAAAAATTTTTTCAGCATAAATTAGATACTTATGACCCAATAAGTCCTCAAAAAAAATTTGGTTCAAATCGATCTCTTGATTCAAAAAACAGAAATTTAGGGGTGGAGCGTCAGCCAATGAGAAGTTGTGGCAGCCATGTTGGATGGCGGGCGGACAAACCAAACACAATTCTGAGAGAGGACCACCCACTGGTTATCCCCAACAAATTTTATTCAAATTGATCCAGCGGTTCTGAAGAAGAAGATTTTAATGTGTTTTGCCAATCAGCAGCCAAGGCAGCCATATTAGATGGGCGACGGAGATTTCGAACACAATTCTTCGAGTGTTCCACCTAATGATCAATCCCACAAAATTTTATTAAAATTGGCCTAGTGGTTTGGGAGGAGATGATTGTTGACGCGAGAATAAGAGTTTTTAATGTTTTTGCATTACCTTCAGTGTTAAAAAGTGCCGAGTCAGCACTTTTTCAGAGTCCCAAGAAAGTACCTTAGAAAAAAACCGTTAGCGATTTTTTTCTACCATTCCTTTCCATTGCTCATAAGCAAGCTGCACAGCAAATAAAAAGTTTCTGAGCCGTGCAGTTTTGGAGATATGAGCAATTTTAATTTTTTCTATTTTTAGCTCCTGAGGTTCCCATGGGGCTACGTGAAAATTTTTTTCGGCATAAATTAGATACTTATGACCCAATAAGTCCTCAAAAAAAATTTGGTTCAAATCGATCTCTTGATTCAAAAAATAGAAATTTAGGGGTGGAGCGTCAGCCAATCAGAAGCTGTGGCAGCCACGTTGGATGGCGGGCGGACAAACCGAACACAATTCTGAGAGAGGACCACCCACTGGTTATCCCCAGCAAATTTTATTCAAATTAATCCAGCGGTTCTGAAGAAGATTTTAATGTGGTTTTGCCAATCAGCAGCCAAGGCAGCCATATTAGATGGGCGACGGAGATTTCGAACACAATTCTTCGAGTGTTCCACTCAATGATCAATCCCACAAAATTTTATTAAAATTGGCCTAGTGGTTTGGGAGGAGATGATTGTTGACGCCCAGAGATGACGGACGACGGACGGACGGAAAGTGATCAGTAAAGCTCATCCTGAGCTTTGCTCAGGTGAGTTAAAAATAATATGAGGTGTACACTGTACTAAAGAGCTGAGGGGTGGGTTAATATGACCTCACAGTTAATGTATGTGGCCCTCACAGTTAACATATATCAACAAAAGTTACCAAGTTACACTGAAATTATTCCAAAACGAGTCATCCTATCAAGTTACATTGAATCCCTTCATAAATATATATATATATATATATATATATATATATATATATATATATATATATCAAAATGGGACGTTCTCATCTAGACATTATATGAAGTCAACCTACCAAGTTACAATGAAATCCCTTAATAAATATGACCTGTAGACTGTGCTAAAGGTTTTCGGGCTTTGGGCACCTGAAGCCATAACAGTTGCCCAATCGTGTCCAAAAGGGGACGTTCTCATCTAGACATTATATGAAGTCAACCTACCAAGTTACAATGAAATCCCTTCATAAATATGACCTGTAGACTGTGCTTAAGGTTTTCGGGCTTCGGGCTTGGGCAGCCATAATGGTTGAATGATCGCAACCAAAGGGGACAATCTCATCTGGGCATCATCTGGAGTGATCCTACAAAGTTACAATGAAATCCCTTCATAAATATGACCTGTAGACTGTGCTCACGGTTTTCGGGCTTCGGGCACTTGTAGCCATCACAGCTGACCAATCACGACCAAAAGGGGATGTCATCATCTAGGCATTATATGGAGTCAACCTAATAGGTTACAATGAAATCCTTCCATAAATATGACCTTTCACCTATGCTAAAGTTTTTGGGCTCGGGCACCCATCAAGGCTGAATGATCGCGATCAAAATGGGACATTCTCATACAGACATTATATGAAGTCAATCTACCAAGTTACAATGAAATCCCTTCATAAATATGACCTGTAGACTGTGCTAAAGGTTTTCGGGCTTCGGCAGCCATCATGGTTGAATGATCGCAACCAAAGGGGACAATCTCATCTGGGCATCATCTGGAGTGATCCTGAGAAGTTACAATGAAATCCTTTCATAAATATGACCTGTGGACTGTGCTCAAGGTTTTTGGGCTTCGGGCACCTGTAGCCATCACAGTTGACCAATCATGACCAAAAGGGGATGTCATCATCTAGGCATTATATGGAGTCAACCTAACAGGTTACAATGAAATCCTTCTATAAATATAACCTTTTGCCTATGCTAAACGTTTTTGGGCTCAGGCACCCATCAAGGCTGAATGATCATGACCAAAATGGGACGTTCTTATCTAGACATTATTTGGAGTCATCCTACCAAGTTACAATGAAATCCCTTCATAAATATGACCTGTAGACTGTGCTAAAGGTTTTTGGGCTCCGAGCACCTTTAGCCGTCAAAGTTGGCCAATCATGTGCAAAAGGGGACGTTCTCATCTAGACATTATAGGAAGTCAACCTACCAAGTTACAATGAAATCCCTTCATAAATATGACCTGTAGACTGTGCTCACGGTTTTCGGGCTTCGGGCTCGGGCAGCCATAATGGTTGAATGATCACAACCAAAGGGGACAATCTCATCTGGGCATCATCTGGAGTGATCCTACAAAGTTATAATGAAATACCTTCATAAATATGACCTGTAGACTGTGCTCAAGGTTTTCGGGCACTTGTAGCCATCACAGCTGAACAATCACGACAAAAAGGGGATGTCATCATCTAGGCATTATATGGAGTCAATCTAACAGGTTACAATGAAATCCTTCCATAAATATGACCTTTTGCCTATGTTAAAGGTTTTTGGGCTCGGGCACCCATTAAGGCTGCATGATCGCGATCAAAATGGGACGTTCTCATCTAGACATTATTTGGAGTCATCCTACCAAGTTACAATGAAATCCCTTCATAAATATGACCTCTAGACTGTGCTAAAGGTTTTCGGGCTTCGGGCCCCTGTAGCCGTCACAGTTGCCCAATCAAGTCCAAAAGGCGACTTTCTCATCTAGACATTGTATGAAGTCAACCCATCAAGTTACAATGAAATTCATCAATAAATATGACCTGTAGACTGTGCTAAAGGTTTTCGGGTTTTGGGCTCGGGCAGTCGTCACGGTTGGCAGATCATGTTCAAATGGGGAAATTCTCTTCTAGACATCATAAGGAGTCATCCTACCAAGTTACAATGAAATCCCTCCACATTAAACATGACCTGCAGTCTGTGCTAAAAGTTTTTGGGTTTCGGGCTTGGGCAGCCATCATGGTTGATAGATCAAGCCCAAAAGGGGACGTTCTCATCTAGGCATTATACAGAGGCATCCTACCAAGTTACAATGAAATCCCTTCATAAATTTGACCTGTCGACTGTGCTAATGGTTTTCGGGTTTTGGGCTCGGGCAGCCATACCGGTTGCCCAATTGCGACCAAAAGGGGACGTTCTCATCTAGACATGACCCCAAACCTGCATATGAAATTTCGTGACGATCAGACAAGAACTGCGGGGTGTAGCCCATGCTAAAGGAAAATGTGAACAGACATCACAGACTCACTGACTAACAGACTCACAGACTAACAGACTTCCACACGCGTGATGGCAATAGCTTATCGTGACTAAATCCAAACTGAGTTTATGAATATCGTGGATTTTGGGTAGAAGCCCATGATTTTATCATGAGGCTGCAGAAAAGAAATTTTTCAATTATCTTTTTATTTGCTCAAAGCCACTTTAATGGCTTTACACCGTGTGCATCAGCATCTTGTTTGTTAGGCCATAGCACTGTGGGCACTGTCCAAGAAATTATTACAAAACAACTATTTATGAACACAATCTTTGCAAAATCAAGCTCCCCTTGTTCTTAACATACCTTTGAAAAAAAAAATAATCGTTACAAAATACCTTTGAAAAATAATTTAAAACGCCACAATTTAAAGCAGAATAACATTATTTAGGCCACACAAAGTAGATCTTCTGTTTCTCAGGTCATTATTTGTAAAAATTTCATGGGGGTGTGCATTTTTTATTTAATTTTTTATTTCTGTAATTATTTCTTTACCATAAGAAAAATTCCCTAGTCACTGAAAAGCTGCTTCATCACTCCTTTTTAACCCTTTACCCAACAAATTGCCCGCATACGCCCGCATAATATGCAAATTCAGCAGTTGAATATATATTATTTTTCAAAAGATTTCAACAAAACCATATCATGTGACCCCTCGTTGGAACGAGCTCGTTCCAATGAGGGGTCACATGATATGGTTTTGTTGAAATTTTTTGAAAAATTTTAAAAAATGAAATTTAAAATAATAAATTTTGATATCATCTGCGTTGGGTAAAGGGTTAATACCTGGAAATCTCTTCACTATTTTATAACTGTAGGATAACAATTTGACCAACTATTTGACAGAAATCTTTCTGTCGAACAAGTTAAAGTTGTATAAATTTGGAACTTCACTGTGGGAAATTTTCACTGCTGAAAAAAAGGGTTTTTCCACATAATAGTGTAAGTACTTATGGTTTTAAATTCATAGCATTGACAAGAGGTGAAAAAAAAGAAGCATGGGAACACATTTTTTTGTTTGTTTTTGACCTTACTCTGATTCTGATAATAACTAATGTGCATACCTGCTGGCAGGACAACACCCACAGTCGAATTATTAATTTCTTGTAGCAGATTGATAAACTCTGGATATTTCTGTACTTCAGCCGTTTCATTGGTACTAATGCATTGAGTATCATTTGGCTTTTCTAAAAAGAAAGAAAAATCAGTTTATATCCACACTGCTTATACTATAGATACTATAGAATCTCCACATATTGTGTTTTTTCTCATAAACACTGTATTCTGTTTTGAAGCGATCACACACCTTGTAGTCCATCACCAAGATGGACACTAAATTTTTCAGGGCAAGATGCCTGAGAGAACTTCGGGACAATACAGAACAATACAGATATCAGAGTGCAGTGAAAATTCTAAGTCCAAAAAGACATAACTTTGGAAGGGTTAATCCCATCACCTTCAAAATTGTATGTGCACAGGTTTCTATCATGGTTATTATGGTCATACCAAGTTTAGAAAATATCGGTTCAAAGGTTACCGAGAAATCTTCTGGCCCCCCAAAAAGGTTTATGGATGGATGGACGGATAGATAGATAGACAGATGAGCAGACAGACAGATGGATGGACAGACCAATCCATAATTAGAGATGGACAAAAGATCAAAAAACAGAACCGATACCAATATCATGGGGATACCAAAATACCAAACCTGACCAATCATTGAATATCAATACCGTTGGAATTTTCAAATTTTCCTGCATTCACTATTTACAAGTCACTGTTGAGGCTTGATAACAGTTGAAAGGTTCATTTTCAAGAAGTGACTGATTTTATTTTCACTTCTCTTAACCCTCAATGGACTGGGCAAGTGTCCTGAATTCCCACTTGGCTACAACCTGTACATATCCAATTCCTTAGCAGTGATTTCTAATTGTATTGGCTGCCTATTGAGGCAGCCAATACCTGACTAGAAGTCACTGCCCAGGTGTTTTTGTCTATTGTCAGCAGGACTTCCAATAGATGGCATGGTCAGGTCATATGTTCTTTGATTGTAAAAGCCTGAAATAGATCTTTAACCCCTAGCACTCTGGTAGTGCAAAAGAATTTTATCCAACTGCCCTGTTTTTCTCTCATTTAACTGTGAATTTAACCAATTATGTCTTGTTTGACAGAGCTCTATCAAACAAGGCATAATTGGTTAAATATAAAACTGCATTATGGGAAATATATACTGCAGAAAACTTTTCCATTTTGACATCCAAGTGCAGAGAGTTAAACCTTAAGGTGTATTTAGAACAAGTCACTATATTACTGTAGATTTGATGTGTGGTCATAAAAGAGTGCCACAATTAAGCTCATTGGCAGTGTCAATTATAGCATTGTGGTAGAATGATACAACTTATTCTGTTTTCCTTGATGTGAATTCCTCTTTTGTACTATCAATAAATCTCAGTCAAGTCAGATACCGAATACCGAACCCAATACTGAAGTATAGCCTCCTAAAAATACTGAAACCGAACCCAATACTGAGGTATACCCATTAAAAATACCGAACCCAATACTGAGGTATACTCCCTAAAAATACCAAACCCAATACTGAGGTATACCCCCTAAAAATACCGAACCCAATACTGAGGTATACCCCCTAAAAATACCGAACCCAATACTGAGGTATACCCCCTAAAAATACCGAACCCAATACTGAGGTATACTCCCTAAAAATACCGAACCCAATACTGAGGTATACTCCCCAAAAATACCAAACCCAATACTGAGGTATACCCATTAAAAATACCGAACCCAATACTGAGGTATACTCCCTAAAAATACTGAACCCAATACTGAGGTATACCCCCTAAAAATACCGAACCCAATACTGAGGTATACCCCCTAAAAATACCAAACCCAATACTGAGGTATACCCATTAAAAATACCGAACCCAATACTGAGGTATACTCCCTAAAAATACCAAACCCAATACTGAGGTATACCCATTAAAAATACCAAACCCAATACTGAGGTATACCTCCCTAAAAATACTGAACCCAATAATGAGGTATACCCCCTAAAAATACCGAACCCAATACTGAGGTATACCCCCTAAAAATACCAAACCCAATACTGAGGTATACTCCCTAAAAATACCAAACCCAATACTGAGGTATACTCCCCTAAAAATAACGAACCCAATACTGAGGTATACTCCCCTAAAAATACAGAACTTAATACTGAGGTATACCCCCTAAAAATACCGAACCCAATACTGAGGTATACTCCCCTAAAAATACCGAACCTATTACTGAGGTATACCCCCTAAAAATACCGAACCCAATACTGAGGTATCCTCCCTAAAAATACCAAACCCAATACTGAGGTATACTCCCTAAAAATACCGAACCAAATACTGAGGTATACTCCCCTAAAAATACCAAAACCAATACTGAGGTATACTCCCTACAAATACCGAACCCAATACTGAGGTATACTCCCCTAAAAATACAGAAGCTAATACTGAGGTATACCCCCTAAAAATACCGAACCCAATACTGAGGTATACTCCCCTAAAAATACCGAACCTAATACTGAGGTATACCCCCTAAAAATACCGAACCCAATACTGAGGTATCCTCCCTAAAAATACCGAACCCAATACTGAGGTATACTCCCCTAAAAATACCCAAACCAATACTGAGGTATACTCCCTACAAATACCGAACCCAATACTGAGGTAAACTCCCCTAAAAATACCAAAACCAATACTGAGGTATACTCCCCTAAAAATACCGAACCCAATACTGAGGTATACCCCCTAAAAGTACCGAACCCAATACTGAGGTATACTCCCTAAAAATACCGAACCCAATACTGAGGTATACCCCTCTAAAAATACCAAACCCAATACTGAGGTATACTCCACTAAAAATACCAAACCCAATACTGAGGTATACCCCCTAAAAATACCAAACCCAATACTGAGGTATACCCCCTAAAAATACCAAACCCAATACTGAGGTATACCCCCTAAAAATACCGAACCCAATACTGAGGTATACTCCCCTAAAAATACCGAACCCAATACTGAGGTATACCCCCTAAAAATACCAAACCCAATACTGAGGTATACTACCTAAAAATACCAAACCCAATACTGAGGTATACTCCCCTAAAAGTACCGAACCCAATACTGAGGTATACTTCCCTAAAAATACAGAACCTAATACTGAGGTATACCCCCTAAAAATACCGAACCCAATACTGAGGTATACTCCCCTAAAAATACCGAACCCAATACTGAGGTATACTTCCTAAAAATACCGAACCAAATAATGAGGTATACCCACTAAAAATACCGAACCCAATACTGAGGTATACCCCTTAAAAATACCAAACTCAATTCTGAGGTATACCCCCTAAAAATACCAAACCCAATACTGAGGTATACCCCCTAAAAATACCAAAACCAATACTGAGGTATACCCCCTAAAAATACCGAACCCAATACTGAGGTATACCCCCTAAAAATACCAAACCCAATACTGAGGTATACCCCCTAAAAATACCGAACCCAATACTGAGGTATACTCCCCTAAAAATACCGAACCCAATACTGAGGTATACCCCCTAAAAATACCAAACCCAATACTGAGGTATACTACCTAAAAATACCAAACCCAATACTGAGGTATACTCCCCTAAAAGTACCGAACCCAATACTGAGGTATACTTCCCTAAAAATACAGAACCTAATACTGAGGTATACCCCCTAAAAATACCGAACCCAATACTGAGGTATACTCCCCTAAAAATACCAAAACCAATACTGAAGTATACTCCCTACAAATACCGAACCCAATACTGAGGTATACTCCCCTAAAAATACCAAAACCAATACTGAGGTATACTCCCCTAAAAATACCGAACCCAATACTGAGGTATACTCCCCTAAAAATACCGAACCTAATACTGAGGTATACCCCCTAAAAATACCGAACCCAATACTGAGGTATACTCCCCTAAAAATACCAAACCCAATACTGAGGTATACTCCCTAAAAATACCAAACCCAATACTGAGGTATACTCCCCTAAAAATACCGAACCCAATACTGAGGTATACTCCCCTAAAAATACAGAACCTAATACTGAGGTATACCCCCTAAAAATACCGAACCCAATACTGAGGTATACTCCCCTAAAAATACGGAACCTAATACTGAGGTATACCCCCTAAAAATACCGAACCCAATACTGAGGTATACTCCCTAAAAATACCAAACCCAATACTGAGGTATACTCCCTAAAAATACCGATCCCAATACTGAGGTATACTCCCCTAAAAATACCAAAACCAATACTGAGGTATACTCCCCTAAAAATACCAAAACCAATACTGAGGTATACTCCCCTAAAAATACCGAACCCAATACTGAGGTATACCCCCTAAAAATACCAAACCCAATACTGAGGTATACTCCCTAAAAATACCGAACCCAATACTGAGGTATACTCCCTAAAAATACCGAACCCAATACTGAGGTATACTCCCTAAAAATACCAAAACCAATACTGAGGTATACTCCCTAAAAATACCAAACCCAATACTGAGGTATACTCCCTAAAAATACCGAACCAAATAATGAGGTATACCCACTAAAAATACCGAACCCAATACTGAGGTATACCCCTTAAAAATACCAAACTCAATTCTGAGGTATACCCCCTAAAAATACTAAACCCAATACTGAGGTATACCCCCTAAAAATACCAAAACCAATACTGAGGTATACCCCCTAAAAATACCGAACCCAATACTGAGGTATACTTCCTAAAAATACCGAACCAAATAATGAGGTATACCCACTAAAAATACCGAACCCAATACTGAGGTATACCCCTTAAAAATACCAAACTCAATTCTGAGGTATACCCCCTAAAAATACCAAACCCAATACTGAGGTATACCCCCTAAAAATACCAAAACCAATACTGAGGTATACCCCCTAAAAATACCGAACCCAATACTGAGGTATACCCCCTAAAAATACCAAAACCAATACTAAGGTATACCCCCTAAAAATACCGAACCCAATACTGAGGTATACTCCCCTAAAAATACCAAAACCAATACTGAGGTATACTCCCCTAAAAATACCGAACCCAATACTGAGGTATACCCCCTAAAAATACCAAACCCAATACTGAGGTAATCTCCCTAAAAATACCGAACCCAACACTGAGGTATACTCCCCTAAAAATGCCCAAACCAATAATGAGGTATATCCCTTAAAAATACCGAACCCAATACTGAGGTATACCCCCTAAAAATACTGAACCCAATACTGAGGTATACTCCCTAAAAATACCGAACCCAATACTGAGGTATACTCCCTAAAAATACCGAACCCAATACTGAGGTATACCCCCTAAAAATAACGAATCCAATACTGAGGTATATTCCCTAAAAATACCGAACCCAATACTGAGGTATACTCCCTAAAAATACCGAACCTAATACTGAGGTATAAACCCCCTAAAAATACCGAACCAAATACTGAGGTATACTCCCCTAAAAATACCGAAACCAATACTAAGGTAAACTCCCCTAAAAATACAGAACCCAATACTTAGGTATACCCCCTAAAAATACCGAACCCAATACTGAGGTATACTCCCTAAAAATACCGAACCCAATACTGAGGTATACTCCCTAAAAATACCGAACCCAATACTGAGGTACACCCCCTAAAAATACCAAATCCAATACTGAGGTATACTCCCTAAAAATACCGAACCCAATACTGAGGTATACTCCCTAAAAATACCAAACCTAATACTGAGGTATACCCCCTAAAAATACCGAACACAATACTGAGGTATACCCCGTAAAAATACCGAACCCAATACTGAGGTATACTCCCTAAAAATACCGAACCCAATACTGAGGTAAACCCCCTAAAAATACCAAACCCAATACTGAGGTATACCCCCTAAAAATACCGAACCCAATACTGAAGTATACCCCCTATAAATACCGAACCCAATACTGAGGTATACCCCCTAAAAATACCAAACCCAATACTGAGGTAAACTCCCTGAAAATACCGAACCCACTACTGAAGTATACCCCCCAAAAAATTTGAAACTCAATTCTGAGGTATACCCCCTAAAAATACCAAACCCAATACTGAGGTATACTCCCCTAAAAATACCAAAACCAATACCAAACTCAAAATTCCAATACCACCCATCTCAACACATATTATGTCCCATTTTTCAATGGATGTATAAAAATGTACATGTATATAAAAATTGGTTTATTACAATTTATTGGAGATGGTCAAGCGGCATCCGTCATTAAATTATCACAAAATAAATATTTATAAACAAAATCTTATAAAACTGATGTTCCTCTTTCTGGTGGCATGATATCTTTCTGAACAAATACTTGTGTTACAAATGAGTTTTGAAAGAAAATTTATCACTTTTGCAGTTTATTAGACCTGTGTTTAAATTCACTCATCTGGAATATTTCAGTTGGTTGGAAAAGCCAACTATATTCCATCTGACTGAATCTACAAAACACCATAAACATTAATTTTCTTGGAATCAATGCAAGGAATGGTTCTCAATCCAAACTTGGTTTAACTGTATCTTCAATATGATTAGTGTGATGAATGGTTCTCAATCCAAACTTGATTAGACTCTATCTTCAATACGATTAGTGTGATGAATGGTTCTCAACCCAAACTTGATTTGACTGTATCTTCAATATGATTAGTGTGATGAATGGTTCTAAATCCAAACATGATTTGACTGTATCTTCAATGCGATTAGTGTGATGAATCAATGCAAGGAATGGTTCTCAATCTAAACTTGATTTGACTGTATCTTCAATACGATTAGTGTGATGAATGGTTCTCAATCCAAACTTGATTTGACTCTATCTTCTATACGATTAGTGTGATGAATGGTTCTCAATCCAAACTTGATTTGACTGTATCTTCAATACGATTAGTGTGATGAATGGTTCTCAACCCAAACTTGATTTGACTGTATCTTCAATATGATTAGTGTGATGAATCAATGCAAGGAATGGTTCTCAATCCAAACTTGATTTGACTGTATCTTCAATACGATTAGTGTGATGAATGGTTCTCAATCCAAACTTGATTTGACTCTATCTTCTATACGATTAGTGTGATGAATGGTTCTCAATCCAAACTTGATTTGACTGTATCTTCAATACGATTAGTGTGATGAATGGTTCTCAACCCAAACTTGATTTGACTGTATCTTCAATATGATTAGTGTGATGAATGGTTCTAAATCCAAACATGATTTGACTGTATCTTCAATGCGATTAGTGTGATGAATCAATGCAAGGAATGGTTCTCAATCTAAACTTGATTTGACTGTATCTTCAATACGATTAGTGTGATGAATGGTTCTCAATCCAAACTTGATTTGACTCTATCTTCTATACGATTAGTGTGATGAATGGTTCTCAATCCAAACTTGATTTGACTGTATCTTCAATACGATTAGTGTGATGAATGGTTCTCAACCCAAACTTGATTTGACTGTATCTTCAATATGATTAGTGTGATGAATCAATGCAAGGAATGGTTCTCAATCCAAACTTGATTTGACTGTATCTTCAATACGATTAGTGTGATGAATGGTTCTCAATCCAAACTTGATTTGACTCTATCTTCTATACGATTAGTGTGATGAATGGTTCTCAATCCAAACTTGATTTGACTGTATCTTCAATACGATTAGTGTGATGAATGGTTCTCAACCCAAACTTGATTTGACTGTATCTTCAATATGATTAGTGTGATGAATCAATGCAAGGAATGGTTCTCAATCCAAACTTGATTTGACTGTATCTTCAATACGATTAGTGTGATGAATGATTCTCAATCCAAACTTGATTTGATTGTATCTTCAATACGATTAGACTGATGAATTTATTACTATACACATTTAGTGTGTTGAGTTTTGTTTTATTAGATAATCACCAAAATGGTATTCCAGTGACGAAAACCTTGATAAAAGTAATATTTAGAGAAAATGAACAAAACATATCTTCATTTATTAATGAACAAGAATGATTTGGATTATTTCCCTTAGACTGAACTCAAACATTTGGGACATTGGGAAGTGATGCGCCATTATTATTGTGGGATGCAAGTTGATTTTATAAGTATTTTTTTTTATATAGTGGTGTGTTGTTTGTCTTGATGAAACGGGAACACTTTATTCAAATTTGTACAAGTGCTTTAATAAGTTTCACTGAAGAGACAGTTAATACAAGAAGATAGGTTACATGTTTCTTGAAACCACAACGGATCTGTAGTGTAGCAACACAACAGAAACCCTCTTCTTGACATGAAAATCGGATGTATTATTTCATGTTTGTGGAATATTCTCATGGAACAATATTGTTTTCATTTTGTTTGCGAATCTGAATGTATATTATTACTGCCTTAAACGTTTGAGGTGATGGGTGAAAGGGAAATCGCCGAAGTGTACCATAGAATGTCTGCACACTTCTTTTACATGAGATGTGAAATTCTCATACACCCCATTGAACTTCGCACAACCGATTGGTGTTACATGTACCGTACTGGTTGCATTGGTTACTGACTAATCAGTTAGCTTGTATAATTTTAACTGGACATTATACAAAGTCATCCTACCAAGTTACAATGAAATCCTTTCATAAATACAACCTGTACACTGTGCTAAAGGTTTTTTGGTTTCAGGCTCTCACAGCTGTCACGGTTGACCGATCACAACCAAAAGGGGACATTCTCATTCAGACATGACCACGAACCAGCAAATGAAATTTTTTCATGATGATGAGACAAGAACTATGAGGTGTAGCCTGTGCGAAGGAAAATGTGAACTGACTTGACAGACTGACAGACTTTCTACACGCTTGATGGCAATAGCTTATCTTGACTTTCTCAAGGTAAAAAGGTATTAATATTAGATATGTCTGTTTTTTGTCAATGTCATGTATGCACTGTACAAATGAGATGGTAGTGCACTCTACTCAAAGACACACTTTTGATCACAAGAATACCATATTTACTCATTTTGATCACAAGAGTTCCATAATTACTCATTTTGATCACAAAAGTACCATATTTACTCATTTTGATCACAAGAGTACCATATATTCTCATTTTGATCACAAGAGTACCATAATTACTCATTTTGATCACAAGAGTACCATATTTACTCATTTTGATCACAAGAATACCGTATTTACTCATATTGATCACAAGAGTACCATATTTACTCATTTTGATCACAAGAGTACCGTATTTACTCATATTGATCACACGAGTACCATATTTACTCATTTTGATCACAAGAGTACCATATTTACTCATTTTGATCACAAGAGTATCGTATATTCTCATTTTGATCACAAGAGTACCATATTTACTTGTTTTGATCACAAGAATACCGTATATTCTCATTTTGATCGCAAGAGTACCATATTTACTCATTTTGATCACAAGAGTACCATATTTACTCATTTTGATCACAAGAGTACCATATTTACTTGTTTTGATCACAAGAGCACCGTATTTACTTGTTTTGACCACAAGAGTACCATATTTACTTGTTTTGATCACAAGAGCACCGTATTTACTTGTTTTGACCACAAGAGTACCATATTTACTCTTTTTGATCACAAGAGTACCATATTTACTCATTTTGATCACAAGAGTACCGTATTTACTCATTTTGATCACAAGAGTACCATATTTACTCATTTTGATCACAAGAGTATGATATTTACTCATTTTGATCAGAGTACCGTATTTACTTGTTTTGATCACAAGAGTACTGTATATTCTCATTTTGATCACAAGAGTACTGTATTTACTCATTTTGATCACAAGAGTACCGTATTTACTCATTTTGATCACAAGAGTACTGTATATTCTCATTTTGATCACAAGAGTACCATATTTACTCATTTTGATCACAAGAGTACTGTATTTACTCATTTTGATCACAAGAGTACTGTATTTACTCATTTTGATCACAAGAGTACTGTATTTATTCATTTTGATCACAAGAGTACTGTATTTACTTGTTTTGATCACAAGAGTACCGTATTTACTCATTTTGATCACAAGAGTTCTGTATATTCTCATTTTGATCACAAGAGTACCGTATTTACTCGTTTTGATCACAAGAGTACTGTATTTACTTGTTTTGATCACAAGAGTCCCATATATTCTCATTTTGATCACAAGAGTACCATATTTACTCATTTTGATCACAAGAGTACTGTATTTACTTGTTTTGATCACAAGAGTACCATATTTACTCATTTTGATCACAAGAGTACTGTATATTCTCATTTTGATCACAAGAGTACTGTATTTACTCATTTTGATCACAAGAGTACCATATTTACTCATTTCGATCACAAGAGTATTGTATATTCTCATTTTGATCACAAGAGTGCCGTATTTACTTGTTTTGATCACAAGAGTACTGTATTTACTTGTTTTGATCACAAGAGTACTGTATATTCTCATTTTGATCACAAGAGTACTGTATTTACTCATTTTGATCACAAGAGTACCATATTTACTCATTTCGATCACAAGAGTATTGTATATTCTCATTTTGATCACAAGAGTGCCGTATTTACTTGTTTTGATCACAAGAGTACTCTATTTACTCGTTTTGATCACAAGAGTACCATATTTACTCATTTTGATCACAAGAGTACTGTATATTCTCATTTTGATCACAAGAGTACTGTATTTACTTGTTTTGATCACAAGAGTACCATATTTACTCATTTTGATCACAAGAGTACTGTATATTCTCATTTTGATCACAAGAGTACTGTATTTACTTGTTTTGATCACAAGAGTACCGTATTTACTCATTTTGATCACAAGAGTACCATATTTACTCATTTTGATCACAAGAGTACTGTATTTACTCATTTTGATCACAAGAGTACCGTATTTACTTGTTTTGATCACAAGAGTACCATATTTACTCATTTTGATCACAAGAGTACTGTATTTACTCATTTTGATCACAAGAGTACCGTATTTACTCATTTTGATCACAAGAGTACTGTATATTCTCATTTTGATCACAAGAGTACCGTATTTACTTGTTTTGATCACACGAGTACCTTATTTACTCATTTTGATCACAAGAGTACTGTATATTCTCATTTTGATCACAAGAGTACCGTATTTACTTGTTTTGATCACAAGAGTACCATATTTACTCATTTTGATCACAAGAGTACTGTATTTACTCATTTTGATCACAAGAGTACCGTATTTACTCATTTTGATCACAAGAGTACTGTATATTCTCATTTTGATCACAAGAGTACCGTATTTACTTGTTTTGATCACACGAGTACCTTATTTACTCATTTTGATCACAAGAGTACTGTATATTCTCATTTTGATCACAAGAGTACCGTATTTACTTGTTTTGATCACAAGAGTACCATATTTACTCATTTTGATCACAAGAGTACTGTATTTACTCATTTTGATCACAAGAGTACTGTATTTACTTGTTTTGATCACAAGAGTACTGTATATTCTCATTTTGATCACAAGAGTACTGTATTTACTCATTTTGATCACAAGAGTACCATATTTACTCATTTTGATCACAAGAGTACCGTATATTCTAATTTTGATCACAAGAGTACTGTATTTACTCATTTTGATCACAAGAGTACCATATTTACTCATTTTGATCACAAGAGTATCGTATATTCTCATTTTGATCACAAGAGTATCGTATATTCTCATTTTGATCACAAGAGTACCATATTTACTCATTTTGATCACAAGAGTACCGTATTTACTCATTTCGATCACAAGAGTACTGTATTTACTCATTTTGATCACAAGAGTACCATATTTACTCATTTTGATCACAAGAGTACCGTATTTACTCATTTTGATCACAAGAGTACCGTATTTACTCATTTTGATCACAAGAGTACTGTATTTACTCATTTTGATCACAAGAGTACCGTATTTACTTGTTTTGATCACAAGAGTACCATATTTACTCATTTTGATCACAAGAGTACTGTATTTACTCATTTTGATCACAAGAGTACCGTATTTACTCATTTTGATCACAAGAGTACTGTATATTCTCATTTTGATCACAAGAGTACCGTATTTACTTGTTTTGATCACACGAGTACCTTATTTACTCATTTTGATCACAAGAGTACCGTATTTACTTGTTTTGATCACACGAGTACCTTATTTACTCATTTTGATCACAAGAGTACCGTATTTACTTGTTTTGATCACACGAGTACCTAATTTACTCATTTTGATCACAAGAGTACCGTATTTACTTGTTTTGATCACAAGAGTACCGTATTTACTCATTTTGATCACAAGAGTACTGTATATTCTCATTTTGATCACAAGAGTACCGTATTTACTTGTTTTGATCACAAGAGTACCTTATTTACTCATTTTGATCACAAGAGTACCGTAGTTACTCATTTTGATCAGAAGAGTACAATATTTACTCATTTTTTGGAGACTAGTAAAAATAATTAATTTTTCAAATGCCATAAAATAAATTTTTGAGGCGGAAAATCGAAGGTACCACATATGAATATTATTTTATGGCTTTAGAGTTAGTTCATGGTTCGAAAAATGTGGTAGAAGAATTTATACGTATTTTACATGATTTGATAAAAGTAGAAGAAGAATTAATACATATTTTACATGGTTTGATAAAAGTGGAAGTATTTATACATATTTACATGGTTTGATAAAAGTAGTAGAAGAATTTATACATATTTTTAAATTTTTACTTTGGAACATACCTAAACTGAAACTATTGCTTCATTTTCAATTTAGATAATGAGTACGGATACATGCCTGCAGATAATAAACAGTTAATAATTAGTGCACTTCCCAGAACCAAGAATTGACGTAACACAAAGAATTTAACAATGGTTGAAGTCAACTCACCATTCTGTCAAGCAGACATCATGGACGCTGGACATTTGATGCTGTTTATTTCGACAACTTATATTGCCAAAATTTGATGGGGGCTTCCCAAACTCTGAAACAAGATGCCCATGGGCATCTGGGCAACCCATGTTTAAGGATTGGTTGAATACTTACGACATGACACATAACATAATTTATCCTTATCAGCTTCTTTATCTGAAGTCAGAAAACATTCCTCCCAGCCAATTCGAGCACACACGGATGACAAACATTGCTGAAACAAAACAAAAAACTCCCAGTTAATTCGAGCACACACAGATAATCAACAATGCTGAAACAAAACAAAAAACTCCAAGTTAATTCGAGCACACACAGATGATAAACATTGCAGAAACAAAACAAACAAGAGGCCCCGGGGGTCTGTGGGTGCTCACCTGACATGGTAGTCTAAATATCAAATCAGGGACTTGAATAAGATGCATACGCCCCTACTAAGAAGAGCATATACCAACTAGATGAAGCGATTGTGCCCACACAATACACAGGATTTTCCTTCTATTTTCAGTTCCTGCACTTTTACGTCCCAAAATTGAGATAAATGCATAAAAAACAGATTTTTTTCCCAAACAAAATATTTTCAGCCTAAATTTTTTTTTTCTTCTTAAAACGGATAAAAAACAAAAAAAAAATTTCGGATTTTGGTCCAAAATTTTCTAAGTTCCACCCAGACCCCAAATTTTCAATCTGAAAAAATTTTTTTTTTTTTGTCTTAAAATTGACCGAAATGCATAAAAAACAAAAAAAACAAAAAATTTACGGATTTTGGTCCAAAATTTTCTTAGTCCCACCCGGACCCCAAATTTTCAGTGTAAATGATAGTGTCAATGACACTGTAGCTCAACTTGTCAAGACATGTACCTGTATACTATGTGACACAGCAATGACAAACATCTAGGTAATGACCTGATAACAAAGGTACATATAAAGTATTGTAACAGTCTGTACATAAATACTGACCGTAGCCTATAACAAATGTATAGGTAAAGTACTGTAAAGGTGGGTGACAGTCAGATGCTAAACTAGAAAAGAAATCTTTGAGTCCCAGAGTGGGTCTGACTGAAACCCAAATATTTGTTCTCATAGCACAGTGATAACAAAGGCACCCCAAAACACACTCTTTTCTGTCCCAAGGTGAAAACAAAGGTACCCAAGAAGTTTCGTGAAGATCAGTTCATAAAAACGAGCTGTAAAGAAGTTGTGACAAAAAACTGATTGGACCTAATTTCGATACAAAATGGCCACTGGTAGCCATCTTGAATTTTGGACCGCACTCAGAAACACTCGTTCTCATCCCAAGGTGATAACAGAGGTACCCAAGAAGTTTTGTGAAGATCGATTGATAAATACAGCCTCTAGCCCGAGCCGTATTGACATGTGCACTTACAGTGTATAAGTAGCACCAAATAAATCAAAATTCATCTAATTTGCATAATTTCTGCACGAGAGAAAAACCCGTACTGTATGTGATGTATTCCATTTTACTAAACATTCATACAAAAATTTATTCAAATCAGAACTTTCATACAGAAGTTCTGTACAAAGACTGATTGCACAAATTTTGGTACAAAATGGCTGCTGGTGGCCATCTTGAATTTCAGACCACACCCCAAAACACTCGTTCTCATCCCATGGTGATAACAAAGGTACCCAAGAAGTTTCGTAAAGATCGGTTTATCAATACAGCCTCTAGCCTGAGCCGTATAAAAGTTGTGTATAAAAAACTGATTAGACCTAATTTCGGTACAAAATGGCCACTGGCAGCCATCTTGAATTTTGGACTGCACTCAGAAACACTCGTTCTCGTCCCAAAGTGATAACAGAGGTACCCAAGAAGTTTTGTGAAAATCGGTTGATAAATACAGCCTCTAGCCCGAGCTGTATTGACATGTGTACTTACTGTGTGTAAGTAGCACAGAAAAAATCAAAATTCATCTAATTTGCATAATTTCTGCACGAGAAAAAACCTGTATTATATGTGATGTATTCCATGGTACAAAACATTCACACAAAAAAATTTTCAAATCAGCGCTTTCATATGGAAGTTCTGTGCAAAAATCTGATTGCACCTAATTTTGTACAAAATGGCGCTGCCATCGGCCATCTTGAATTTCGGACCGCACCCAAAAACACGCGTTCTCGTCCCACGGTGATACTGAAGGTACCCAAGAAGTTTCGTAAAGATCGGTTCATAAATGCAGCCTCTAGCCCGAGCCGTATTGGCATTTGCACTGAAAGTGCTGAAAGTAACACTAAATACATCAAAGTTAGTCTAATTTGCATAATGTATGTACCAGAAAAAAACCTGTATTATATGTGATGTATCCCATGGTAGTAAACATTCATACAAAAAATTATTCAAATCAGTGCTTTCATATGGAAGTTCTGTGCAAAAACAGATTTCTGCATCGTCGGTACAAAATGGTGGCTGGCTGCCATCTTAAATTTCGGACCGAACCCAAAAACACTTGTTCTCGTTCCACGGTCATAACAAAGGTACCCAAGAAGTTTCGTAAAGATCAGTTCATAAACACGGCCTCTAGCCCGAGCCGTATTGAATTGTTGACGGACAGACGGACGACTGGCAATGGCATAAGGTCAAATTTGGCTTCGGCAAAGTTGAGCTAAAAATTCTCAGTGCCATGCAGTTTTGGAGATATGAGCGTTTTAAATTTTTTCTATTTTTAGCTCCTGTGGTTCCCATGGGGCTACTGGAAAGTTTTTTTGGCATAAATCAACTACTTATGTCCCAATAAAACCTCATATCAAATTTGGTTCAAATCAGCCTCTCGGTTTGGAAAATAGAAAATTCTTGCCCGTCACATAACGATGGCAAATATAGCCCCTAGAACTTCTTTTGAACAAATCTGAGTCTACACCCCAAAAGGAAGCTGCACACCTAATATCACATCTCTGCTACTGCTGGTTCATGAGAAGAAGAAGAGTTTTTAAGATTTAGGCTCATTTTTTGGCGTGGCCCTACCAAGGGGCGGGTCAACTTGATTTGAACAAATTTGAATTCACATAGGATAGGGAACATGCACACCAGATTTGGTTCAATTTGGTTGGGCAGTTTGTGAGAAGAAGTTGATAATGTAAAGTCAACGCCAGACACCGGACGATGGACGGACGGAAAGTGATTAGTAAAACTCCCCTTGAGCTTCACTCAGCTGAGCTAAAAACCTGAAAATAGTCACAAATATCATCACATTTCTGACAATTCAATCATATTTTGCCGTTATAAATTAAATAGTTGAAAATTTTAATCAAACAACTTGAGAAAAATAAAATACATCTGTCAACAAATATGAAGCTTCCAATGTTTACGAGTTTCCAACAACAACTCAAGGGATGTAACTCTATCTGTTGTCTTCTGCATTTGTAAAAAGAAAACAATTATTCATGAGTTTGGTCCAACTGATTGCAGTGCGTGAGAAACATTTCCACAAATTTGTTTCCACTAATGTTTCTATTGTGTTTCAAACGTGACAAAAATGTTATCTTTGTCAACATGAATGGTATATGGAGATTTAACACCTGGATGTCTCATATAACCCTTTACCCAATGCAGACAATATCAAAATTTATTATTTTAAATACCATCTTTTTTAATTTTTCAAAAAATGTCAACAAAAACAATATCATGTGACCCCTTATTGGAATGAGCTCAATGAGGGGGTAATATCAACAAAACCATATTATGTGACCCCTTATTGGAACGAGCTCAATGAGCTCGTTCCAATGAGGGGGTCACATGATATGGTTTTGCTGAACTATTTTGAAAAATTTAATTTTTTCAACTGCTCAATTTGCATATTACGTGGGTGGATGTGGGTGATTTGTTAGGTAAAGGGTTAAACGCCTAAGGCTTGGTGTTTAAAAACCGACATCCAGGTATTAAATCTCCATATACCAAACATGTTGGTGGAGATAACTTAAATTCTCTCTTCATGAAAAAAACAAATATTTATTTATTGGTGTTTAAGGTCACATATTACAGTACAATGGTTAATTGAGAACACAGCATGCCTACTTTTGAGGACTTCCAACCCAAGCAATGATTATTGGTTTCTATTGTACCAGCAAATCAGAGTCAATATGCACTGCTTCACTTCACAAGGTTCTCATGAGAAGTGAAACAAGAGGCTCGAAAGAGCTTGAAAATGATCACCTGGAACTACATAGAGGATCTGTAATGAGTTTCTCTTTGATATAAGATTTATGAAACGAGTGTAGACAATTTTATTTTAGCGAGCCTCTGACGAGCTAAAATAAAATTGTCGAAACGAGTTTCATAAATCTTATGTCAAAGAGAAACGAATTTCAGATTCTTTTTATCACATGACACACACAAACGAACTTGAACCGATTTATTTTTAACGAGTCTGTGTTCCCATACATGGAAAAAGAAAATTAACCTACTTTCTCCATGTTGACTGAATGCGTTCAATACTTCCGCTTTACAAAATAGTTCTCAAAACAAACGGTCTTGTTGACATTTAATAAACAGACTGCAACAAAACCCTCATTAGTAATTCAATTGTCAACAATAAGAGAAGCAAATCCAAAGTAGGAATTTGGAATTTCTATATTTTATAAACTTTAATCTGAGTCGCTGTCGGACACAATGATGCGCCTACGTTTCTGAGCGGGTTGGGCTGATGTTGTTTCTGGGTTATGAAAGTGTATTTCAAAGTGCCCACCATAAATGTTGCCTGTGAACATATTCTGTAGTCTACCTGCAAATTGTGTGTTTCGATCAATGGAATTTGTGTTAGAAATTGACTGGTTTTGATAAACTACATCTATGTCCATGGATTTAGGATATTGAGGCCTATTTTCAGTTTGAAGATTGGAGTTAGATAACACACGAGAAATTTGTTTGTGTTGTTGTTCATTGATATGACCGTAATTGTTAATTGACTGGATATTCTTGTGTCCTGTGATTTGCATAATCTGGTGAGCAGGGAAGTTATTTTCACTAAGTTTCTGAACAAGATGTTTGCGAGCACTGTGATTTGTAAGTTTCTTTTCCGGTGACAGAACGGCTGCTTTTGCCATGTGCTTCATGATGGAGGTATGTTTATTTATTCCAATCGGCTGTCAAACCACTGATCACCGACATTCATAATATCTTGTTTAGTATGTGTTGCTATATAAAAAGGGTCACTTTCGTCACTGTAACCAGAGGGCCTTAAAAGAGAGTACTTTTTATAAATATTCACAGGACACCTTTCTGGTAAATCAAAGTTACACCACATTCTGGGTGGCACACTTCAAACATCTCTCACATTGTCACCAGGGCGAGTTTTTGTTTGTCTTTCTATAAACTGTAAATATTCCTGGCCATTTAGGTCCT
Source organism: Pictodentalium vernedei (assembly GCA_031216915.1). NCBI lineage: Eukaryota > Metazoa > Mollusca > Scaphopoda > Dentaliida > Dentaliidae > Pictodentalium > Pictodentalium vernedei. The sequence goes on along the minus strand of CM062292.1, from coordinate 485,140,685 downwards.
TGTGCAAACTAACATCCCCCCCAACACATTTTACGGTACTCATCTGAGCCCCGTAAACCAAAGAGAATAGTGTTTAAAAACCACAAGGAGTTTATTATAGATTCGGGTGTCGAAGAACCCAGTTGACCTCTTTGCCACAAAATGTCAATTTCATTGTCACTTATTGGCTCCGCCTTCATTTCCCGATTGCCCAAGCCACTTCGTTTCAGTTGTCGTTGTTTGGCCTTCAATATGTCTCTCACTTTCACAAATTCTACACTGCTAACTATTGTGTGGCCATAATTAAAAAGTTTTAAATTTCTGTCAATACTGGAAATAAATCCACGCAACGAGCTTGGTTCATATTCAGAGCCGTCAGATTTTCTGAATGACAGGATAAATTTGCATAAAATAAACACACAGTTCACTGGGCGGTATGTTGTGAATTTCACGATGCTCATTTATATCATTGCTTTGAAGAAAATTTCTTACTAACTTCATATCATAAAAGGTCTTGCTTAAAGTGTTTTTATTTCTTTCTTTTTCAACAAATCCATCCATATCTGCACCGCTGACATTAACAAAACGACGCTGTTGAGTAGCGTCCATTTGCTTAGCAACGCCAACAGTTTCTTGGTAATCTAGCTTCTGGTAGCGTTCATCGTGTAATGGGCTCAAACGTTCTGCCGAGAGAGTCACTTCAAAGTCGATACCTATTATTTTCACAGTGTATAACAAGCCTTTTGTGGAATCAATGATCTTAACAATTTCCCCTTCTCCTTTTCCATCTATTTTCACAATTTCGTTCACTCGATAGTTAAGTACACGCGACATGTTTTGTTTGTAAACAATGGAGTGGTACAATATGAATATTAATTAGGTGATGAGGCTTAAAATTCAGCCAATGAAAATCCTTGCAGGTCATATTACACGTGTTCTCATACAGAAGAATATCAGATGGACTTTTTCATTGAACTTTACAATAGTCATGTGATAAATATAAAAATGTGATTTCCCATAAGCTTTCCATGGTAACTATAAGCTGCAATTGTGGCCATGTTTGCAACATTACATCTACATTACATGTGGATTATTGGTGGAAGGTGTCCCAGTCCTCAATCATGTGAAGTTTCAAAACATTTGACTTTGTAGTTTCAGAGGGGAATATTGTTGCAAAATCCATCAACCAGAATCAGAGAATGTCTCTGGTGGCCATAGTTTCCAACCATCGGGAACAAAAAGAGGATCGTTTGTAGAGAGCCTCCTTTAGACCATTCCTGCCAAGTTTGGTTCATGTTGGCTCACTAGTTCCAGAGAGAAGATGAAAATGTGATTTCCCATAGGGTTTCTATAGTAACTATAAGCTGCAATTGTGGCCATGTTTGCAACACAATCAACATTAAATGAGGAATGTTGGTAGTGGGTTTCCCAGTCATCAACCATGCAAAGTTTCAAAACATTTAGCCCTGTGTTTTCAGAGAAGATTTTCCAAAATCCACCAATCAGAATCAGATAATGCTTCTGGCAGCCATGTTTTTCAATGCACGGTAACAAAATGAGTAGCGTTTGTAGAGGACCAGCCATAGACTATTCTATCCAGGTTTGGTTCACATCAGTTCAGTAATTCCGGAGAAGGAGATGAAAATGTGATTTCCCAAAGAGTTTCTATAGTAACTATAAGCCACATTTGCAGCCATGTTTGCAACCTGATCAACATTAAATGAGGATCATTGGTAGAGGGTGTCTCCGTCATCAATCATGCAAAGTTTCAAAAACATTTGGCCCTGCAGTTTCAGAGAAGATTTTTCAAAATCCACCAATCAGAATCAAAGAATGCCTCTGGCAGCCATGTTTTCAAACCCATGGGAACAAAATGAGGATCATTTGTAGAGGACCTCACATAGACTATCCCTGCCATGTTTGGTTCATGTCGACTCAGTAGTTCAGGAGAAGAAGAAAATGTGATTTCTCATAGGGTTCTATAATAATTTTAATAACTATAAGCCGCAATTATGGCCATGTTTGTAACCTGATCAACATTAAATGAGGAAGGTTGGTTGAGGGGGTCTCAGTCATTATTTATGTTGAGTTTCAAAACATTTGGCCTGTGGTTTCAGATTAGAAGATTTTTGAAAATCCACCAACCAGAACCAAAGTATGCCTCTGGAAGCCATGTTTTTCATCCGATGGGAACAAAATGAGGATCGTTTGTAGAGGACCTCTCATACACCATTCCTCACAAGTTTGGTTCACACCGGCTCAGCGGTTACACAGAAGATGAAAATGTGAAAAGTTTATGGACGCCGGTTATTGGACGGCGGCCGATGACAGACGTCAAGTGATGAGAAAAGCTCACATGGCCTTTTATGCCAGGTGAGCTAAAAATGAGTTACTCAATTTGAAAATAAACGAATCAGGAAGGCGATTCGATGTCTATTCCAAATTGTGTCATCAAATGAAATCGTCAAAGCTTCACAGAGCACCATCTACAATTATAATGCAGCATTCTCATTCTGTTAAGCAGACATTTTAATTGGCAGACATTCCATCATTATTTAGCTATGAGATGATGTGAATATCGCTGAAATTTATCTCCCCTGATTGCCACTATGAGATAATGTGAATATCGCTGAAATTTATCTCCCCTGATTGCCACTATGAAATGATTTGAATATCGCTGAAATTTATCTCCCCTGATTGCCAATATGAAATGATTTGAATATCGCTGAAATTTATCTGCCCTGATTGCCAGATATCTCACATTTCAAAGGTTTTCAAGACTTCTGTGGGCAAAGAGTGTCTAAATTGTTAGAACTTTCAAGGTATTCAATGAGTCGCATGAACCATGTTAACTGGCTGAAAGCTAAATTATTTTTCAAAGGTAATTTGAAATATGAGTATTTTTTTTCAAAGATGGCTTGAAATCAGCCAAGGATGGCTTAGTTTATAAAGATTTTGTTCTTGAACTATTGATTTGTTACAACTGATTTGCCTGTTGGCACTCTCCAATAAATTGTAACAAAATAATTTTATATCAACGTTTATTTTCTACTGCTAAGAAAGCAACATATGAAAACAGTATAATGCCACTAAAGTGTCTTTCAGCACTTTTCAATAGAGCCCTGCTAGTGGCTTCTAGCACTCAATACAGCCCTGTTAGTGGCTTCTAGCACTCAACCAGTTAACAGATCTAGAACTAGCTTAATGATATTGTTCCAGTTAGAGCCCTGTTAGTGGCTTCTAGCACTCAACCAGTTAACAGACCTAGAACTAGCTTGATGATATTGTTCCAGTTAGAGTTCTGTTAGTGGCTTCTAGCACTCAACCAGTTAACAGACCTAGAACTAGCTTGATGATATTGTTCCAGTTAGAGCCCTGTTAGTGGCTTCTAGCACTCAACCAGTTAACAGATCTAGAACTAGCTTGATGATATTGTTCCTGTTAGAGCCCTGTTAGTGGCTTCTAGCACTCAACCAGTTAACAGACCTAGAACTAGCTTGATGATATTGTTCCAGTTAGAGCCCTGTTAGTGGCTTCTAGCACTCAACCAGTTAACAGACCTAGAACTAGCTTGATGATATTGTTCCAGTTAGAGCCCTGTTAGTGGCTTCTAGCACTCAACCAGTTAACAGATCTAGAACTAGCTTGATGATATTGTTCCAGTTAGAGCCCTGTTAGTGGCTTCTAGCACTCGACCAGTTAACAGACCTAGAACTAGCTTGATGATATTGTTCCAGTTTGAGCCCTGTTAGTGGCTTCTAGCACTCAACCAGTTAACAGACCTAGAACTAGCTTGATGATATTGTTCCAGTTAGAGCCCTGTTAGTGGCTTCTAGCACTCAACCAGTTAACAGATCTAGAACTAGCTTGATGATATTGTTCCAGTTAGAGTCCTGTTAGTGGCTTCTAGCACTCAACCAGTTAACAGATCTAGAACTAGCTTGATGATATTGTTCCAGTTAGAGCCCTGTTAGTGGCTTCTAGCACTCAACCAGTTAACAGACCTAGAACTAGCTTGATGATATTGTTCCAGTTAGAGACCTGTTAGTTGCTTCTAGCACTCAACCAGTTAACAGACCTAGAACTAGCTTGATGATATTGTTCCAGTTAGAGACCTGTTAGTGGCTTCTAGCACTCAACCAGTTAACAGATCTAGAACTAGCTTGATGATATTGTTCCAGTTAGAGCCCTGTTAGTGGCTCCTAGCACTCAACCAGTTAACAGACCTAGAACTAGCTTGATGATATTGTTCCAGTTAGAGCCCTGTTAGTGGCTTCTAGCACTCAACCAGTTAACAGACCTAGAACTAGCTTGATGATATTGTTCCAGTTAGAGCCCTGTTAGTGGCTTCTAGCACTCAACCAGTTAACAGACCTAGAACTAGCTTGATGATATTGTTCCAGTTAGAGCCCTGTTAGTGGCTTCTAGCACTCAACCAGTTAACAGACCTAGAACTAGCTTGATGATACTGTTCCAGTTAGAGCCCTGTTAGTGGCTTCTAGCACTCAATAGAGCCCTGTTAGTGGCTTCTAGCACTCAATAGAGCCCTGTTAGAGGCTTCTAGCACTCAACCAGTTAACAGACCTAGAAATAGCTTGATGATATTGTTCCAGTTAGAGCCCTGTTAGTGGCTTCTAGCACTCAACCAGTTAACAGATCTAGAACTAGCTTGATGATATTGTTCCAGTTAGAGCTCTGTTAGTGGCTTCTAGCACTCAACCAGTTAACAGACCTAGAACTAGCTTGATGATATTGTTCCAGTTAGAGCCCTGTTAGTGGCTTCTAGCACTCAACCAGTTAACAGACCTAGAACTAGCTTGATGATATTGTTCCAGTTAGAGCCCTGTTAGTGGCTTCTAGCACTCAACCAGTTAACAGACCTAGAACTAGCTTGATGATATTGTTCCAGTTAGAGTTCTGTTAGTGGCTTCTAGCACTCAACCAGTTCACAGACCTAGAACTAGCTTGATGATATTGTTCCAGTTAGAGCCCTGTTAGTGGCTTCTAGCACTCAACCAGTTAACAGATCTAGAACTAGCTTGATAATATTGTTCCAGTTAGAGCCCTGTTAGTGGCTTCTAGCACTCAACCAGTTAACAGACCTAGAACTAGCTTGATGATATTGTTCCAGTTAGAGCCCTGTTAGTGGCTTCTAGCACTCAACCAGTTAACAGACCTAGAACTAGCTTGATGATATTGTTCCAGTTAGAGCCCTGTCAGTGGCTTCTAGCACTCAACCAGTTAACAGACCTAGAACTAGCTTGATGATATTGTTCCAGTTAGAGCCCTGTCAGTGGCTTCTAGCACTCAACCAGTTAACAGATCTAGAACTAGCTTGATGATATTGTTCCTGTTAGAGCCCTGTTAGTGGCTTCTAGCACTCAACCAGTTAACAGACCTAGAACTAGCTTGATGATATTGTTCCAGTTAGAGCCCTGTTAGTGGCTTCTAGCACTCAACCAGTTAACAGACCTAGAACTAGCTTGATGATATTGTTCCAGTTAGAGCCCTGTCAGTGGCTTCTAGCACTCAACCAGTTAACAGATCTAGAACTAGCTTGATGATATTGTTCCTGTTAGAGCCCTGTTAGTGGCTTCTAGCACTCAACCAGTTAACAGACCTAGAACTAGCTTGATGATATTGTTCCAGTTAGAGCCCTGTCAGTGGCTTCTAGCACTCAACCAGTTAACAGACCTAGAACTAGCTTGATGATATTGTTCCAGTTAGAGCCCTGTCAGTGGCTTCTAGCACTCAACCAGTTAACAGATCTAGAACTAGCTTGATGATATTGTTCCTGTTGGAGCCCTGTTAGTGGCTTCTAGCACTCAACCAGTTAACAGACCTAGAACTAGCTTGATGATATTGTTCCAGTTGGAGCCCTGTTAGTGGCTTCTAGCACTCAACCAGTTAACAGACCTAGAACTAGCTTGATGATATTGTTCCAGTTAGAGCCCTGTCAGTGGCTTCTAGCACTCAACCAGTTAACAGACCTAGAACTAGCTTGATGATATTGTTCCAGTTAGAGCCCTGTCAGTGGCTTCTAGCACTCAACCAGTTAACAGACCTAGAACTAGCTTGATGATATTGTTCCAGTTAGAGCCCTGTCAGTGGCTTCTAGCACTCAACCAGTTAACAGACCTAGAACTAGCTTGATGATATTGTTCCAGTTAGAGCCCTGTTAGTGGCTTCTAGCACTCAACCAGTTAACAGACCTAGAACTAGCTTGATGATATTGTTCCAGTTAGAGACCTGTTAGTTGCTTCTAGCACTCAACCAGTTAACAGACCTAGAACTAGCTTGATGATATTGTTCCAGTTAGAGCCCTGTTAGTGGCTTCTAGCACTCAACCAGTTAACAGACCTAGAACTAGCTTGATGATATTGTTCCAGTTAGAGCCCTGTTAGTGGCTTCTAGCACTCAACCAGTTAACAGACCTAGAACTAGCTTGATAGAGCCCTGTTAGTGGCTTCTAGCACTCAATAGAGCCCTGTTAGTGGCTTCTAGCCCTCAATAGAGCCCTGTTAGTGGCTTCTAGCACTCAATAGAGCCCTCTTAGTGGCTTCTAGCACTCAACCAGTTAACAGACCTAGAAATAGCTTGATGATATTGTTCCAGTTAGAGCCCTGTTAGAGGCTTCTAGCACTCAACCAGTTAACAGACCTAGAACTAGCTTGATGATATTGTTCCAGTTAGAGCCCTGTTAGTGGCTTCTAGCACTCAACCAGTTAACAGACCTAGAACTAGCTTGATGATATTGTTCCAGTTAGAGCCCTGTTAGTGGCTTCTAGCACTCAACCAGTTAACAGACCTAGAACTAGCTTGATGATATTGTTCCAGTTAGAGCCCTGTTAGTGGCTTCTAGCACTCAACCAGTTAACAGACCTGGAACTAGCTTGATGATATTGTTCCAGTTAGAGCCCTGTTAGTGGCTTCTAGCACTCAACCAGTTAACAGACCTAGAACTAGCTTGATGATATTGTTCCAGTTAGAGACCTGTTAGTGGCTTCTAGCACTCAACCAGTTAACAGATCTAGAACTAGCTTGATGATATTGTTCCAGTTAGAGCCCTGTTAGTGGCTTCTAGCACTCAACCAGTTAACAGACCTAGAACCAGCTTGATGATATTGTTCCAGTTAGAGCCCTGTTAGTGGCTTCTAGCACTCAACCAGTTAACAGACCTAGAACTAGCTTGATGATATTGTTCCAGTTAGAGCCCTGTTAGTGGCTTCTAGCACTCAACCAGTTAACAGACCTAGAACTAGCTTGATGATATTGTTCCAGTTAGAGCCCTGTCAGTGGCTTCTAGCACTCAACCAGTTAACAGACCTAGAACTAGCTTGATGATATTGTTCCAGTTAGAGCCCTGTTAGTGGCTTCTAGCACTCAACCAGTTAACAGACCTAGAACTAGCTTGATGATATTGTTCCAGTTAGAGCCCTGTCAGTGGCTTCTAGCACTCAACCAGTTAACAGACCTAGAACTAGCTTGATGATATTGTTCCAGTTAGAGCCCTGTTAGTGGCTTCTAGCACTCAACCAGTTAACAGACCTAGAACTAGCTTGATGATATTGTTCCAGTTAGAGCCCTGTTAGTGGCTTCTAGCACTCAACCAGTTAACAGACCTAGAACTAGCTTGATGATATTGTTCCAGTCAAGAGTTATAATCAATATCTGAATATCCTCCCACTAGACTAGACATTATTGTTTACCTGTTCAGTTTTTGAGGCAAAGAGTTTTACTGGCTGAACAGTTTTATCATGTTTGTACATGAACTGATCAAACAAGTGGATTGCCGATCGCCAGCGATCAGACAGTAGTCCCCCATGGACTGGGTAAATTTCAGTAACATATACAATAAAGCCGTACAATTATGCACAGGTTGGCACGTCTATGGGTTCATAAGCATCACTTTTTGGGGAACAATGGACATTTACTTCTTGATTCTGGACAAAGGAACACCAGATACAGTCAGTACTGGTTCATGGTAATGCCCTGTTAATCTGAACCTGTCATCCATAGAACTGAATTCATGGAAAGATTACCGTAAGTTGTCCTAAAATCATTAAGTACATGATAATAATCTCACTGATTGAACCTTAACCCCAACAGCCTCCTGTGCCCACTAATATGGTAAAACAAGGGAGATCTTATGGATGAGGAAGTGGTCCAATGTGAGATAAGATAAATTTTATTGCACAACCACAACATTAACGGGTGTGACACATAATATAGAGATACATATAAGTTGCAATATGCTAGAAATAAATCAAAGGAGACATTTCCTGTACACGCCTTTCTTTACTCACATGCACACGTACGCACGCAGACACGCAAGCTCGCACACATGCACGTAAACCCCTCACACACCCACACCCTCGCCCCCACGCAGTAATACACATGAGGGGGGGGGGTATTTTTCACAGCATCGTCAGGTAAGTGGAGCAATTACACGTGATCCCTGTTGGAGAAAATCGCAGATAAAAGGTTCCAAGGGCATATGTCACATCAATTTCTTGACAGTTGAAAAGCCACCGAACTTTGTCGCGAGTACTGAGATGGGTGTAAGCTGCGTATTGTTTGCATGCTGTCTTGGCAAGTTCCTGATATACTTCTTTGTGCTTAGAGCAGATGAAGAGAGCATGCATTTTGTCTTCAACAAGGTTTAGCTCACATTGTTTACAGTATCAGTGTTCACGCGGGACAGGTTTGGGCCTATTGTATCGACCGCGATTTCCAATTCATGTGTACTTATTCTAAATTTTGTGACACATTTTCTATATTTCAAGTCGAGGATGTCTAAGTACCATTCACATGCATAGCCATTCTTGATAGAATAATAAAACTGTAGCTTGGAATGGTCTAATCTTGTTTTTTCTAAAGCGCAATCATCATTCCATGTCTGGGCATACATATCCTGGAGACGCGTCTTTAATGGCCGATAAAGTTTGCTGGGGTGGTCGAAGGATCCCCCCAGACATTTTGGAATCCGGCCTTTGAAAGATATTTTCTATTTTAGAGATACCTGAATGTCCGAGTACATGTAGTTCATCATAAGCTTGAGACAAAAGACGATTATCGTTACTTTTGGACTGAAGCCAGCTATTTACAAATCGACACTGTACTTCAATGTTTAGTGGATATCTCCCAAGCTCTGCCATGACTGCTGCATTGGAGGCTTTTGAATGAACTTGTAAAACATATTTACAGAATTTGAGTTGGACTGTTTCAATTTGGTGCTGGGCATTCCACGATATTTGATCACCCCATGCTTCACACCCATAGAGGAGTATCGGCTTTACCAATGTGTCTAATAACTTATAGCGAACACGCAAATTATCATTCGACACAGATCGGAAAATACTTTGCAGTCGGAAGTACGCTTTCAGTGCTTTAGATCTAAGATTAGTAATACCACTTGTGTAACTACCTGACGATGCCACGATAACACCTAAATAGTTGTAGGATGATACCGTTGTCAGCTGCTCACTGTTGAAATGAAACATGTCCGTCGATGTTCTGCCGGTTTTATTGAAAACCATCGCCTTTGTCTTATTTTTATTTACAGTCAGTCTCCACCTAGCCCAATAGTCGGAAAGCGCATCTAATGATTTTTGTAGATCTGCTGATGACGTCGAAATCAGAACAAGGTCATCTGCGTAAGAAAGGCATGGTATGACAAACTCTTGAAGGGTCAGAAAGTTATCATGACAAACATTTTTCTTAATATACTCTGGAATACCGTCAATAAAAAGGTTGAACAGCAGGGGACTGAGATTATTCCCCTGCATTACCCCGACCAAAGTTGTAAATTTTCCCGACAGTCTACCCCCAGCTTTAACACATAGTGAGCTAGAGGTACACATCTGTTTGATAGTAGAAACTACCACCTACACCATTTTGTAAAACTTTAAGGAGTAGGCCCATGCCTCCATACCTTGTCAAAAGCTTTTTGAAAATCCACAAAACAGGCATATAACATTTTTTTTGCTATGAAAATGTTTTATTGATTAATGCCTTAATAACCACGTGGTGATCTGAAGTATTATATTTTTTCCGAAAACCAGCCTGACAGTCATTTGGTATCCCTTTATCTTTTAAAAAAGTTGTTAGCTGTTCATTTAATATACTGGTGTATAATTTCCCATATTACTGGTAATGGTGATTCCGTGAAACATATCTGTGAGTCGGCTCATGCGGTCTTCGGGAGAGACACAATAAATCCCTCTGACCATACAGGTGGGAACTCGCCATTACGTAAGACAGTATTGAAAAGTTTTGTCAACACGGGAGCAATAACGGATTTGACACATTTTATCATTTCGTTTTTAATTCCATCCAGGCCTTCTGACTTGCCACTCTTTAGTTTCGAGATCGCCTGCAATGTTTCAGTCTCGATAATCACAAAGTCTAAAGAGTCATTGATTCCTGATGACTGCTCTAGCTGAGATAGCCTGGAGAAGATCTGTGTTTTGAAACTCTCATTAAACGTAGCACTGGGAGTCGGGTTTCCCAAAGATTCATAATGTTTTTTCCAAGAATCTATTGGTATACTGTTCGACAAATATGATGGGTTGGAAATATCATCCTGTAATTTAGGCACAGTATCCCAAAATTGTTTGGGGTTTGTAGTGTGTAAATTGTCTAATTGGTGAATGATTTCCTCTTTTTACTGCCTTTTTCTCTGCCTTAAAACTTTTACATATTTGTGTCTGAAGGCATAATACCTCCCATGGACTATGGGGTTTGTGATGAATTTTATAAATAAATGGATTTGCTTTTTCATTTCATAACAAGATTTGTCATACAATGATTTTGGGGGAGCTCGTTTCCTGGCGGACTGCTTGCCGGCCCTCCTACGGCGAAGGGACATGATGGCACAGTGACTGATACCTCCTCCAAAATATCCACTGACTTTGCGAAATCTTTTTTGATTAACGCATTTCATTTTGTCATGTTTTCCGGTGTGTGAAATGATTTAGTGAATCTTTCTTTAGCACTGTCATCCCAAATAAACGTAGAAGGCAGTGGAAAAGAATTATTCTGTTCACTTACAATTTTAGGTTCAGCTTTTAAAATATACCTCAGTTGTGAGTGATCGGAGTAAAGATTTAATTCATTAACTCTAAACATGGGTGTACTTTGAAGGAGAGCTTCAGTGGCTATAACATAGTCCACAACTGAGCTGCCATTGTATTGGTATGATGTGTACTGGCCAAATGTGTCACCTGCCCTCTTGCCATTTAGGATTCTTATTTCAGACTGTATGCACAAATCTAACAACTTCCTTCCTTGGGTATCTATCCTCCCTTTATCTTTGCTATTGCGTCTACTACAGTCATTCGGGCTGTAGTCTGGGTACAGTGGCAAAGATGGGGTGCTGCAATTCCCTAGAGTAAAATCTAGAGTTCATCTTACCTTACCAACAATTTCAAGTGAATCAAACTTGGTACTAGGCTGGAATAGGGATGATGACGCAGGTATACAGTATGCCTCACACGGGTAATTATCGTTTTTCAGTCCGAAGAATTTTTTGTCCAGTTCAAGCCAAAGAACATCCTCACTTTTAAAGGGTATGGCTTTAACACCTGAGATCAGTGAATTTCGGATACAAAAAAAGAGTACCACCTCTTCTATGATTCGTGCGACAGCTGGATGTATGTAGCAATAAACTGGCTTGCATATCATATTCCATGAAGGTTTCGATGTTGAAGAAGTCCGAAAACAGAGGGACAGACGGCCAGATGGACAGACGGCCAGACAGATGATGGGCCATGACAAAAGCTCAAATTTGGCTTCGCCAAAGTTGAGCTAAAAATCAACCCACATCAATTTTACATAATGTCTGATCATTGCTGGAAATTTGAAACAAAAGTGTCAAAGTGACTCTGAGATATAGGTGGTAACAGGACACACCAACTTAATATACAAAAATATGGCTGAAAAAAAACTTAAGCTTGTCTAATTTGCATAATTTATGCACGAGAAAATACCCAGTATGATATGTCATTTATCTAATGCTGCAATGCCTCCATACCAAAAATTACAGCATTTGGAAATGTTGTTTAGAAGTTCAAGCCAGAAAACCAATTACTTGCAATTTCCCCCCAAAAATGGCTGCCAGTCAGCCATCTTGAATTTTTTTTTTTTTAAAATTGACATGATAAATTTTACATTATGTCTGATCAAAGCTCAAATTGAAACAAAAGTGTCAAAGCATCACTGAGGTACAGGTGGTATTTCGCCCCTTGATTGCAACAAGGCTTTACTATGCTTTAGCATGGCAAAGCCTTGTTGCACTCAAGGGAGAAATTTATCAATTTTATTAACTTGGGTGAAATATCAGACATAAACCATTTAATGATTAATTTTTAAAGTTTGCATTGGTTATAAAAAAGAGAGCATGCGGCAGCCAAAAGGAGCATGCAGGAGGGCCTGAGAAACAGATTTTTAACTTTTTTAGGCCTAAAGAATCATTTTATTTCCCTGAGAAAATCTAATCTGCATAAGACCATAAAAAAAGGAACCTCTGTTTCTCAGGCCTGTGTGCATGATCATTTTTGCTGGGCATGCAACCTTTTTATCACCTCCAAAAATCTTTTAAAATTCAAGTTATTATGCTCATTTCGGTAAATCGATAGTACCAATACTTGCGTTAGCGAATTTTAAATACAACACACTCTGCATTTATTCAACAGCATACTTTGATAAAGTGGGTGGGTTTTAGCAATACTCAAGTCAGAAAATGTTTTATACTGTAAAAAGTAAGTATAACGACAAACAGAGCGGCAGTGTCTTTCAGACTGACAACAATTACAAAGGGGAATGGTTGATTCGCACCAAGGTTGATTCGCACCAACCCTGAGAAACTCTGCAGAGTCAGGCACAGTGTTGAATGGAACACGTTCTCCAGACATTGTTTTTTTGTAAATGGCCGTCATTGTGTTATTTAAAACTGTGCAGCGAGTTGACCAGTTATGGAATTAAGTGAATTTTGGGAGCAGGATAATTGTTTGAATCAATAATATATCAAACAATAACCTTTGTTTGATTGATATAAAAGTAACATCTGCATTTGAAAATAAATTGTATATTATCAGATGTGTGCAGTCGAATTGGGAAAAAAAACATGCAAACATTTATTCGTTTTGTATTTAATTTTTCAGAAAAATATGATTTGTGGATGAACTGCTCGTTCAAATAGATTGTTATAATTACGAATATACTGGAAAAAAATTCTGATTCACGATTTTCTCAGGCAAGTTGTGAGGGAATTTCATATTTTGATAAAATAAATCTGTGAAAGTTGGTAATTTACAGTACTTCGACATTTTACCCACAGACGTTCTGTCTGTGTAACATTTCGCCCCGTGAAGTGGAATAATTTTCATGTTTCACTGAGAAAGAAGAATATTCCAAACACCCTTCATTTATTACCAAACACCCCTCCAGGGAATAACCAATGTGGCTGCGTGGACATCCAGGACGTTGGGTTGGGGCGAATTACCACGAACAATCTCTCATGAGATATAAAAAATGAAAGTGTCAATGACACTGTAGCTTAACTTGTGTGTTGTGTTTGATGAAAAGGATAATGTTCAATGTTTATAAAAGGATTATGAAATAAGACAAGAATTGTGATAATTGGGAATATGTTCATTTCTGTTCCCTGTATGCTATGTTTATGATAAAAATAATATGAGGTGTACAATGTACTAAAAATCTGAGGGGTGGGTTAATATGACCTCACAGTTAATATATGTGGCCCTCACAGTTAACATATATCAACAAAATTACAATGAAATTATTCCAAAATGAGTCATCCTATCAAGTTACATTAAAATCCCTTCATAAATATGGCCTGTAGACTGTGCTAAAGGTTTTCGGGCTTCGGGCCCCTGTAGCCGTCAGTTTCCCAATTGCGTCCAAAGGGGACGTTCTCATCTAGACATTATATGAAGTCAACCTACCAAGTTACAATGAAATCCCTCCATAAATACGACCTGTAGACTGTGCTAAAGGTTTTCGGGCTTCAGGCAGCCATCAAGGCTGAATGATCGTGACCAAAAGGGGACGTTCTCATCTAGACATTATATGAAGTCAACCTACCAAGTTACAATGAAATCCCTGCATAAATATGACCTTAGACTGTGCTAAAGGTTTTCGGGCTTTGGGCTCGGGCAGCCATCATGGTTGAATGATCGCAACCAAAGGGGACAATCTCATCTGGGCATCATCTGGAGTGATCCTGCGAAGTTACAATGAAATCCCTTCATAAATATGACCTGTAGACTGTGTTCAAGGTTTTCGGGCTTCGGGCACCTGTAGCCATCACAGTTGACCAATCACGACCAAAAGGGGATGTCATCATCTAGGCATTATATGGAGTCAACCTAACAATGTTACAATGAAATCCTTCTATAAATATAAACTTTTGCCTATACTAAAGGTTTTTGGGCTCAGGCACCCATCAAGGCTGAACGATCACGGCCAAAATGGGACGTTCTCATCTTGACCTTATCTGGAGTCAACCTACCAAGTTACAATGAAATCCCTTCATAAATATGACCTGTAGACAGTGCTAAAGGTTTTTGGGCTTCGGGCACCTTTAGCCGTCAAAGTTGCCCAAACATGTCCAAAAGGGGACGTTCTCATCTAGGCATTATATGAAGTCAACCTACCAAGTTACAATGAAATCCCTTCACAAATATGACTTGTAGACTGTGCTTAAGGTTTTCGGGCTTCGAGTTCGGGCAGCCATCATGGTTGAATAATTGCAACCAAAGGGGACAATCTCATCTGGGCATCATCTGGAATGATCCTATGAAGTTACAATGAAATCCCTTCATAAATATGGCCTGTAGACTGTGCTCAAGGTTTTTGGGCTTCGGGCACTTGTAGCCAACACAGCTGACCAATTACGACCAAAAGGGGATGTCATCATCTAGGCATTATATGGAGTCAACCTAATAGGTTACAATGAAATCCTTCCATAAATATGACCTTTTACCTATGCTAAAGGTTTTTGGGCTCAGGCACCCATCAAGGCTGAATGATCGCGATCAAAGGGGGACGTTCTCATCTAGACATTATTTGGAGTCATCCTACCAAGTTACAATGAAATCCCCTCATAAATATGACCTGTAGACTGTGCTAAAGGTTTTTGGGCTTCGGGCTCGGGCAGCCATCATGGGTGAATGATCGCACGTTCTCATCTAGACATTATATGAAGTTAACCTGCCAAGTTACAATGAAATCCCTTCATAAATATGACCTGTAGACTGTGCTAAAGGTTTTCGGGCTTCGGGCTTGGGCAGCCATCATGGTTGAATGGTTGAATGATCGCAACCATAGGGGACAATCTCATCTGAGCATCATCTGGAGTGATCCTAAGAAGTTACAATGAAATCCCTTCATAAATATGACCTGTAGACTGTGCTCAAGGTTTTCGGGCTTTGGGCACTTGTAGCCATCACAACTGACCAATCACGACCGAAAGGGGATGTCATCATCTAGGCATTATATGGAGTCAACCTAACAGGTTACAATGAAATCCTTCCATAAATATGACCTTTTGCCTATGCTAAAGGTTTTTGGGCTCGGGCACCCATCAAGGCTGCATGATCGCGATCAAAATGGGACGTTCTCATCTGGTCATCCTGCCAAGTTACAATGAAATCATTTCATAAATATGACCTCTAGACTGTGCTAAAGGTTTTCGGGCTTTGGATTTAAAATCATTAAAAAGAAGAGAAAGATGACCAGTCAATGGCTGCAATTATGATCATCACTAGCATAGCATAAAAATATGTTGTGCATTCATTTCTATTAATTCCTAACAGCTTCATTTGTTTTTGAAACTATTTCTCTTTCTTGAAGATATGTAATATTCATTAACCCTTCACCCAACGAATTGCCCGCATCCGCCTGCGTAATATGCAAATTGAGCAGTTAAAAAAATTAAATTTTTCAAAATATTTCAACAAAACCATATCATGTGACCCACCTCATTGAGCTCGTTCCAATGAAGGGTCACATGATACGGTTTTGTTGAAAGTTTTTGAAAAACTTAAAGAAGAGGCCCCAGGGGGCCTAAGGGCGCTCACCTGACATGGTAGCTTAAATATCAACCCAGAGAATTGATTTCAACAAGTTGCATCTGCTCCTCCTAAGAAAGCTTATACCAAATATCCAAAGATTCTGACCAGTGGATCTAAAAAAAAGGATTTTTAAAGAATATTCCTCATATTGAACTAAGTTATAATTCAGGTTCTCACAGGGAGCCCATATATGAACCCAGGGACTTGGCTTTAACAAACTTGAATCCCCCCCTCCCCCCCCCCCCCCCCCCCCCCCCCCCCCTCTAAGGATGCTGCATACCAAATATCAAAACATTCTGACTACTGGATCTGAAGAAGATTTTTACAGAAAATTCCTCATTTTGAACTAAATTACAATTCATGCTCCCACAATGAGCCGAAATATGGAGCTAGGGACATGGCTTGAACAAACTTGAATCTTATCCCCCTAAGGATGCTGCATAAAAAATATCAAAAGCATTCATCTGCTGGATCTGAAGAAGATTTTTAAAGAAAATTCCTCATTTTGAACCAAGTTGTCATTCGGGCTCCCAAGGGACTTGGCTTGAACAAACTTGAATCTCAGCCCCCTTAGGTTGCTGCATGCCAAATATCAAAACATTCTGACTGCTGAATCTGAAGAAGATTTTTAAAGAAAAATTCCTCATATTGATTAAGTTATAATTCGGGCTCCCACAGGGAGCAAAAATATGGACCCAGGAACTTGGCTTTAACAAACTTGAATCTCACCCCCCTAAGGATGCTGCATACCAAATATCAAAACATTCCGACTGCTGGATCTGAAGAAGAAGATTTTTAAAGAAAATTCCTCATTTTGAACTAAGTTATCATTCAGGCTCCCACAGTGAGCCCAAATATGGACCTAGGGACATGGCTTGAACAACCTTGAATCTCACCCCCCTAAGGATGCTGCATACCAAATATCAAAATATTCCGACTGCTGGATCTGAAGAAGATTTTTAAAGAAAATTCCTCATTTTGAACTAAGTTATAATTCGGTCTCCCACTGCTGTGAGCCCAAATATGAACCCAGGGACTTGGCTTGAACAAAATTGAATCTCACTCCCCTAAGCATGGTGCATACCCAATATCAAAAGATTCTGCCTGCTGGATCTTGAGAAGAAGATTTTCAAAGAAATTTGCCTGAAATGCACTAAGTTCAAATTTGGGCTCCTATACTGAGTCCAAATATAAACCCAGGGAGCCGATTTGAACAAACTTGAATCAGATCTACCCAAAAATGTTGCATACCAAATATCAAAAGATTCTGCTTGCTGGATCTGGAAAAGAAGATTTTTTAAGAAATCTGCCTGAAATGCACTAAGTTTGAATTCGGGCTCCTATACTGAGTCCAAATATAAACCCAGGGAGCCGATTTGAACAAACTTGAATCAGATCTACCCAAAAATGTTGCATACCAAATATCGAAAGATTCTGCTTGCTGGATCTGGAGAAAAAGATTTTTTAAAAATCTGTCTGAAATGCATTAAGTTCGAATTCGGGCTTCTATAGTGAGCCCAAATATGAATCCAGGGGGCTGATTTGAACAAACCTGAATCAGATCCACCCTACAATGTTGCATACCAAATATCAAAAGATTCTGCCTGCTGGATCTGGAGAAGAAGATTTTTTAATGTTCTTCCCATTGCCTACAGTGTTAAAACGTGCTGACTCAGCACTTTTTCAAAGTCCTGAAACTGTACCCTATGATAAAACCGATGGTTTCTCATTACTAAGAGTATTATGATAGAAATGCAAAGGATGCTGGACTGGTTTCTCATTACTAAGAGTATTATGATAAAAATGCAAAGGAGGCTGGACTGGTTTCTCATTACTAAGAGCAAGTGAAAGTGAAACATAACCGTATGGCTCATTGGAACAAGCTTGACAAATTCATACCCATGAGGGGTGGTCACAAGACATGGTTTTGTTGAAATTTCCCCCCCAAAATTTTCAACTGCTCAATTTGTAAATAGCATGGAAGCTGAGATGGGGGGTGGGGGGGAGGAGGAGGAATGCAGCTGACTTGTTAGGTAAAGAGTTAAGACAGGTCATTGTCAGTAACAATATACGATGACAGTAAAATTTAAGATACCTACCCCGTCCTTACATGTCTGTTTCTTGTCATTACAAAAATCACCGTCGTTCTGTTTCATGGGCTCTGGACATGAAGCCTTTGTTCCAGTATGCAAGTTAAGGATAATATTTACAAATTACAAAAATGATCCAAATCCAATGGCGATTGATTAACCCTCAGCCCACTGAAGCCAAAATACTGAAATTTCAAGTTGCAAATTTTCCCATAATGCAACTAGGAATTTAACCAATTCACTCTTCTTTGACAGATCTCAATGACTGGATTTGTTAATTTCCCTGTTGAATGATGGCAGAATTTACAGCTTAAAATTTTGCTATTTCGTCTTCAGAGTGCAAAGGCATGAAGATATCATGGACGCTATGAGTTTTTGGATGATCATTATATTGACTTGTGTAGTGAAGTAATTTGTGTTTGTCCAAATGTGAAATATGGTCTCTATGGGCATTTGGATGCCCTATTTTCCCAACCCTGATGGGTTAGTTTTAATATTTTACATTTTGTCTATTATTAGTTTCCCACTTATGATTTTTTAGAATTTGAAAAATTAAAGAAAATCTGCCATCCAAATTGGATAACAGAAGCTTTTTATTATTGTCCCATCACAGGTCTGAACAAATTAAGGCTTGATGAAAAATGCCAGTGTTGATGTTTCTGATTCTTTTAGAAAGTCTGAAGTTACATCTTCTCCTAGGCCAGCTATCCAAACGTCCCAGCTTCCCCAATGTGGAAGTTGCTACATTCAGTTCCACTTTTGGAAGCCACTGTATTCGGTTCCCCTCTGTGGAAGTCACTACATTCAGATAGCTGAACTACATCTTTTCCTAGACCATCTATCCAAACATCTCAGCTTTCCCACTGTGAAAGCCACTACATTCGGTTCCCCACTGTGGTATGTCACTACATTCAGATAGCTGAATTATATCTTCTCCTAGTCCAGCTATCCAAAAATCCCAGTTTCCCCACTGTGGAAGCCACTACATTTGGTTCCCCACTGTGGAAGCCACTACATTTGGTTCCCCACTGTGGTATGTCACTACATTCAGAGAGCTGAACTAACCCTTTTCCAAGGCCAACTATCCAAATGTCCCAGCTTCATCACTGTGGAAGCCACTACATTTGGTTCCCCACTGTGAAAGCCACTACATTCGGTTCCCCACTGTGGAAGCCACTACATTTGGTTCCCCACTATTTATTTATTATTTATTGGTGTTTAAGGTCACATACTTATGCACAATGGCTAATCATGACTATGACAGCTTTACAAGTGGAGGAAGCCGGAGTACCCAGAGAGAACCACTGAGCAACAATGAGCAGCTGCCAGCTCCTCAACATCATAACTCCGCACTGCATTCGGTTCCCCACTATGGAAGCCACGGCATTCGGTTTCCCACTGTGGAAGCCAGTTTAATCAGTACCCCACTGTGAAAGCCACTAAATTCAGATAGTTGAACTACATCTTCTCCCACTTTGACATATCTCCACTTACAACCATGAATCTTTGACATATCTCCACTTACAACCGTGAATCTTAGACATATCTCCACTTACAACCGTGAATCTTTGACATATCTCCACTTACAACCGTGAATCTTTGACATATCTCCACTTACAACCGTGAATCTTAGACATATCTCCACTTACAACCGTGAATCTTTGACATATCTCCACTTACAACCGTGAATCTTAGACATATCTCCACTTACAACCGTGAATCTTAGACATATCTCCACTTACAACCGTGAATCTTAGTTCATGTTGTATTTTCTGTACAACTCTCTTCATTCTTTTCTTCATCCACCCATTGCTTACTTATTGTCATCATTACAGAAACACCGCTTACAAACTACTCCATTATTGATGGAAACCCACTGCTTACTTATTGTCATCATTACAGAAACACCGCTTACAAACTACTCCATTATTGATGGAAACCCATTGCTTACTTATTGTCATCATTACAGAAACACCGCTTACAAACTACTCCATTATTGATGGAAACCCATTGCTTACTTATTGTCATCATTACAGAAACACCGCTTACAAACTACTCCATTATTGATGGAAACCCATTGCTTACTTATTGTCATCATTACAGAAACACCGCTTACAAACTACTCCATTATTGATGGAAACCCATTGCTTACTTATTGTCATCATTACAGAAACACCGCTTACAAACTACTCCATTATTGATGGAAACCCATTGCTTACTTATTGTCATCATTACAGAAACACTGCTTACAAACTACTCCATTATTGATGGAAACCCATTGCTTACTTATTCTCATCATTACAGAAACACTGCTTACAAACTACTCCATTATTGATGGAAACCCATTGCTTACTTATTCTCATCATTACAGAAACACCGCTTACAAACTACTCCATTATTGATGGAAACCCATTGCTTACTTATTCTCATCATTACAGAAACACCGCTTACAAACTACTCCATTATTGATGGAAACCCATTGCTTACTTATTGTCATCATTACATAAACACCGCTTACAAACTACTCCATTATTGATGGAAACCCATTGCTTACTTATTCTCATCATTACAGAAACACTGCTTACAAACTACTCCATTATTGATGGAAACCCATTGCTTACTTATTGTCATCATTACAGAAACACCGCTTACAAACTACTCCATTATTGATGGAAACCCATTGCTTACTTATTGTCATCATTACAGAAACACCGCTTACAAACTACTCCATTATTGATGCAAACCCATTGCTTACTTATTGTCATCATTACATAAACACCGCTTACAAACTACTCCATTATTGATGGAAACCCATTGCTTACTTATTCTCATCATTACAGAAACACTGCTTACAAACTACTCCATTATTGATGGAAACCCATTGCTTACTTATTGTCATCATTACAGAAACACTGCTTACAAACTACTCCATTATTGATGGAAACCCATTGCTTACTTATTCTCATCATTACAGAAACACCGCTTACAAACTACTCCATTATTGATGGAAACCCATTGCTTACTTATTCTCATCATTACAGAAACACCGCTTACAAACTACTCCATTATTGATGGAAACCCATTGCTTACTTATTGTCATCATTACAGAAACACTGCTTACAAACTACTCCATTATTGATGGAAACCCATTGCTTACTTATTGTCATTACAGAAACACTGCTTACAAACTACTCCATTATTGATGGAAACCCATTGCTTACTTATTGTCATCATTACAGAAACACTGCTTACAAACTACTCCATTATTGATGGAAACCCATTGCTTACTTATTGTCATCATTACAGAAACACTGCTTACAAACTACTCCATTATTGATGGAAACCCATTGCTTACTTATTGTCATCATTACAGAAACACCGCTTACAAACTACTCCATTATTGATGGAAACCCATTGCTTACTTATTGTCATCATTACAGAAACAGCGCTTACAAACTACTCCATTATTGATGGAAACCCATTGCTTACTTATTGTCATCATTACAGAAACACCGCTTACAAACTACTCCATTATTGATGGAAACCCATTGCTTACTTATTGTCATCATTACAGAAACACCGCTTACAAACTACTCCATTATTGATGGAAACCCATTGCTTACTTCTTATTCTCATCATTACAGAAACACTGCTTACAAACTACTCCATTATTGATGGAAACCCATTGCTTACTTATTCTCATCATTACAGAAACACCGCTTACAAACTACTCCATTATTGATGGAAACCCATTGCTTACTTATTGTCATCATTACAGAAACACTGCTTACAAACTACTCCATTATTGATGGAAACCCATTGCTTACTTATTCTCATCATTACAGAAACACCGCTTACAAACTACTCCATTATTGATGGAAACCCATTGCTTACTTATTGTCATCATTACATAAACACCGCTTACAAACTACTCCATTATTGATGGAAACCCACTGCTTACTTATTCTCATCATTACAGAAACACCGCTTACAAACTACTCCATTATTGATGGAAACCCATTGCTTACTTATTGTCATCGTTACATAAACACCGCTTACAAACTACTCCATTATTGATGGAAACCCATTGCTTACTTATTCTCATCATTACAGAAACACTGCTTACAAACTACTCCATTATTGATGGAAACCCATTGCTTACTTATTGTCATCATTACAGAAACACCGCTTACAAACTACTCCATTATTGATGGAAACCCATTGCTTACTTATTGTCATCATTACAGAAACACCGCTTACAAACTACTCCATTATTGATGCAAACCCATTGCTTACTTATTGTCATCATTACATAAACACCGCTTACAAACTACTCCATTATTGATGGAAACCCATTGCTTACTTATTCTCATCATTACAGAAACACTGCTTACAAACTACTCCATTATTGATGGAAACCCATTGCTTACTTATTGTCATCATTACAGAAACACTGCTTACAAACTACTCCATTATTGATGGAAACCCATTGCTTACTTATTCTCATCATTACAGAAACACCGCTTACAAACTACTCCATTATTGATGGAAACCCATTGCTTACTTATTCTCATCATTACAGAAACACCGCTTACAAACTACTCCATTATTGATGGAAACCCATTGCTTACTTATTGTCATCATTACAGAAACACTGCTTACAAACTACTCCATTATTGATGGAAACCCATTGCTTACTTATTGTCATTACAGAAACACTGCTTACAAACTACTCCATTATTGATGGAAACCCATTGCTTACTTATTGTCATCATTACAGAAACACTGCTTACAAACTACTCCATTATTGATGGAAACCCATTGCTTACTTATTGTCATCATTACAGAAACACTGCTTACAAACTACTCCATTATTGATGGAAACCCATTGCTTACTTATTGTCATCATTACAGAAACACCGCTTACAAACTACTCCATTATTGATGGAAACCCATTGCTTACTTATTGTCATCATTACAGAAACATCGCTTACAAACTACTCCATTATTGATGGAAACCCATTGCTTACTTATTGTCATCATTACAGAAACACCGCTTACAAACTACTCCATTATTGATGGAAACCCATTGCTTACTTATTGTCATCATTACAGAAACACCGCTTACAAACTACTCCATTATTGATGGAAACCCATTGCTTACTTCTTATTCTCATCATTACAGAAACACTGCTTACAAACTACTCCATTATTGATGGAAACCCATTGCTTACTTATTCTCATCATTACAGAAACACCGCTTACAAACTACTCCATTATTGATGGAAACCCATTGCTTACTTATTGTCATCATTACAGAAACACTGCTTACAAACTACTCCATTATTGATGGAAACCCATTGCTTACTTATTCTCATCATTACAGAAACACCGCTTACAAACTACTCCATTATTGATGGAAACCCATTGCTTACTTATTGTCATCATTACAGAAACACTGCTTACAAACTACTCCATTATTGATGGAAACCCATTGCTTACTTATTCTCATCATTACAGAAACACCGCTTACAAACTACTCCATTATTGATGGAAACCCATTGCTTACTTCTTATTCTCACCATTACAGAAACACTGCTTACAAACTACTCCATTATTGATGGAAACCCATTGCTTACTTATTCTCATCATTACAGAAACACCGCTTACAAACTACTCCATTATTGATGGAAACCCATTGCTTACTTATTGTCATCATTACAGAAACACTGCTTACAAACTACTCCATTATTGATGGAAACCCATTGCTTACTTATTCTCATCATTACAGAAACACCGCTTACAAACTACTCCATTATTGATGGAAACCCATTGCTTACTTCTTATTCTCATCATTACAGAAACACTGCTTACAAACTACTCCATTATTGATGGAAACCCATTGCTTACTTATTGTCATCATTACAGAAACACCGCTTACAAACTACTCCATTATTCATGAAAGGAAAATCATATTTAATAAATATCACATTTTATGATATGACCAAGCCAGAAAATAAGCAGACTGTCACCTGCAAAATGAGGTCCCCATAGGGTGAATTTAGTGATACTACCCTGCACAGCAGGGTAGCATCATTAAATTTACCCTCTGTGAACCTCAATCTGAATTAGGGTCTCAAAACTAAACAGAAAGAGGTACCCAGAGAATAAATAGGCCCACTGTGTGGGATAGCATCATCAAATTCACCCTCTGGGGACATCATTTTGCAAATGTCAGACTGCTTATTTGCAGGCCTGAATATGACTGGCATTTTTCTCCTCCAAAAAACATTACTGACTAATAAAACTAAGTTACTAATCCCACACAAGCAGGGTTAGCTACAAGTTACTAATCCCAAACAAGCAGGGTTAGCTCCAAGTTACTAATCCCACACAAGCAGGGTTAGCCCCAAGTTACTAATCCCACACAAGCAGGGTTAGCTCCAAGTTACTAATCCCAAACAAGCAGGGTTAGCTCCAAGTTACTAATCCCACACAAGCAGAGTTAGCTCCAAGTTACTAATCCCAAACAAGCAGGGTTAGCTCCAAGTTACAAATCCCACACAAGCAAGGTTAGTTCCAAGTTACAAATCCCCACACATGCAGGGTTAGTTCCAAGTTACTAATCCCACACAAGCAGGGTTAGCTCCAAGTTACAAATCCCACACAAGCAAGGTTAGATCCAAGTTACTAATCCCACACAGGCAAGGTTAGTTCCAAGTTACTAATCCCACACAAGTGGGGTTAGCTCCAAGTTACTAATCCCACACAAGCAGGGTTAGCTCCAAGTTACTAATCCCACAAAAGCAAGGTTAGATCCAAGTTACTAATCCCCACACATGCAGGGTTAGTTCCAAGATACTATTCCCACACAGGCAGGGTTAGCTCCAAGTTACTAATCCCACACAAACAGGGTTAGCTCCAAGTTACTAATCCCACACAAACAGGGTTAGCTACAAGTTACTAATACCGAACAAGCAGGGTTAGCTCCAAGTTATAAATCCCACACAAGCAAGGTTAGTTCCAAGTTACTAATCCCACACAGGCAGGGTTAGCTCCCAAGTTACAAATCCCACACAAGCAAGGTTAGAGCAAAGTTACTAGTCCCACACAAGCAAGGTTAGTTCCAAGTTACTAATCCCACACAAGCAGGGTTAGCTCCAAGTTACTAGCCCCACACAACCAAGGTGGGTTCGAAGTTACTAATCCCACACAAGCAGGGTTGGCTCCAAGTTACAAATCCCACACAAGCAAGGTTAGATCCAAGTTACTAATCCTACACAAACAAGGTTAGATCCAAGTTACAAATCCCACACAAGCAAGGTTAGATCCAAGTTACTAATCCTACACAAACAAGGTTAGATCCAAGTTACAAATCCCACACAAGCAGGGTTAGCTCCAAGTTACAAATCCCACACAAGCAAGGTTAGATCCAAGTTACTAATCCTACACAAACAAGGTTAGATCCAAGTTACAAATCCCACACAAGCAGGATTAGCTCCAAGTTACAAATCCCACACAAGCAAGGTTAGATCCAAGTTACAAATCTCACAGAAGCAAGGTTAGATCCAAGTTACTAATCCCACACTGGCAGGGTTAGATCCAAAATACTAATCCCAAACAAGCAGGGTTAGCTCCAAGTTACAAATCCCACACAAGCAGGGTTAGTTTCAAGTTACTAATCCCACACAAGCAGGGTTAGCTCCAAGTTACAAATCTCACAGAAGCAAGGTTAGATCCAAGTTACTAATCCCACACTGGCAGGGTTAGATCCAAGTCACTAATCCCATACAAGCAGGATTAGCTCCAAAATACTAATCCCAAACAAGCAGGGTTAGCTTCAAGTGCAATATTCTATTAACAGCATGCAGACAATAAATATCATAAATTCAAGATGTACATCCTCTGCATGACATAAGTCGTTAATTTTCAACCCCCTCCCTACACAGAAATTGAAGAATTATCAAAACCTTCAATGATCATTATCTTTTGTAAATATTTCTGGCTATTCCAGGATTTTAAGATCGCCTAATAACCTCCTTGCTATATCTTTCTGAGTCGAAACGATAGGTGAAAGAATGTTCTTTCATCAAATTTGTCCTAGCCTGCATCAAAGATACAACTTTGAGATGTGTCAAAGTGGAATTAGTTAGGAGTCATGTTTTGATATAAAATTTCTGAACCCAGTTCGCTAAAACCAATCTAAGAGTCTCAAATCAATTTTAGTGAATGATATATAGCAATTCATATCAAATCGTGATGAATTTGAATTCTTTTTATCACATAATATGTAATTTTACCTTTTAGATACTGCAACACGTATAAAGTGGCCTACGCACACAAAAAAAATCGCTGACCAAATTTTTTTTAATATTCGCTTCGAAAACATTGCTTATATCTCCTTATTGGAATGAGGGCATGGAACATGTTTCAATGAGGGGGGTAATAAGCATTGTTTTGGAGGCAACACCCTCCTCCCTCACCTCATTTTTATCAAGTGATTCCGGTAAATTTTTTTTTGCAAATGTCTTTTATTCGTATAAGGTAAACAGTTAATGAAATACAAGAAACGGCAACGCAAAGCATGTGAAACTGCCCGCAACATACAAAAGATTTTCTTAGTCAAAAGAGTGAAAACGACCCTTAACTCTGGAAAAAATGTGTGGAAGAAACTTCTGCTAAACAGGTGTCGTTCCCCCATGATGTTCTATCACAACACCAAATATCATTCAAATCGGAGAAGCAGTGGCTGAGATACAAGGGAAAACGTTGGTATGGATGAATGGATGGACAGACAGATGGTCGGAGGTTTCCACAAGTTGCCCTTTCGACTTTTCAAGTCGGAGGCATACTAAGAGATGATTAACCCTCTGCTGATGTCAAAATAGCAAAATTTTTAATAATGCAGTCTGATATTTAACCCTTTACCTAACATGAAAAGTAGACGACACTTGCAAAAAAATTTCTTGAATAACTAATTTTTTTTCATTTTTTGTCTCAAAAACATAGGTTATGACCCCTCAATGGAACGAGCACGACGAGCGATTTTTGAGAATAGCGCTGGCCAGTTTTGGCCGTTACATTGGGTAAAGGGTTAACCAAATTTTCCTTGTTTGACAGAGCTCAGTGAGCTCTCAAACAAACTATACAGGTAATTGATTAGGCAAAAAAAAAAAAGGGTTCTGGTTCTCAGGCACCGCCGCATTGGAAAAACACCCCCTGTATTGGTTTTATGGAGGTTCGAGATTTTCCCAAAAGTAAACAATGCACCGCCAATCTCAGACGTTCAGAGCAGTATAACAAAAATACCATATATGTCCGTGTATACATCGCCCCCATGTATAAGTCGCACCCCCAACTCATACTTGGAATTCCTCCCTTTTGCCTAAACCTCATGTATAGGTCACACAACCATTTTCAAGTATATGCAGTCAACAAGAATTAGTTGCAAGTTTATACGTTTTGCCAATTTGGGATGCAACGGAAATAGGTAAGTTTTCACGAGTTACCATGTGTTGAATAAGATAAAAGAATAAAGGAAAATTATTATTAAAGATTTTAAACATACCTGCATTTTGTTTTTTGTTGATTATCACCCCAATGTCTTCATCCCTGTCAAGAAAATCCAACATTCGTTTGTGCCGGAGACTTCATAGTTTCAGAATCAGAGCACCATTTGCACCATAACCTGTGCAGTTGTCGTGTTTATGTTGGTTTTTCCAAAGCGTCACAGGAAAAACCAATATAAATACAACAACTGCGCAGGTTACAGTGCAAATTGTTGTCCTACATAAGCATTGTTCTTGATATAAACTGAGGTAAAACGAACAGTAAAAACCCTCCCAACTTGCTATAACACGCCAAGTACGATTACATTAATATGTCGATGCACAACTGAACTTAATCTGTAGCTTCCCACATTTCCCCCCCCCCCTCCGCACCCTGGAGCGGGGTCCCCTGGACCTGTCCATTGTACTTCTTAGGGGGTGAGCCGCCACTGCAATTGACAAGCATTATTTATTTATTGGTGTTTAAGGTCACATATTTCTGCACAATGGCTAACCATGACCGTGACAGTTTTACGGGTGGAGGAAGCCGGAGTACCCAGAGAGAACCACCGTGCAATGGCGAGCAACTGTCAGCTCCCCAACATACCAACTCCACACAAGCAGGGTTAGCTTTGGTTGAAGACAGCTGCACCATTGATGTGCAGTACGCCTTAGTACACAACGTCACCGTGGCCTCTTGACATGCATTAAATAGTTGCCTTATGCATTGAAACATCTATTAAATGGTCTATCAATAATGTTACAATCACATTATTTTACCACAAGGGCGAATACAGTCATCAGCACACTTGGTATGCGCCTTTGCCCTACCCCCCTCTCTGCCCCCACCCCTATTTTCTCCCGGAGACGGGTTGTGCATTGTGGATATCTGCTTCGGGTGCGAGGTAATCGCATCTTTTAGGATTAAATTTGGTTGACAATACACTCTGGCCAAATTGGGCCTAGGTGCGGCACCACCTTCCCCCCGGCCCAACCCTCACAGCTTTTAGTAAAGTCCTTCATCCGCCAATGAACCAAATGTTTGAAGCGGCATTGGGACATATAAACAGCTCACCAGAAGCATATTAAAAAGTGTATTTTTGTACTGTTGAAAGGTAACTAAAGTAAGGGAGGTAATCAAATTAATTATCGAAGAACTCTCTTTTTTTCATGCAGTGGAAATTACTGACAGTGCTTTACACCTAATGTGACTCCTCCCATCCCTCCCATATGTCTCACCAAATTTAATTTACTTCGTTCCATGGCTGATTTTAAATAATTTTTAGTGATCTCTGACTTTGATATCATAAACTTTTTTTAAAGTCTTTATAAAGATCACGCAGACCACCATTTCAGTGTCATTAAGCTCACAAGTCACGACAACAGAACAAACTTTTTCACTTCAAGTGAAGTTTAAGACGCCAGTATTGCAGTACCTCTGGTGGATTGCTGGTTTGGGGTTCCAGCCTTAAAACGTCCCCCGTGCCGTCACTTAACCGTGACTCAGTTTATTCTTTTTGTATCTTGTCTATCTTAAAATACAATTCCAAAGGTCCATTGTGGGTATTGTGAGGCTATGTGAATAGGGTATACTTGGAGTGGTGAAAAAAATAAAAAAAATAAAAACCGCCCTCCCTCACTGAATTTGGAAAACCAATTGCCCGAGAACCAAAACATTTTTTTATTTTTGTTGGACTTAACGTCATACTTAAACAAGAGAAAAACAGAGTGATGGGAGAAACTTCTGTTGTTCTACCAGAGAACCAGGTGTTTATTCTACTTCTGAAACCAACTCATTAACAATGTTACGATGTCGCTTCTAACACAACATGTTTATTAGATGTGATGGGAACAAGATTTCCATAATAAGCTAAGTAATGGTGATTTGTGATAAAAGGATATTCACAATAAGAAGAAGCAGTACAATCAGATTTATATCTACACTCTAGTTTAGGAGATAATGGTACGAGCTTGCACTCTTCACTACAGCATGGACCAGCAGTTGGACTGAAAATAAAAAAAAATTAAAAAAATAAGAAAAAAAAATATTTAGATAACATTCCAGAATACAGTGAAGAGCCTAAAATTCATGTAAGAATCAGTCATTAAAAGACTTGAAAATTCTATTCACATAATAAGGTAACATTTTGACTCAGCAATGGTGTATAGTCTAAGTCTTGGCTTCCAAAACTTCACTAGAAACCATGGCCAAAGACCGATAACTACAATCAAAGAGGCCATTCATGTTTGAACACATGTGTTACATGTAAGACAATAAACTCACCCAAATTGGAGCCACATGTTGTCCCTTAATGGCTAAACTGTCAGTGGAATATGTACTGTTTGGACTCACAAGGGTTGGACACAACTCTCAATTACCTAAGAATTGAAAATTGATTCCTACAACAGTTGTTTGCAAGAAGCACAATCAATTCTCGCAAATTGTGACAAGTGATTTGTATACTTGGTGGGAAGTTAAAATGAGTTTTAGTGCCGAGATGAACATTCAAATTTGAACAAAAGACATTCAAATATTCATCCACTACCCCCACTTTCTGCTGAATAGCTATCAGCTATGAATGGCCTCTCAGGGAAGCAAAACAGGGCTTAACCCTTTACCCAACGCAGACAATATCAAAATTTATTAAATTAAATATCGTCTAATGTTTTTCGAAAAATTTCAACAAAACCATATCATGTGACCCCTCATTGGAACGAGCTCGTTCCAATGAGGGGGTCACATGATATGGTTTTGTTGAAATTTTTCGAAAAATAATATTTTTTCAGCTGCTGAATCTGCATATTACATGGGTGGATGCAGGGGATTCATTGGGTAAAGGGTTAAAATTCATGCGAGAATCAGATTCGATTCTCGGAAATGATTCCTGCAAAGAAAACAATGAGAATCAAATTTGATTCTTGCAAAATGTTCATTTTGAAATTGGCCTTAACTTTAGACTTGGGAAGGGGGGGGGGGAGGGGGTGTTATCTTTTGCTTGCCATAGTAAGATAACACTGGGCCTTAGCAGTGGTGTCTAGTAAAGTTTTGGCTGCCTAAACAACCAGCCAAGACTTCCCTAGAAAGCACCTAAACACCCAGCCAAGACTTCACTAGAAACCGCCTAAACAGTCAGCCAAGACTTCCTTAGAAACCGCCTAAACAGCCAGCAAAGACTTCACCAGAAACCGCCTAAACAGCCAGCCAAGACTTCTCTAGAAACCACCTAAACAACCAGCCAAGACTTCCCTAGAAACCGCCTAAACAGCCAGCGAAGACTTCACCAGAAACCGCCTAAACAGCCAGCCATGACTTCCCTAAAAAGCTCCTAAACAGCCAGCCAAGACTTTCCTAGAAACCACCTAAACAGCCAGCCAAGACTTCCCTAGAAACCACCTAAACAGCCAGCAAAGACTTCACTAGAAACCACCTAAACAACCAGCCAAGACTTCCCTAGAAACCACCTAAACAGCCAGCCATGACTTCCCTAGAAACCACCTAAACAGCCAGCAAAGACTTCACTAGAAGCCACAGCTAAGGAACTGTAACTACAAACAGCAAGTACAAACAGCAAGACCATCAAAATCAAGTATGAAGTAACAGTGTTCTTCAGAGATATATATAAGGCAAGAAAATCAACAAAAGTGGGACTAGGCCCTCATGGGTTTAATCTCTGGCCAATATATACAGTATATGGAGAGTGGATTGTAACTAAATCACCTGAGGAGTGGAGTTATCACCCAAAGTATCACTTTCAAATTCTGTACATGTAAACAAAAATACAACCAATGTTTCAGCCAATGGACCTCTGGGTATAACTGGCTGGAACTTTGCTTGTGTTGGTTATGCTTTGCAACAAATTTGCAATTATTGCTTGGGTGGAATCTCCACTCTGCAGGTGATGTGGTGATTATACATTCTGCATGTACTGTAAATATGAGGTTTGATTTTATGAGAATGTACTGGTTGTACTCACAAGGGTATAAGAATATTCTTATTTATTATACACTAAATGATAGATTATCGAAGAAATTGCAGAAAGATAGAAATCATATCCCCTACTGTGAAGATATAGAAATTTTCTCTTTCACAGTTTCAATCAAAATGGCGGCTTTCAAAGCATCACTTCAAGGTGCATACAAGTCAAATTATCACTGGAAATGATAAATTTGTTCTAGAAACGTATAAAGAAAAGAAAATTTAGTGTTTTTGAGTGGATACCAATCATTTCCAGCAATAATTGATGCATGAAACCTGCGAGTCCAAACATGGCCTGAAAGTCTGTAATATAAGTTTTTGGTTTGGTACGTCCTTTGAAAAAACCAAAAACTTATATTACAGACTTTCAGGCCATGTTTGGACTAGAAACCCGCCACCTGAATCAGATCGCAAGACACTATCTGTTCCGAGTATTGATCACATCACTTCCGCGTATCAATGCACTGTTTACTTTCATGCATCAATTCATGGTTGAAACGAGTGGAATTATCGGATTCTTACAAAAAATTAAAATAAAAAGAAAATCTAGTGTTTTTGAGTGGATACTGAAAATTATCCCACTTGTGATCGAGACAAATGGATATTTACACTCACGCAAGCACTCGCGAAAAATAAAAATTTCTATCAGACACTCATGCGATAATTTTTGGCATCCACTCAAAAACACTAGACATCCTCTGTATTCTTAATTTTTTAAAAACAGAAAATAGATTCTCATAGCAGGAGTTAGCGAGAATTAAAACTGATTCTTGAAATTGGAACAGATTTTAAGTGCAGGCAAAAAAGATTACCCGCGTTGTGTTCTGTATTTATACCGCAATTAAACTTAAATACTTTACCCGCGTTGTGTTCTGTATTTATACCACAATTA
The DNA here is from genome assembly GCA_031216915.1 of Pictodentalium vernedei. Classification (NCBI taxonomy): domain Eukaryota; kingdom Metazoa; phylum Mollusca; class Scaphopoda; order Dentaliida; family Dentaliidae; genus Pictodentalium; species Pictodentalium vernedei. The sequence goes on along the minus strand of CM062292.1, from coordinate 485,108,103 downwards.
AACTTAAATACTGTACCCGCGTTGTGTTCTGTATTTATACCACAATTAAAACTTAAATACTTTACCCGCATTGTGTTCTGTATTTACACCACAATTAAACTTGAATACTTTACCCGCGTTGTGTTCTGTATTTATACCACAATTAAAACTTAAATACTTTACCCGCGTTGTGTTCTGTATTTATACCACAATTAAACTTAAATACTTTACCCACGTTGTGTTCTGTATTTATACCACAATTAAACTTAAATACTGTACCCGCGTTGTGTTCTGTATTTACACCACAATTAAAACTTAAATACTTTACCCGCGTTGTGTTCTGTATTTACACCACAATTAAACTTAAATACTTTACCCGCATTGTGTTCTGTATTTATACCACACTTAAACTTAAATACTTTACCCACATTGTGTTCTGTATTTATACCACAATTAAACTAAAATACTTTAGCCGCATTGTGTTCTGTATTTATACCACAATTAAACTTAAATACTTTACCCGCATTGTGTTCTGTATTTATACCACAATTAAACTTAAATACTTTACTCGCGTTGTGTTCTGTACTTATACCACAATTAAACTTAAATACTTTACCCACGTTGCGTTCTGTATTTATACCACAATTAAACTTAAATACTGTACCCGCGTTGTGTTCTGTATTTATACCACAATTAAAACTTAAATACTTTACCCGCATTGTGTTCTGTATTTACACCACAATTAAACTTAAATACTTTACCCGCGTTGTGTTCTGTATTTATACCACAATTAAAACTTAAATACTTTACCCGCGTTGTGTTCTGTATTTATACCACAATTAAACTTAAATACTTTACCCACGTTGTGTTCTGTATTTATACCACAATTAAACTTAAATACTGTACCCGCGTTGTGTTCTGTATTTACACCACAATTAAAACTTAAATACTTTACCCGCGTTGTGTTCTGTATTTATACCACAATTAAACTTAAATACTTTACCCGCATTGTGTTCTGTATTTATACCACACTTAAACTTAAATACTTTACCCACATTGTGTTCTGTATTTATACCACAATTAAACTAAAATACTTTAGCCGCATTGTGTTCTGTATTTATACCACAATTAAACTTAAATACTTTACCCGCATTGTGTTCTGTATTTATACCACAATTAAACTTAAATACTTTACCCGTGTTGTGTTCTGTATTTATACCGCAATTAAACTTAAATACTTTACCCGTGTTGTGTTCTGTATTTATACCACAATTAAACTTGTACTTTACCTGCGTTATGTTCTGTATTTATACTACAATTAAACTTAAATACTGTACCCGCATTGTGTTCTGTATTTATACCACAATTAAACGTAAATACTTTACCCGCGTTGTGTTCTGTATTTATACCACAATTAAACTTAAATACTGTACCTGTGTTGTGTTCTGTATTTATACCACAATTAAACTTGTACTTTACCTGCGTTGTGTTCTGTATTTATTCCACAATTAACTTAAATACTTTACCCGCGTTGTGTTCTGTATTTATACTACAATTAAACTTAAATACTTTACCCGCGTTGTGTTCTGTATTTATACCACAATTAAACTTGTACTTTACCCGCGTTGTGTTCTGTATTTATACCACAATTAAACTTGTACTTTATCCGCATTGTGTTCTGTATTTATACCACAATTAAACTTATACTTTACCCGCATTGTGTTCTGTATTTATACCACAATTAAACTTAAATACTTTACCCGCGTTGTGTTCTGTATTTATACCACAATTAAACTTAAATACTTTACCCGCATTGTGTTCTGTATTTATACCACAATTAAACTTGTACTTTACCCGCATTGTGTTCTGTATTTATACCACAATTAAACTTAAATACTTTACCCACGTTTGTTCTGTATTTATACCACAATTAAACTTAAATACTTTACCTGCATTGTGTTCTGTATTTATACCACAATTAAACTTGTACTTTACCTGCGTTTTACCCGTGTTGTGTTCTGTATTTATACCACAATTAAACTTGTACTTTACCCGCGTTGTGTTCTGTATTTATACTACAATTAAACTTAAATACTGTACCTGCATTGTATTCTGTATTTATACCACACTTAAACTTAAATACTTTACCCGCGTTGTGTTCTGTATTTATACCACAATTAAACTTAAATACTTTACCCGCGTTGTGTTCTGTATTTATACCACAATTAAACTTAAATACTGTACCCGTGTTGTGTTCTGTATTTATACCACAATTAAACTTGTACTTTACCCGCGTTGTGAGCTGTATTTATTCCACAATTAAACTTAAATACTTTACCCGCGTTGTGTTCTGTATTTATACTACAATTAAACTTAAATACTCTACCCGCGTTGTGTTCTGTATTTATACCACAATTAAACTTGCACTTTACCCGCGTTGTGTTCTGTATTTATACCACAATTAAACTTGTACTTTACCCGCATTTTGTTCTGTATTTATACCACAATTAAACTTATACTTTACCCGTGTTGTGTTCTGTGTTACTTTACCCGCATTGTGTTCTGTATTTATACCACAATTAAACTTAAATACTTTACCCGCGTTGTGTTCTGTATTTATACCACAATTAAACTTAAAATACTTTACCTGCATTGTGTTCTGTATTTATACCACAATTAAACTTGTACTTTACCTGCATTGTGTTCTGTATTTATACCACAATTAAACTTGTACTGTACCCGCGTTGTGTTCTGTATTTAAACCACAATTAAACTTGTACTTTACCCGCGTTGTGTTCTGTATTTATTCCACAATTAAACTTAAATACTTTACCCGCGTTGTGTTCTGTATTTATACTACAATTAAACTTAAATACTTTACTCGCGTTGTGTTCTGTATTTATACCACAATTAAACTTGTACTTTACCCGCATTGTTTTCTGTATTTATACCACAATTAAACTTGTACTTTACCCGCATTGTGTTCTGTATTTATACCACAATTAAACTTATACTTTACCCGCGTTGTGTTCTGTATTTATACCACAATTAAACTTAAATACTTTACCCACATTGTGTTCTGTATTTATACCACAATTAAACTTAAATACTTTACCTGCGTTGTTTTCTGTATTTATACCACAATTAAACTTAAATACTTCACCCACATTGTGTTCTGTATTTATACCACAATTAAACTAAAATACTTTAGCCGCATTGTGTTCTGTATTTATACCACAATTAAACTTAAATACTTTACCCGCATTGTGTTCTGTATTTATACCACAATTAAACTTAAATACTTTACCCGTGTTGTGTTCTGTATTTATACCGCAATTAAACTTAAATACTTTACCCGTGTTGTGTTCTGTATTTATACCACAATTAAACTTGTACTTTACCTGCGTTATGTTCTGTATTTATACTACAATTAAACTTAAATACTGTACCCGCATTGTGTTCTGTATTTATACCACAATTAAACGTAAATACTTTACCCGCGTTGTGTTCTGTATTTATACCACAATTAAACTTAAATACTGTACCTGTGTTGTGTTCTGTATTTATACCACAATTAAACTTGTACTTTACCTGCGTTGTGTTCTGTATTTATTCCACAATTAACTTAAATACTTTACCCGCGTTGTGTTCTGTATTTATACTACAATTAAACTTAAATACTTTACCCGCGTTGTGTTCTGTATTTATACCACAATTAAACTTGTACTTTACCCGCGTTGTGTTCTGTATTTATACCACAATTAAACTTGTACTTTATCCGCATTGTGTTCTGTATTTATACCACAATTAAACTTATACTTTACCCGCATTGTGTTCTGTATTTATACCACAATTAAACTTAAATACTTTACCCGCGTTGTGTTCTGTATTTATACCACAATTAAACTTAAATACTTTACCCGCATTGTGTTCTGTATTTATACCACAATTAAACTTGTACTTTACCCGCATTGTGTTCTGTATTTATACCACAATTAAACTTAAATACTTTACCCACGTTTGTTCTGTATTTATACCACAATTAAACTTAAATACTTTACCTGCATTGTGTTCTGTATTTATACCACAATTAAACTTGTACTTTACCTGCGTTTTACCCGTGTTGTGTTCTGTATTTATACCACAATTAAACTTGTACTTTACCCGCGTTGTGTTCTGTATTTATACTACAATTAAACTTAAATACTGTACCTGCATTGTATTCTGTATTTATACCACACTTAAACTTAAATACTTTACCCGCGTTGTGTTCTGTATTTATACCACAATTAAACTTAAATACTTTACCCGCGTTGTGTTCTGTATTTATACCACAATTAAACTTAAATACTGTACCCGTGTTGTGTTCTGTATTTATACCACAATTAAACTTGTACTTTACCCGCGTTGTGAGCTGTATTTATTCCACAATTAAACTTAAATACTTTACCCGCGTTGTGTTCTGTATTTATACTACAATTAAACTTAAATACTCTACCCGCGTTGTGTTCTGTATTTATACCACAATTAAACTTGCACTTTACCCGCGTTGTGTTCTGTATTTATACCACAATTAAACTTGTACTTTACCCGCATTTTGTTCTGTATTTATACCACAATTAAACTTATACTTTACCCGTGTTGTGTTCTGTGTTACTTTACCCGCATTGTGTTCTGTATTTATACCACAATTAAACTTAAATACTTTACCCGCGTTGTGTTCTGTATTTATACCACAATTAAACTTAAAATACTTTACCTGCATTGTGTTCTGTATTTATACCACAATTAAACTTGTACTTTACCTGCATTGTGTTCTGTATTTATACCACAATTAAACTTGTACTGTACCCGCGTTGTGTTCTGTATTTAAACCACAATTAAACTTGTACTTTACCCGCGTTGTGTTCTGTATTTATTCCACAATTAAACTTAAATACTTTACCCGCGTTGTGTTCTGTATTTATACTACAATTAAACTTAAATACTTTACTCGCGTTGTGTTCTGTATTTATACCACAATTAAACTTGTACTTTACCCGCATTGTTTTCTGTATTTATACCACAATTAAACTTGTACTTTACCCGCATTGTGTTCTGTATTTATACCACAATTAAACTTATACTTTACCCGCGTTGTGTTCTGTATTTATACCACAATTAAACTTAAATACTTTACCCACGTTGTGTTCTGTATTTATACCACAATTAAACTTAAATACTTTACCCACATTGTGTTCTGTATTTATACCACAATTAAACTTAAATACTTTACCTGCGTTGTTTTCTGTATTTATACCACAATTAAACTTAAATACTTCACCCGCATTGTGTTCTGTATTTATACCACAATTAAACTTAAATGCTTTACCCGCGTTGTGTTCTGTATTTATACCACAATTAAACTTGTACTTTTCCCACGTTGTGTTCTGTATTTATACCACAATTAAACTTGTACATTATCCGCATTGTATTCTGTATTTATACCACAATTAAACTTAAACACTTTACCCGCGTTGTGTTCTGTATTTATACCACAATTAAACTTGAATACTTTACCTGCGTTGTGTTCTGTATTTATACCAGAATTAAACTTAAATACTGTACCTGCGTTGTGTTCTGTATTTATACCAGAATTAAACTTAAATACTTTACCTGCGTTGTGTTCTGTATTTATACCACAATTAAACTTGTACTTTACTCGCGTTGTGTTCTGTATTTATACCACAATTAAACTTAAATACTTTACCCGGATTGTGTTCTGTATTTATACCGCAATTAAACTTAAATACTTTGCCCGTGTTGTGTTCTGTATTTATACCACAATTAAACTTAAATACTTTACCTGCATTGTGTTCTGTATTTATACCACAATTAAACTTAAATACTTTACCCACGTTGTGTTCTGTATTTATACCACAATTAAACTTAAATACTTTACCTGCATTGTGTTCTGTATTTATACCACAATTAAACTTGTACTTTACCCGCATTGTGTTCTGTATTTATTCCACAATTAAACCTGTACTTTACCCGTGTTGTGTTCTGTATTTATACCACAATTAAACTTAAATACTGTACCCGCGTTGTGTTCTGTATTTACACCACAATTAAAACTTAAATACTTTACCCGCGTTGTGTTCTGTATTTATACCACAATTAAACTTAAATACTTTACCCGCATTGTGTTCTGTATTTATACCACACTTAAACTTAAATACTTTACCCACATTGTGTTCTGTATTTATACCACAATTAAACTTGTACTTTACCTGCGTTGTGTTCTGTATTTATACCACAATTAAACTTGTACTTTACCCGCATTGTGTTCTGTATTTATACCACAATTAAACTTGTACTTTACCCGCATTGTGTTCTGTATTTATACCACAATTAAACTTATACTTTACCCACGTTGTGTTCTGTATTTATACCACAATTAAACTTGAATACTTTACCCGCGTTGAGTTCTGTATTTATACCACAATTAAACTTAAATACTTTACCTGCGTTGTGTTCTGTATTTATACCACAATTAAACTTAAATACTTCACCCGCATTGTGTTCTGTATTTATACCACAATTAAACTTAAATGCTTTACCCGCGTTGTGTTCTGTACTTACACCACAATTAAACTTGTACTGTACCCACGTTGTGTTCTGTATTTATACCACAATTAAACTTGTTCTTTACCCGCATTGTATTCTGTATTTATACCACAATTAAACTTAAACACTTTACCCGCGTTGTGTTCTGTATTTATACCACAATTAAACTTAAATACTTTACCTGCGTTGTGTTCTGTATTTATACCAGAATTAAACTTAAATACTGTACCCGCGTTGTGTTCTGTATTTATACCAGAATTAAACTTAAATACTTTACCTGCGTTGTGTTCTGTATTTATACCACAATTAAACTTGTACTTTACTCGCATTGTGTTCTGTATTTATACCACAATTAAACTTAAATACTTTACCTGCATTGTGTTCTGTATTTATACCACAATTAAACTTGTACTTTACCCGCATTGTGTTCTGTATTTATTCCACAATTAAACCTGTACTTTACCCGTGTTGTGTTCTGTATTTATACCACAATTAAACTTAAATACTTTACCTGCATTGTGTTCTGTATTTATACCACAATTAAACTTGTACTTTACCCGTGTTGTGTTCTGTATTTATACCACAATTAAACTTGTCCTTTACCCACGTTGTGTTCAGTATTTATACCACAATTAAACTTAAATACTTTACCTGCATTGTGTTCTGTATTTATTCCACAATTAAACTTGTACTTTACCTGCGTTGTGTTCTGTATTTATACCATAATTAAACTTAAATACTTTACCTGCGTTGTGTTCTGTATTTATACCACAATTAAACTTAAATTCTTTACCCGCATTGTTTTCTGTATTTATACCACAATTAAACTTAAATTCTTTACCCGCATTGTGTTCTGTATTTATCCGCAATTAAACTTGTACTTTACCCGCGTTGTGTTCTGTATTTATATACCACAATTAAACTTAAATTCTTTACCCGCATTGTGTTCTGTATTTATACCACAATTAAACTTGTACTTTACCCGCGTTGTGTTCTGTATTTATATACCACAATTAAACTTAAATCCTTTACCCGCGTTGTGTTCTGTATATATACCACAATTAAACTTAAATTCATTACCTGCATTGTGTTCTGTATTTATTCCACAATTAAACTTGTACTTTACCCGCGTTGTGTTCTGTATTTATATAACAATTAAACTTAAATTCTTTACCCACATTGTGTTCTGTATTATACCACAATTAAACTTAAATTCTTTACCCGCATTGTGTTCTGTATATATATACCACAATTAAACTTAAATTCTTTACCTGCATTATGTTCTGTATATATATACCACAATTAAACTTAAATTCTTTACCAGCATTGTGTTCTGTATATATATAGCACAATTAAACTTAAATTCTTTACCCGCATTGTGTTCTGTATTTAAACCAAAATTAAACTTAAATTCTTTACCCGCATTGTGTTCTGTATTTATACCACAATTAAACTTAAATTCTTTACCCGCATTGTGTTCTGTATTTATACCACAATTAAACTTGTACTTTACCCGTGTTGTGTTCTGTATTTATACAACAATTAAACTTAAATACTTTACCCGCGTTGTGTTCTGTATTTATACAACAATTAAACTTGTACAAACTTGTACTTTACCCACATTGTGCTCTATATATATATACAATTAAACTTAAATTCTTTACCCTCATTGTGTTCTGTATATATATACCACAATTAAACTTAAATTCTTTACCCGCATTGTGTTCTGTTTATATATACCACAATTAAACTTAAATTCTTTACCCGCATTGTGTTCTGTATATATATACCACAATTAAACTTAAATTCTTTACCCGCATTGTGTTCTGTATATATATACCAAAATTAAACTTAAATTCTTTACCCGCATTGTGTTCTGTATTTATACCAAAATTAAACTTAAATCCTTTACCCGCATTGTGTTCTGTATTTATACCACAATTAAACTTGAATTCTTTACCCGCGTTGTGTTCTGTACTTATACCACAATTAAACTTAAATGCTTTACCCGCATTGTGTTCTGTATTTATACCACAATTAATCTTAAATTCTTTACCCGCATTGTGTTCTGTATTTATACCACAATTAAACTTAAATTCTTTACCCGCGTTGTGTTCTGTATTTATACCAAAATTAAACTTAAATACTGTACCTGCGTTGTGTTCTGTATTTATACCACAATTAAACTTAAATACTTTACCCGTGTTGTGTTCTGTATTTATACCCCAATTAAACTTAAATTCTTTTCCCGCGTTGTGTTCTGTATTTATATTGATTGTTGTCCCTTATACTTTACCTGAGTTGTGTTCTGTACTTATACCGATACTTAAATTATGTGAATGAAGCTGATATTTGTAAAGAAAAACATCACCTTCTGCAGTGTGATAACTTTCTTGCTTGACACTATTTTGTGTTGAAGCATTTCATTCGCATGATAACGTTACGTCCAATTAGATGCATTTTTACATGACATTCTTACCCATAATACAATGCAGGGTGTATCTAGCACATTTCTCAATGTCTGTAATGTAATGTAATGTAATGTTGAATATACACAGCAATCATAGTATTAACAGCAGCATACCAAAATTAAACAAAATACGATAACAATTGTTCAAGTTATCACATGTATAAACAAACTTCAAGGGTTAGTCGGAAATTCCCATCTAATAGCGGGGGAGGAATTCGTCACATACAGGTGAATTGTGCACTTGGTGATACCTTCTTGAAATTTGGCACACTGTTAGTGTAGGCTATGAGGTTCTCAAAAACGATCGGCTACAAGTTGACACCGACCGGTGGCGACCAGTAGCGGCACAATCCAAAATGGCCGCCAGCGGCTGAAGGGAACCTCCTTTTCGACGGTCTACCGACTATACATCCGATTGTAAGGGCGCGAAAGTGAACTCTGATCCACGCACGTGTTGGAAACAGACGTGGGAGATGATGTAGAATAAAACGAGATTCTCTATACGGACGCATCAATTTCTTGGAACTTGAAAAGAGCGTTGTTTCTCCGGGATCAGCGTCATTCAGGCAAACCTGAATGACGCTGATCCCGGAGAAACAACGCTCTTTATGAAGCAGTCTCTTTGCCATACAATCTCTTGTTTGGCGTAATTCCGCAAGCAATTCTGATTTGTCTGTCGAAATTAATTCGAGAACGCGATTGTTCACAAAAATCATTCACAGAATGAGTGAGAATCCTCTTCGTGTACGGACTAGTACTGACTGGGAACGTTGTTGCTTTTGCCAGCAAGACAGTTCCAAGAAATTGATGCGTCCGTATAGAGAATCTCGTTTTCATGACGCCTATAAAGCTATTGAGGAAGACATAACGCGCTTCCTAGATAATGGCGTTGAGCTTCCATATAATTTGACCATTGATTGTTTGATGAGAGAGAGTGATGAGTGTATGGGGTCAGGGAAGTTTCGTCCCCGGGAAGTTTCGTCCCCTACTTAGTGGGAAGTTTCGTCCCCGGGAAGTTTCGTCCTCTATAGAGGACGAAACTTCCCACTTGAATGGTAACTTGTATAGAATTCTGACATATTTTTAATAAAAAAATTAATCAAGGACCTGTGTGTATCATGTTCATATATGTTATGTATGCGAGGAATGTTACTCTTCTGACTTTATTTTTCCCTATTAATATAAATATGTTTGCATAATTCTTTTGATGTGAATACACTCGGTTGGATCTTACGGTCTTTTGTCCGTACATTCGCCACTGTATTTAATATACGAGGAGTTGGTCCATGCAAGCCCATTGATTTTATTTTGTGACAATCTATTGGCGAATGGCCACGGGCATTCACTAATAAATTGTCACAAAATAAATTTCATGGAGGCATGAAAAATTAATAATATTTTAGTCTTTTGTCCATACATTCGCCACTGTATTTAATATACGAGGAGTTGGTTCACGCAAGCCCATTGACTTTTATTTTGCGACAATCTATTGGTGAATGGCCGCGGGCATTCAATAATAAATGGTCACAAAATAAATTTCATGGAGGCATGAAAAATTGATAATTCCTATGGCATCAAGGTTGGTGTACATTTTATACCAAACAAATTTTTATTTGCAGACCTACGATTTACAATTTAAGAATTTACAATTTAAAATTTCATATGTCACAATAAACTGAACGAAACGTTATAATCGTAATTAATCAAAATGTACATGTACGACGAAGCGATTATGAAGAAGTTCTGCAGGTAATCTTGCAACGTATCGACGAACCTTCAGTAGAGACATTCGTCAGTGACTTTGAAATTGGTAAGTTCGAACAATATATTTTCTAAGCATTCCTCATTATATTTAAGTTATGTTTTATTAATAGCGTTACTTGCGGTAAAAAAGCGTTAAAAAAAAACCCTGGAAATTGGTAAGTTAGGTATAAAAATACATTTTTAAGCATTCGTCATTATATTTAAGTTTTGTTTTGTTTATAGCGTTACTTGCGGTAAAGGTTTTTAAAAAAAAAACCTGGAAATTGGTTTGGTAAGTTAGAGTTAAAAAAATAAAGGGGTGTGTGTTTCATTGGACGAAGGCTGTCAAATTAATGTTGTCAAAACACTAGTCGTTATATATAAAAATTATAGATAAGTTCATGTGCTGTCAAAACAAACGGATTGTGATCAATAACAATGCCTTTTTTACTTTCAGCTTGGCACCGTAGGATGAATGCCAAAGGAACGAGACTGTCTTTTTACAAGCTAGTGATGGTGCTCCAGCAGGAAGCAGAACATGTCCAGCTGTCTGTAGAGGCTCGAGACGTGGAAACCGAAATAAGGAGGAAATACACAGCAATTGACAAAGAGATAGACCAGCTTTATTGCTTTGGATGAGATATAGAGATAATGACCTCAGAATAACAGACTATTTTGTTGTTATCAGTTTTTGACCTGTAAACCATTGAGCACAAATTGAATAAAATGTGATTAACCAAGATACTATTACTTGTCCATGTACCTTACAATCCCACGCCAGCCCTGAGCTTATGATTATTTAACAAGTACTGAGGACGAAACTTCCCGGGGACGAAACTTCCCACTAACTGGGGACGAATCTTCCCGGGGACGAAACTTCCCGAGGACGAATCTTCCCGGGGACGAAACTTCCCGATCCCAGTGTATGTCGATGTCACTGTTGACGAATAAGGCAATATATCATAAGACATGCCGTGACAGTATTCGGACTCACATCGTACAGCGCGTGCTACACAAGCGAGAGCGAAATGAGGCAGTGGCATCCTGCTCCACGCTGAGTCCTAAAAGAACACGGACAAGTTTTGAATCTGGCTGTGACAGGAAACTGCCCCAGTGTGTTTATTGTCACAAACGCGAAGGTGACAGCAGTGAGCCTATTTGCAGATCAATGTCTGATAACAATAAACTCAAAATTATGGCAAAGGAAGCCGAGAACTGGGTTGTTTTTTCTCGGGTCAATGCAGCATTTGATTCCGCTGCTAGTGATCTTTACTATCACAAAACCTGTTATTGTAAGCTTGCCAATGAAGCACGAGCGGCTAAATCTAAAAAGTCGAAGAACGCCGAACATTCCGCATCAGGCCTGCCCTATGACCCTCTCGTTATGGCAGAGCTCATAACATTTGTTGAACACAACGATTCCGCGATGAAGCTTGTCGATCTCAAGAATCTGTACAGTCGGAGGTTGAAGCAAGTCGGTTCTGATTGGCTTAGTGAAGAAATACATTCCACTCGATTCAAAGAACATTTGTTGCAGAAATTGGGCGATGGCTGGGACGCCTTCACACAGGGTAGAGATGTGTTTATTTCAAGTAGGTTTCGAGTTGGCTCCTTGTTGTCCGAATCTTTAACTCGTATAGTGTCTGAGGAAGAGGCAAAAAAGATAGTTGATGTGGGTCTTCTTCTGCGTAAACACATACTCATATCTCAAGCTCCTTTCACGGGATCATTTTCATCTTATTGCTTGAGCGAGCCTGTACCCAACTCACTCCTGACTCTTCTTAGAGTTCTACTTGAGGGCACATGTAGTATACAGAACTTAGGCGATGATGAGACTGTTAATGCCAAGACTCGAGTGGCTTGTACTATTTCACAGATGTTGATCAGCAATTCAGCGAAACGCTCCGAACATGCACAAAATGTTCACCAGAGACGTGACAGAGAAACTCCAATGCCTCTTTATGTGGGTTTGAAGTTGCATGCCCATGATCGTATGAAAAATCTTATCAGAGATTTTCATCAAATGGGACTCTCTGTCTCTTATGATCGCGTAATGGATGTTCGCAGGAGTTTCGCGAGAGCTGTTTCACTGCGGTTCAAGAACGAAGGTGTTGTAGTCCCAGCTAACTGCAAACGTAATGTTTTCTCGATAGGAACCACTGATAACATTGATGTATCTGGTAGATCTGATATGCATGGTACGTCCATCACACTCATTGGTCAACTGAGCAGGGACAATGTGGGTACTGATCCCCCACCACTGAGTTTAGATGTTCCAGAAGACACACAAATTGAACTCCCAGACGACTATGCATTTGTTCCTTTCGTTGAAGACTTTGGTGGGGACATCAGGCTTGAATCTCCAGATGAATGTAATGTACGGCCCAATGAATATGCAGATTTGAACGTGGGAGAGAATGACTGGTTGTCTCATGTGTCACAGATCAGCAATAAAGGGAAGGTTGATGGCAGCTGGCAGCTTGATGAAGTCCCTGTGACCTTTTCAGGCTTCTTTTCAAAACATGAAGATCAAGACAATGTCAAACCTCGTGCAGTTATTGGGGTATTCCCTGTTTTCAGTGAGCAGAAAGCGGACTCACTCAGTATGCAGAAGCATGCTATGTATGTGGTCAGGGAAGCTACTGCTTTCGTAAACCCCGGCCAGATACCTGTCATTGAAGGTGACTGTCCGTTGTATGCCAGGCAGAAAAAATGTCAATGGCTGTTCCCAGAGGAGATAGGTGAGGATCGAATGGTGTGTATGATTGGATTCCTGCATCTTGAAATGTGCACCCAAGAAGCTGGTGGTAAGCTTATGGGTGGTTCTGGTTGGGAGCGAATGTTTCACCTCGCAAAGATATTCACACCCGGTGTAGCATCATCCCTACTTGGTGGGAAACATGTCAAGAGGACGCGACAGGCATATCTTCTCACTCTAGCTTGGCTTGAGATCCTCAGAAAGAATGCTTATGAGATTTACTGTCAGCAGACTGGGCCCCATGAGTCATTTGAAATGTGGGAACAGAGGATTCTTTCACAATCTCCAACTGCGCGCTATTGGGGTGAAATCGTTCGGAACTTTCTCTTGACAAGCTGTCAATTCGTTCGGAACCAACGAATCGGTAACTGGCCTGGTACACTGTGTTCTATCGATGAGTTGTGCAGTTACTTTTTTGCCCTAGGACATACAAATTATTGTCGGTGGGTCCCCGTATTTCTGAGAGACATGTCTCAGCTACCCAGGCGGCATCCTTCAATCCACAACAAATTCATGGAAGGCCATTTTGTGGTCCAGCGTAGTGAGAGGAAGTTCAGTATGATGGGTTTAGATCAGAGCCAAGAACATAGTATCCAACTACTCAAAGAAGACAGTGGTCCAAAAGGTCTCTATGGCCAGGCTGAAGAGAAAGTCGTTATTGAGCTTTCAAGGTCAGAAGTTCTGCGTGTTATAGATGAGTATGAATATGCAAGTTTCCACACAACATCATCAGATAACACGGAACACCCGGAAAGTTCGGTATCAGAGCAGAAAAAATTTCTGAATCAATTGAAATCTCTCCTCGATCTGGTGAATCAGGGACTCATTATCAACCCTTATGATGAAACTAGTGGTCAGCTGGTGACATTAGATACTGGTGAATATATGGACCCCGAAGTTAGTAAGAGTTTACGGTCATTACCCGAAAGGGGCAAGCATTTATATTCCACTTTCTTGAAGGAAAGGCTTGTGGAATGCACCGTACCCCTGAATGATGTTATTCCCAAGGCAAATATATATACCTTCCTTAACCCACCCCCAGCCAACCTGGACAAAGGCCGAGACAAACTCATGTCAAGTAAAGCAACTGCCGCAATAGTTACCCAGATGTTCGTTTCACTGCAAGCCCGGCCTGATTCAAACATGGATGAGTTTTTCATGCACGAGAATGCACGTGATCCGCCAGCATTATCCGATAGAGGTAAGCTACGGAGTGGGACAAAATCTCAAATTCTCAATTGTTTACCAGCTATTCCTGCACAAGGGAAGAATTCAGCAGCTAGACAAGCTTCAGTTGTCATCTTGGATATGCCTGCTGTAGTCCATGTAATCAAACCACAGAAAGCGGATCTGTTTGGAGAATATGCTCGATTGCAATTATTGCCATACATCGAATCTCTGATTAACACGAACACCACAAGGGTTGATGCGATCTATGACTGTTACCCCGAAGGCAGTTTGAAGAATCAGACGCGAGCAAAACGCCTCGGTGAGACAGCAGTTAGGTTGATACGGGTGTCCGAGAACGTCCCTTTACCTAAAGGGAAGAATTGGCAGGCATTCTTGAAAGTTAGTGAGAATAAAGACGAATTTTTCAAGTTCCTGTCTGCTGAACTGCTGAAATTAACATCAACATCCGAGTACCAGTTGTTAACGACATCAGGAGAATATGTACTATGCAATAAGGATGTTAGCTTATGTGACATATCTCCATCGAACCACGAGGAAGCAGACACGCGCATGATGCTTCATCTCAACCATGCAGTCTCACAAGGTCACAAAATAGCTTTTCTTCGCACGGTTGATTCTGATGTCGTCATTCTGTCTTTGCACCATTTCGCAACATTCCGTGACCTTGGACTCAGTGAGCTGTGGATTGGGTTTGGAATTGGAAAGGCATATAAAGATATGCCAATTCATGAGATAGCTTCACAACTTGGACCTGATTACTGTAAGGCCCTGACTTTCTTCCACGCCTTCACAGGTTGTGATGTAACATCCAGCATGCTCGGCATTGGGAAGAAGACAGGATGGAATGCATGGATGAATTTTCCCGCATCAACTGAAATGATGATAGAATTGACTGAGAATCCGCAAGTCTTTTCAGAGGATTCCCCTCATATGCAGCATATCGAAAAACTCACCATACAGATGTACAGTAACAGTTGTGTCAGTACACGTGTCAATGATGCGAGACGGCATATGTTCACACATGGCCTTAAGTCTATGGAAAACATCCCGCCCACCAAAGCAGCTCTGTATCAACATGTAAAAAGGGTAATTCTTGTGTCATCTTTCATTTGGCATCGTGCTCTGCAGAAACACTTATGTGTGCCAGACCCATCACAGTACGGATGGGAGTGGAATCCACGTCTCAATATTCTGGTCCCATTTTGGACTCACCTAGGAGACGCAAGTGCTGCATGTGCACTGATGCTCCACTGTAGTTGTGCCAAGGCCTGCAAGGGCAATTGCAAATGCTTGAAAGCTGGATTAAGGTGCACACCTTTGTGTAAGTGTGAAGGTGGCTGTTGTAACAATATTGAGTAGTATACTGTCATGTTAGGACCAGTCATCTCCTATTCTGGTATTTTTTTTTCCATTTTCGGCCAGTTAACACATGTCATGTTTCTAGTTGAGTTGATTTTGCTAACAAATGTTCATCCCATGTGGCTTGCTACATTGTCCGGGGTATAGGAATACAGTTTTAGATTTCGGAAAATAGTCTGTTATTTACTGCACAAGACGGTGTTAATTCATGCATAGCATGATACAATATCCCCAACTATTTTGCCTCTGTACAACAGTTGATACCTTCGTTCACCCGTGTGTTCATCTATGGTATCCTTGTCTTTCTCTGGCCATAGGCCACATGTGACTAGTCAGTTCCTACTCCATAGCAAATCAACTTGGAAATCCTTCATCTTGTAGCGCACTCATGTCTCAATGAATCCATACCTGAGTTGATCTAATAAATCTAACGTAAGGTATCAAATTGCCATACCGGATCATATTTCGATAAGTTATTCGCTAAAACATTTCGACCACTCATCGACATCAAAGGTCATGTTTTGGCTCCCAGTGGTGGCTATATCTCTATATCCCTGGTAAAGTAGCATACCATGAGGGATGGGCATTAAGTGTCGGCAACATTAATCCTGACTTGGAACACACCACATCTTAACTGGCCGAAAATGAAGAATACTACTTGTAGTCAAAAAATATTCCTGTACCTCGAATGACTGCAAACATACACTCACCCCTTCTAGTCCCATTTTGCCAATGTTCTATACTGGCAAGATAACATTGTATAATTAACAACGGGAACTAATGCATCCCGAGTTCATTCCAGCACTGCCCTTGCTGGCAGACGTGTCGCTATGGTGTTGAGATTGAACCAGAACTCCTCTAGAAATTTGATAGTTTTATTTTCTTAGAAAATAAATCTATCGAAAATGCCGGAAGTTGAGAATAGACTGTCACTTTAATTGGATTATCAAATGTCCAAGTATCCCCACTGCTGCATACTATCGAGTACCCTTGTTCATGTGTTGACAGGAATCTCTCATACCATGTTCATTTGACCATTGCATTCCCGAGAAACATTCAACACTAATTTATCTACGGACGGACGATCATACTGACAGTCAGACACACAGACGCACACATCGACGGAAATTCTGATCCCATTATCCATTAATCTTCCCCCCAACTTGTTCCAAGGGCTTCACTCCATCATTCACATCAATTACAGCACATGTATGGTGTTAGGTTTGGAGCTTCAGTTGTGCGATCGGCGAAAATAGCTTTTTTTCGATCCGCTTGGCGGCCATTTTGGATTTCGCTGCTAGTGGTGGCTAGAGGATGGTGCCAACTTGTAGCCGATCGATTTTGAAATCTCTGATGCCTACCCTTACATCATGCCAAATTTCAGGAAGGTATCACCAAGTGCACAATTCTAGCGAATTCCTCCCCCGCTATAAGAGAAAGCTAAGACTTGGCTAGAAACTACTGCTAAGAAACAAGACTCACAAATGGTGGAGAAATATAAAGTCTGGAAAATTTCTGAGTTGAAAGAGATCAAATATATTTCTATTAAATTTAACTCTTAACACGCCGAGTATTCGCAAACTATTTTTCATTAAAATCTAGTCATGGTTGCCGTGAAGCAGCCATGACTAGATTTGATAAAAAATGCTGATAGAATCACCGATCCAATGTCAAGTTGTGACAGCACAAAAGTGGGTTTAATCATTATCAACTTATCGTCCGGAAACCAATTGTTTACAATTTACTATGTGAAGGTTCACTGTGACCTTGACCTTTGACCTAGTGATTACGAAATAAATATGGCTCTTTATTGCACCAGTGCAAACCAACCTATAAAGTTTCATGAACGTAGGTGGAACCATTGTCAAATTATCATCTGGAAACCAATTGTTTACGATTTATTATGTTCAAGGTCACTGTGACCTTGGCCTTTGACCTAGTGAGTCCAAAATAAATTGGGGTCTTCCACTCACCTAGGCCAACCTACCTATGAAGTTTCATGAATGTGGATCAAACCATTATCAAGTTATCATCCGGAAACCGATTGTTTATGATTTACAATGTTGAAGGTCACTGTGACCTTGACCTTTCACCTAGCAAGTCCAAAATAAACAGGGTTCTTCCTCTCACTGATGCCAACCTACCTATGAAGTTTCATGAATGTGGGTCGAAACATTATCAAGTTATCATCCGGAAACCAATTGTTTACGATTTACCATGTTGAAGGTCACTGTGACCTTGACCTTTCACCTAGCGAGTCCAAAATACATAGGGTTCATCCTCTCACTGATGCCAACCTAACTATGAAGTTTCATGAACATGGGTCGAACCATTATCAAGGTACCATCCGGAAACCAATTGTTTTGATTTACTATGTTCAGGGTCACTGTGACCTTGACCTTTGACCTAGTGAGTCCAAAATAAATAGGATTCTTCCTCTCATGAAGGCCAACCTACATATGAAGTTTCATGAATGTGGGTTGAACCATAGTCAAGTTATCATCCGGAAACCAATTGTTTACAATTTACTATGTTCAAGGTCACTGTGACCTTGACCTTTGACCAAGCAAGTCCAAAATTAATAGGGTTCTTCCTCTCACCGGTACCAATCTGCCTATGAAGTTTCATGAACATGGGTTGAACCATTATCAAGTTATCATCCGGAAACCAATGGTTTACGGCCGACGCCAAGCCGGCCCACCCACGGCCCAACCGCCTACCCACCCGCCCGCCCGCCCACCATTCATCAAACTATAAGTCAAGTTTGACTTCGTCACAACAAGACTAAAAATTCATTTAAATTTAACTCAAGATATCATTGGTCGAAAAAGTCCATTCCGTTTAGAGGGGAATAATTTGATTCAATATTCCCAAATTAAACTTATTTCAGTGGCAAGAGATTTCATGTCCTGGGTAGGAATATCTGCCAGCAGCAAGTAAGAATTTAATGTGCAAATTCAGATTTTATTTTATCCAGATCCTCGTCTGGGACAACCCATGTTGTGTCCTTCGGCAAGGCACTTTATCCAGGTTGCCAACATGGGGGCACGATGAGGCCGTGTACTATAGTGTACTGCATGTCGATGGCACCCATGTCTTCAACTGCTGTAACCCTGCTTGTATGTGATCAATAAATAAATAAATAATTTCATCAAGATCTACAGGCGCATTTGTCAAACTCTTCTTTACTTTAAAATCAGATGGACCATTGAGGATGAGGACAAACACCCTCAACATGAAAGGCCTGATAGAATTACCTGCATTGAGAACCACTCTTCAATCGACATTCATTTGCGCCACTTCCTTTAGGATTACAGCAACGATCTTTACAGTCTTCAGAATAACCACAGTCACACTCTTCCTGTCCCTCTACTAAACCATTACCACAGAATGCTTGGTCGGATTCTACAAACAGAAAATAAGTAATAGTGAATGTTCCCAGTCACGTAACACAATGAAACTAAATTCATCCCTGACCATCACTTATATGCATCCCACCAAAGGCTCAAATTGACATATAGTAAAGAGTAGAATGATATGAAAAATAATGGAAGAGGTTGTAAGGGGCCCTAGGAACTCTAGAGATGGGCAATATATCGAAAAACCAAACTGATATCGATATCGCGGTGATACAGAAAAAAACAAACCCATCATTAGAAACCGAAACTGTCTGAATATTCATATTTTCCTACATTCACTACTTATAAGGTCTTGTTGAGGCTTGATAGAAGCTGAAGACTTCATTTTCATGAAAAGAAGTGACCGATTTTCTTTTCAGTCTTGTTAACTGTCCTGAATTCCCACAAGATTTCAACCTGTACATGTCCAGTTCCTTATCTGTGATTTCTAATCATGTCTCGGCTGCTGATCATGTCTTGGCTGCTGATCATGTCTCGGCTGCTGATCAGGTGATTTATCTATTGTCAGCATGACCTCCTAGTGATGTCATGTTAATGGCACATGACCTCCTAGTGAAGGCATGTTAATGGCACATGACCTCCTAGTGATGGCATGTCAATGGCACATGACCTCCTAGTGATGGCGTGTTAATGGAACATGACCTCCTAGTGATGGCATGTTAATGACACATGACCTCCTAGTGATGGAGTGTTAATGGCACATAACCTCCTAGTGAGGGCATGTTAATGGCACATGACCTCCTAGCGTTGGCATGTTAATTACACATGACCACCTAGCCATGGCATGCTAATGACACATGACCTCCTAGTGATGGCCTGTTAATGACACATGACCTCTTAGTGATGGCATGTTAATGGCAAAAGACCTAGTGATGGCATGTTAATGACACATGACCTCCTAGTGATGGCATGTTAATGGCACATGACCTACTAGTGATGGTATGTTAATGGCACATGACCTCCTAGTGATGGTATTTTAATGGTACATGACCTCTTAGTGATGGCATGTTAATGGCACATGACCTCCTAGTGATGGCGTGTTAATGACACATGGCCTTCTAGTGATGGCATGTTAATGGCACATGACCTCCTAGTGATGGCATGTTAATGACACATGACCTCCTAGTGATGGCATGTTAATGACACATGACCTCCTATTGTTGGCATGTTAATGGCAAATTACCTCCTAGTGATGGCATGTTAATGGCACATGACCTCCTAGTGATGGCATGTTAATGGCACATGACCTCCTAGTGTTGGCATGTTAATGGCACATGACCTCCTAGTGATGGCATGTTAATGGCACATGTTCTGAGATCAGAAAAGCTTGAGAAAGGACTTTGATGATTAAAGTCTGTTTGGAACAAGTCTCAAAATTACAGCAGATATGATTTATGTTATCAAAAGAATGCCAGTGTTGAGCTCAATGGCAGTGACCTTTGTGGCACTGTGGTACAGTTGTACAATAGCAACTTATTCTCCACTTCCCTGATGTGAATTACCTATTTGTACTATCAGTAAATCTCAAACAAGTCAGATATCGAAAAGTGAATCGATACCGTGTTAAAAAAAAACTTTATACCAAACTCAAAATTCCAGCATCTCTAGTGTCAAACAAGTTTTGTAAAGACGAGACTGATGGTCAGATTCAGCATCTATGTATAGCTAGAGGAATCAAGTAATGTAATTATTTACGCCTCTATTGTCCATGTCTAGTTAACAATACAGAGGAATCGAGTAACGTAATTATTTATAACTCTGTTGTCCATGTCTAGTTAACACTACAGAGAAATGAAGTCATGTAATTATTTATAACTCTGTTGTCCATGTTTAGTTAACACTACAGAGGAATAAAGTCATGTAATTATTTACGCCTCTATTGTCCATATCTAGTTAAACTACAGAGGAATCAAGTCATGTAATTATTTATAACTCTGTTGTCCATGTTTAGTTAACACTATGTCCAGAGGAATGAAGTCATGTAATTATTTATAACTATGTTGTCCATGTTTAGTTAACACTACAGGGGAATGATGTCATGTAATTATTTATAACTCTGTTGTCCATGTCTATTTTTTTTTTTTATTAGGGTTTAACGACACATTAACAGCCAGGGTCATATCATGTCGGGGACAGTTTCACGAGTGGAGGAAGCCGGAGTACCCGGAGAGAACCACCGAGCAACGACGAGCAGCTGTCAGCTCTCCAACTTCGTAACTCTGAACTCTGTACCGCGGCACATGCAGGGTTAGATTGGTTTAAGACATGCGCACCATCGACGTGCAGTACACCTTAGTACACAGCGTCATCGTGCCCTCATGTAGGCAATCGGGGTTAAGTGCTTTGCCCAAGGACACAACACGGGAGCGCGAATCAGTCGCTGAAATGGACACCCCTCCAACTACAAACTGCGCTCGACGTTGCTTAACTTCGGTGGTCTGACGAGAACCGGTTACCGCGATGCCACCGCGCCCCTCCATGTCTAGTTAACACTACAGAGGAATCAAATCATGTAATTATTTATAAGTCTGTTGTCCGTATCTAGTTAACACTACAGAGGAATGATGTCATGTAATTATTTATAACTCTGTTGTCCATGTCTAGTTAACACTACAGAGAAAAGATGTCATGTAATTATTTATAACTCAGTTGTCAATGTCTAGTTAACTCTACAGAGGAATGAAGTCATGTAATTATTTACACCTCTATTGTCTATGTCTAGTTAACACTACTGTGGAATAAAGTAATGTAATTATTTATAACTCTGTTGTCCATGTCTAGTTAACACTACAGAGAAATGATGTCATGTAATTATTTATAACTCTGTTGTCAATGTCTAGTTAACTCTACAGAGGAATGAAGTCATGTAATTATTTACACCTCTATTGTCCATGTCTAGTTAACACTACAGAGGAATCAAGTCATACAATTATTTATAACTCTGTTGTCCATGTCTAGTTAACAATACAGAGAAATGATGTCATGTAATTATTTATAACTCAGTTGTCCATGTCTAGTTAACAATACAGAGAAATGATGTCATGTAATTATTTATAACTCAGTTGTCCATGTCTAGTTAACAATACAGAGAAATGATGTCATGTAATTATTTAAACTCTGTTGTCCATGTCTAGTTAACAATACAGAGAAATGATGTCATGTAATTATTTATAACTCAGTTGTCCATGTCTAGTTAACACTACAGAGAAATGATGTCATGTAATTATTTATAACTCTGTTGTCCATGTCTAGTTAACACTACTGTGGAATAAAGTAATGTAATTATTTATAACCCTGTTGTCCATGTCTAGTTAACCCTACAGAGAAATGATGTCATGTAATTATTTATAACTCAGTTGTCCATGTCTAGTTAACAATACAGAGAAATGATGTCATGTAATTATTTATAACTCAGTTGTCCATGTCTAGTTAACAATACAGAGAAATGATGTCATGTAATTATTTAAACTCTGTTGTCCATGTCTAGTTAACAATACAGAGAAATGATGTCATGTAATTATTTATAACTCAGTTGTCCATGTCTAGTTAACAATACAGAGAAATGATGTCATGTAATTATTTATAACTCAGTTGTCCATGTCTAGTTAACAATACAGAGAAATGATGTCATGTAATTATTTATAACTCTGTTGTCCATGTCTAGTTAACACTACAGAGAAATGATGTCATGTAATTATTTATAACTATATTGTCCATGTCTAGTTAACACTACAGAGAAATGATGTCATGTAATTATTTATAACTATATTGTCCATGTCTAGTTAACACCACAGAGAAATGATGTCATGTAATTATTTATAACTCTGTTGTCCATGTCTAGTTAACACTACAGAGGAATGATGTCATGTAATTATTTATAACTCTGTTGTCCATGTCTAGTTAACACTACTGTGGAATAAAGTAATGTAATTATTTATAACCCTGTTGTCCATGTCTAGTTAACACTACAGAGAAATGATGTCATGTAATTATTTATAACTCTGTTGTCCATGTCTAGTTAACACTACAGAGAAATGATGTCATGTAATTATTTATAACTCTGTTGTCCATGTCTAGTTAACACTACAGAGGAATGATGTCATGTAATTATTTATAACTCTGTTGTCCATTTCTAGTTAACACTACTGTGGAATAAAGTAATGTAATTATTTATAACCCTGTTGTCCATGTCTAGTTAACACTACAGAGAAATGATGTCATGTAATTATTTATAACTCTGTTGTCCATGTCTAGTTAACACTACAGAGAAATGATGTCATGTAATTATTTATAACTCTGTTGTCCATTTCTAGTTAACACTACTGTGGAATAAAGTAATGTAATTATTTATAACCCTGTTGTCCATGTCTAGTTAACACTACAGAGAAATGATGTCATGTAATTATTTATAACTCAGTTGTCCATGTCTAGTTAACACTACAGAGAAATGATGTCATGTAATTATTTATAACTCTGTTGTCCATGTCTTGTTAACACTACAGAGAAATGATGTCATGTAATTATTTATAACTCTGTTGTCCGTGTCTAGTTAACACCACAGAGAAATGATGTCATGTAATTATTTATAACTCTGTTGTCTATATCCAGTTGACACTACAGAGAAATGATGTCATGTAATTATTTACACCTCTATTGTCCATGTCAGATGACTTCCCATATATTCAGTTGTTACCATAGAAATAGTGCAGAGAATATCTATCTTTCTATTTCCAGGAAAGACAGTATTTTTAACTGGGAAGAGGAAAAGATGGGGAGAAGGAGAGTCCATTGGGTGAATTGTTTTATTTTCTGCTTTAAAGTGAGTCTTGAAGCAATTTGGACAACAAAAGAAATTACCTTGATTGATCCACTGGAGGATGCGGGTGGAGTGTTCCTGTCAGTTGAGCGGATTTTTATATCCAATATGACCTAAATGACTTCAAACCTCATTTTTAATGCTCCCCCAACCCACCATAAAAGGGGCAGAAAAAACAAGCCCCAAGGGGCCATAATCACTCACATAAGAAGGTTGTTTTGGAAAGATTCAAGGTCATGTTCAACATCTACATGTTTCTCGTTAACCTAATTTAGCTGGGGAAGGTGGCTGGTGGAATGGGGTGTTGGGTAATTTTTTTTAAAAACATCAACCAACCCCCAACTACTTCCCCCACCAGATTGACTGAGTGAAACTTGGGGGGGGGGGGGGGTAAAGTCACTCAAAATCTACCAAATTTCTTTTCCAAGCACCCAAAAAACATTTTACCCACTGGATATCCCTCTGCCCCCATCCCAGGGCCTGAAGAGGCTGGATGGGTCTCACATTTACATCTAAACCTTAGTTTAGTGAAATCACCTCTATCACATGTGAGTAGAATTTATAAAAACAAGAGGCCCTACGGGGCCTGAGGTGTTCACCTGACCAAAGTTGTTTAAAGAAGGATTTAATTACCATCTATGGTTAGTTAACACAACAGAGGAATGAAGTTATTTAATTATTTATAACTCTGCTGTTCATGCCAGATGATTTTTTCTAGTATTGGGATGGTACCACAGAAATAATGCCCAGATTTTCAGTAATGCAAAACTAGGGAGTCCAAATATCAACCTAAGGACTTGACTGGAACAAACTTGAAGGATGTTGTATACCAAAAGATTCTGACTAGTGGTTCTGGGGAAGAAGATTTTGAGAATATTGCAGTTGAACCCGCTTAATTAAATAACCTATTTGTCAGCTGAAATTATTTGATTAAGCGGAGTATTCAGTTATCTGGGAAGCATATACTCGTTGGTCGCAAAGAGGATTTACCCAAATGAGCTCAATGTACAATTACACAGTACATGTATAAGTGTTTTATGTTCTATGTATTACGTCTCATCTTTTATTTCTGATGTATGTTTTGTATGTTGAATATTTTCTATTTTATTGTTGTGTTTGGTTTTTTTTTCAAGTTTATTTCGCACAAACTAGAAATGGAAATTGTGGGACAAGAGGCAGATTAAGACTTTGTCTTCGAAGTCGGCTAAATGACAATGAATTGCAACATGTGCATTTACACTAATGAAGGACTGATAAAAAACGATTCTATAACAATTAAAATTTTTTAGTAAATTTTGTTTCTTAACATACCTACCACAATTGTTTACAATTGGCTGTAACATAAGTGCAAGCCCTACTTCGGAACTAACTCAAGCTTTTAGAATCTTTTCCAAACGAGTTGGAAAAGTACTAGAGTGCAAAAGCACGAAAAAGATAAAAAAAAAGGGTCGAGCGAGACTAGCGCTCGAAATTATAGGTACTCTCTCTGCACACCTCTTGCGTTTACCGAGCGCATGCGCAACAACCGTGACGTCAATTCCGTATTTCCGCCAACGAGAAGTTTGTGATTTAGCGGGGAGGCATCGATATCAAAGATATCCCCAAGGAGGGTGGGCCTCCGGTAAACTATTGTGGTAGGTATGTTAAGAAACAAAATTTACCAAAAAATTTTAATTTCTTTTCAACCTACTCACAACTGTTTACAATTGGCTGAATAAACAATAGGAGGAGGTGAATCACATAACCAATACCAACAAGAGTAGCAGAAAGAAAAGCAAGGATGGCAGAGAACAATAATGAAACCTGTAATGAAGATAGAGAGAAGGCACCTGAAAAGAACAAGGCTGAGCGAAGCACAACCTCGATAAAAACAATTTTAACAAGGGTGCACAACAGCCTGAGCAGCAACGAGAGGGCCTAAAGAATAAAGGTCCTCAGAGTGCTGCTGAAGGTGGCGGAGATAAAAGGAGGAGAAGGTAGAAGCATTCCTCCAGTTAGCCGCATTCATAACATCCCAGAGCGAAACAGAATTGGAGAACGCCCAGGATGTAGAAATGGCACAAACCTCATGAGAATTAAGCCGGTTCGAAACAAGATCCAATGTAGACAAGCGAGAATAAGCCAGCTTGATTGCAAGACAGATCCACCTGGAAATGCAATGGGAAGAGATAGACTGCCGCTTAGGAATGAGACAGAAAGAATCTCTTCCGACCCCTCCTAATGAACTGAGTGCAAGTAATGTAAGTCTTGATCGCAAGAACAGGACAAAGAAGAGGCCTCTGGCCATCTACAGCAGGGAGAGCCTGAATGCAGATGGGAGGAGGTACCGAATCAGGAAGTTGATTCTTAGCCAGAAAAGAGCAATCAGTAGTGAAGGTGACACTGTTAGCCTCATTTCGGAAGAATCAACAGATAGCGCATGAAGCTCACTGACTCGACGAGCAGAAGCAAACGCTAGAAGAAAAGCCGTCTTATAGGTGAGAAAACACATGTCAGTCTCAGATAAAGGCTCAAATAGCACCCCTCCAAACAGGGCAACACCCATGCCAAGTTCCATTTGGGTGTAAGACGCAAAACTCGAGGCCTCTTCAAAGAAAAGTGCCGAATGAGTTTGGAGAGAAAAAGATTACGACCGATGCACCGCTTTCCCACATAAGAGAAAGTATCAGACAGCATAGACTGATAGCCCTTAATCGTAATAGGCTGGAGGCCCTTGGAGTCAAAAAGATATACCAGAAAATCTGCAATTTGAGCGATTGATGGATCACGGTAATTCACATTGTGATCTGCACACCAGCGGCAGAAAACCATCCACTTGGCAGCATAAGTCATGCCAGTGGAATGTCACCGCGATGCAAAAATGCACTTCACTGATCGTCTCAAAAAACCTCTACGTCGGAGACTGGACCTGATAAAAGACAGCTGTGAAGGGACAGGCTCGCCAGGTTGTTGTGATACTTCCTGGGATGACCCTGTGAAAGAAGATCGCGACGTAGAGGTAGACGAATCGGTCGATCGGCCAAAAGAGGCCGCAGCAGATTGATCCACACCCTCTGTGGAGACAGGGGAGCGATCAGAATGATCCTGAAACTGCAAGCTCGAATCTTCGCTAATACTTGAGGAAGAATCGGTGCAGGAGGAAAGGCATAGCCGATCCAACCTGTCCAGTCAAGAGACAGAGCGTCTACTGCAAATGCCAGAGGATCTGGACAAGGGGAGACAAAGGTCTCTACCTGATGATTCCAGCGAGTAGCGAAAAGGTCAACCTGAGGACGGCCCCACTGCTCGCAAATCGCCTGAAACACCGACCGATGTAGCATCCATTCGGTTGGAAGGACACTGTCACGTCGGGACAGGGAGTCTGCTAGGACGTTGAGATGCCCGGGAATGTGTCGAATGGACACCCGAGTGTTCACATCACGTGCCAACAGAAGAAGATCCCGAGACAGCCGATACATGGGAATCGAATGTGTGCCTCCTTGATTCCGTATGTAGGCCACTTCTGTCGAATTGTCCGAAAGTAGGACAATATGGTCCGACAGATGAGGGATCCAAAGAAGAAAACTCAACAGAAGAGCAAGGAGCTTCTTCTGGTTGATATGAAGGCTCATCTGCTCGCTGTCCCACTCGCCATGAGTAGACAGACCAAGAGGATCCAATGCCGCACCCCAGCCCCGATCGCTGGCATCCGCAGTAAGGATGCGATCGGCCAAAGGAAGATCCAACGGAACACCCTGTGTCAGCCAGGGAATATCGGCCCAAGGGTGGAGGTGACAAAGCAGAGACTGAGGAATAGTGAGTTCCAGGTCCAGCGGATCTACATTCGGACGCCAATGATCCAACAGGAAGTGTTGGAGAGGTCGGACAAACAAGCGACCGAGCGGAATGAGATCTGTCACCGAACCGCAAAGGCCCAGCATCCGAAGGAAAGTCCTGGCCGAGACCGAGGAAGACTGAAGCAGGTTCCGAGTCAAGGCGGAAAGAATCGTCGCCCGAGCCTAGGGAACCGACACTACATTGTGAAGAGTGTTGAAATTCATCCCCAAATGACGGAATCGCTGAGAAGGAAGAAGATCCGACTTCTCGCGATTGACTCTGAAACCCAGCGACGCTAGCAGGCAAAGAAACTGCCAGACATCGAACTCCAGAATAGCAGCATCGTGGTGCCATTGGAGGATGTCGTCTAGGTAGGCCAACGAAGTCACTGCCGACTGAGTGCGGTGGAAAGCAAGCACATGTGACATCAGTCGGGTGAAGGCCCAAGGAGCCAGGTTCAAACCGAACAGCAGAGCTCTGAATTGAAAAACTCGATCCCGAAACGAGAAACGAAGGTATTTCCGTGACCCCAGATGAATGGGTACATGGAAGTAGGCATCCTTCAGGTCGATACTGGCCGCAAAATCGCCCTGATGAACTGAACGTCGAACCGACCGGAAAGTCTCCATACTGAAAAGAGGAGCTATTATGTACTCGTTCAGGATACTCAGACTGATGACAGGACGATATTGGCCATTTTTCTTCGGCACCAAGAAAAGTCTTGAGTAAAACCCTGGTGAAAGGGTGTTCCTGACCACCTCGATCGCCCCTTTGGAGAGGAGATTGTCGATCTCCTGCACCAGAAGGTCCCGACGCAGAGAATCGGAAGGGACCTGAGTCAGAAACGGCACCCGAGATAAACTGGGGTGCCGATTGAAGGACAGTCGCAGACAGGACTGAATGACGTCGAGGACCCAAGAGTCCGACGTTATCTCTGTCCAACGGTCGTAAAACAGCGACAGCCTTCCCCCAACTGGAGGCGAATCGAGGTAAGAACCTTCACTTGCGGCCTCGATGAGGTCCCCGAGAGGAGAAACCACCTCGGGAAGTGACAGAGTCCTGAGACTTTCCTGCCTGAGGCTGCCAGCGAGCCTGGCCACGTCGGCGCTTCTTATGTGCAGAAGGAGCAGACGGAGCCAAAGGCGTAGCCGATGTCGCCGACGAGGCAGACGCAGCAGCATGCTTGGCGGGCCTGGAATGACCCCCACCCACAGCAGCAGGTTGGTCAAGCTGTCGCAGCAAAAGCTGGTCCTTCGAATGATGAAGAACTTCGCCACGAACAGCTTCCACGGAACCATGGAACAACTGAGGTCCCACCAAAGAGGCAGACCTCAGAACAGCACGTTGCTCAGAAGGAAGGGATGGTAAAGAATCCAACACCGCATCCCGGCGTGCCAGCTCCAAATTAGCCGTGTTGCAGGCGTGAGCGTGTGTCAAGTTCATAAGAGCCTGTGACAAAACGCAAAAAGGCGCCTGAGCGTCATCAAACTCCCCTGGTGGAAAATATTCAGCCAGAGCAGCGACGACATGGTCCGCAAGAGATAACATACCCAGCATCTCTCGGGACGGGCCCACCATAGACTCAACTACCGACATTGGGAGAACTGCCGACTTAGGCTTAGTCAACCCGAGGGAAGAAGAATCCTCATCCACAGTAGTCATCCCTTGGAAGACTGGTGGAGTGACGGAATCGTAAACACGAAACCGCGATGGAGGCAGAAAGGAGTCAGCTCTAGAAAAGAAGGAACCCTTGAGGGCCTTAGAACGCATTCTGGTGTCTAAGCCCTGGAAGGACTCAACAACCTGAGCCGATTGCAGAGGATGCAAAGCCCCGGGGCTAGAAGGCTCAACAGGGTTACGACGTTCCACAGTGGACCGCGGCCGGACGGTCACAGAAGGCTGGTCGGAAGGTTGAACGTCCGGCAATAAGCCAAAGACGAAATCCAAAGCCTGCCCCAAGACTGACGAGGGGGGCCCATCACCTTCAAGATACTCGTCATCCTCCGTAGCAGAGGAGACGTAGCCCAACTCGGGCTGACCAGCAGAAACCTCCTGTGAATACTGTGCAGTATCCAAGGGGCCAGGTGAGACATCTCGGCGACCGACCAAAGGAGGTTGTGCCTCAGGAGACAAAGGGAGGCCAACTTGAGGGTTGCCAGAAAGCAACCGGGTGAGCGCCAAAACGGCCTGACGCAGGTCACCCTGAGAATCCGTCGCAGCAGCATTGCCCGACGGAGTGTCCTCCCAATGGACCCTTCTGGTAGAAGAACCCAAATCCTCAGAAGAGACCGACGGCGAACGTCGATCGGCAGACAGAATAGGAGCACGGTGAGAAGACACCGGATGATAGTCCCGATTGTGACGCCCAGGGGCCATCACTGACCTCTGCGAAACAGAAGGTCCTGCCTGCAAATCCTCTAAAGAGACCGACGGCACACATCGATCGGTAGCTGGACCTAGGACACGGCGAGAAGACACTGGAGGATTGTCCCAAGAATGACAGGAATCTGTCATTGGCCTCTGCGCGGCAGACAGCCCCAACTGCCCATCCTCTGAGACCGACGGCAAGCATCGATCGACACCCAGACTCGGAACACAGTGAGGAATCACCAGAGGAAGGTTCCGAGAGTGACAGCTAACAGGGGCTGTCACTGACCGCTGCCAAACAGCAGGCCCTGGATGCCAACGTCCCAACACCATCCCGCTAGGTGGCACACTAGCAGGGGAAGGAGGAACAATAAACGTTTCACTCGTGGGGCGAGGAATCGTTGCCGAAGCGACCGACCGGCTCAACTGACTAGGAGCAAACCTAGCCAGATGAGACGGAGCAGACAGCAAACCCGCACAGCCCCGCCGTGAGGCTAGGGGAGGCTGAGAGCACACAGACACACCAGCAGATACAGCCTCGGTCCCCCAAGACTGCAGACCATGCCCAGAGGAGATGGAAGCGCCATCATCAGACAGAATAGGATCTGGAGTAACAACTTCCTCAGCAACAGTCGACGGTGTAGGAGGCAGATCGGAGAGGGTCCCTGAGCTGACCTCGGAGAAGCTCTCTACGAAAACAGATGCCTCAAGAGTGACAGCAGAAGACAAAGAGACCACGGTCTCCTGGTCAGGTATCACTGAACTAGCACCATCAACAGTTGCAGAGAAACTCGCCATAGAAGACAGATCAGAATCCTGTGTGACAGAGTCACCACGTGCACCAGCAGAAATGTCTGCTACGGCATGGCTACCCTTACCCCGAGAATGAGGGGTTCTAGCTCTGGACAGAACCACCTTGTTAACAGAAGCCCAGAATTTTGAGGAACAACCCCACAAATACCACATGATTGGGCCTGAGTGCAATTGTTGCAAGTGACACATGTGGAATGAGAGTCGTCCACATGCTTCACTTGCAAGCAAGAGGTACAAGTCATAGTCTTTGGCATTATATTAAAGTAATCAGCTTCCCGCCGACGGAAAACAGCACGAAGGTCATGTTCACACGTGGGGGAAAAACAAGATGAAGTGTGAAGAAACAAGCAATAATGATAAAAATTAACATTAATCAATAATAATTTTGATAGCTTGACAAAAGGATACAATCCACTTGCACACTAAGAATGTAGAAAACACATTTAATAAGTTGTTCACGAAGAATAAACAGCAAAGTAGCACGAGTCACAAAAATTTCCGACCATGTACAAATGGCGGAAATAAAAGGAATTGACATCACGGTTGTTGTGCATGCGCTCGGTAAACGCAAGAGGTGTGCAGAGAGAGTACCTGTAATTTTGAGCGCTGGTCTCGCTCAACCCTTTTTTTCGATCTTTTTCGTGCTTTTGCACTCTAGTACTTTAGATTCTAAAAGCTTGAGTTAGTTCCGAAGTAGGGCTTGCACTTATGTTACAGCCAATTGTAAACAATTGTGAGTAGGTTGAAAAGAAACTTGTTTTACTTGCATGTAAGTATGGGATGCCAAATTATTTATTTCCATGATGAGAAACCTCAAATGATCATAATGGAAAAAAAATCCATTCAGAAACACGTGTTTGGCTGTTCATTCGGTCATGATTAGCCATTGTGCATAAATATGTGACCTTAAACAACAATAAATAAATAAATAATAATTGGCTGTTCATTGAAGTGGATTGACCGGTTGAATGCATCAAATACAGGTGTCTGCAGAACATTAATGGTTTTCATTTATGAAATTAATTCAGTAGAAGGGTCAAACACAAGAGAAAATAACGCTTTCTTCATAAACGAATACTTTTTATTCATGTCAAAACAAAAATAGCACAACAAACGAAATGACAAAAAAACAGTCAAAAAACATAAAACAGCACAAGATTAAAAAACATTCCGACAAAAAGAGTTAGCTCCCTTGCATCACTGTTCATTCTAGCACTGAAATAATGCTTTGGCAATGTGTGTCTGCTGATTTCTCGAGATTCCCACTCCCTGCAAGTTTGTTAGATAAGTGTTTCAAGACACAAATTGTAAATATCATTAGCCTCCAAAATACTTTTTAGCTTCTTTTTCTATCGTTCTATGTAAATTCCTAACCAGGTGGTCTTTACTGATTACCCTAAACCCTTTACTTCCCAGCAGCGGAGTTGATTTCTGAAACTTAATTATATGTTCAAATCTGTATTTGATGAAGTGAGTGTTAATGTCTGTACAGTGCATAGACTGTGAACAATATGGGAGATAATTACATTTGTATGTGCTTCAATCCAAAATCAGCAAAAGGAAGAGAACTCTTGTCATAGGGGGAGCTGTTGGAGGTGGATGTTAACAATGTATTAATGGATGCCATAAAGTGAAGTTGTGACTCTGCTGACCAGTGAAGGTAATTTGAGTTTAATCAATGGTAGCAGAGCGAGGTTGTGAAATCATCCAGTGTTAAGAGCTGCATCCAAAGGAATTTATTAACTTGTTGAAGATTTGGACAGTAAAAAAAACTGTTTTGAAATAGAAATTAGTGTTGGAAGTTCTGAAGTGGAAAAATGACAACAAAGATTAATCCACCATCTTTAACTGAAAACAAATCATATGAGTTACATAAACAAGAGCTTCTTGCTTGGACTGAAGTTACTGAGTTGCCTAAAAATAAAAGAGGAGTGGTCATTTCTTTATCTTTGCCAGAGAATGATGTGAATAGAATTCAGGAAAAAGTTTTTGATCAAATACAGTTGGATGATATAAAACAAGAGCACCGCATAGCGGGACAATATACATCCGTTTTGTATTTTTGAAGGGTTGGGGTAAGGATGGGGGTGAGGGTGAAAATTGTTTGGACCAACCCCATATTCGAACTTGACCTGTATTTTGTTGTGATTAAACAACATACCAAGTTTGGAACCAATTGGAAAACAAATAATAAAAGTTATCATCCAGAAACCAAATATTTGATGCATTCTATGTCCAACAAGGTCCATAATTCAGGGGAACTTCGAAGTTCGAACTGACCCCATATTCGAACTTGACCTGTCTTTTGTTTTGATTAAACCACATACCAAGTTTAGGAGTCAATCGAAAAAAAAATACTAAAGTTATCATCTGGAAACCAAATGTTGACGAACAGACAGATGGACAAATGGATGGACACACGGACAGACAGACAGACTGATTCCATAATTCGACGGTTTTTCAACAGGCGTATAATGAAAAATCAGTTAGGCCATACTAAAGTTATGATTCCGGAAAACACAAAATCAGGGTTCTTGCTCTCAAGGATGAGAAAAATTCAAGGCTATTCATGGCCGTTTTGCGGCATTTTTAACAGGTTTTCAAGGCTCGGTGAGAATCAAATTCAAGGCTTTTCAAGGCTTAAATTAAAAAATTCAATATTATGTTAAAAGATGCAGCTTTGAGTAGCTTTTATACTTACAGAAGTGCAATGTAGGAGCATTAATTTTCACCACAAGAGAACTGCTGAGCTATGGTGCTGTCGGGAAATGTCTGTTTAAAAACTTTGTTTATCTCAGAACAGCTCCGAAAGCTGTAGTGACTGGAAACACACTTCATAGTCCAGATTATTTCTGCTGTCTGCACCTGAGTGGACACCTCAGATTTTGCGAATGATGCGTTACTGCCATTTTTCTGACCGGCAACTTTACTTACTGATTCAGATTTTTGTTTCCAAAAGCCACTTTGAATACTCACAGTCATGTTAGAACTTAGCTCTTTTATCTTTTTCGTATGTTTGTTAGACTTTACGTGCGAGTCCAAAGCAGATTCCCCATTTTCAAAATGCTGATCACTGTTCTACACAGGTTGCATCTGGCTGAATAATTATCGCCGGGCACAGGAACCAACCAGTGTTTATATTCATTAATTTTCATCCAAGCTTCTTGGAATTTACATTTACCCATTCCTATTTTTCACTTACTTTGCGAATTTATAATAAACAAAAACAAACTTGTTTTATTTTTATTTAAGAAGGATGTTCGCCTGCACATGTCAACTCCACCGGTTGTAAGTATTGTAAGAAATCTTCTGATTGGCAGAGATCATACAGTAACCTGACAATGCTAAATAGATATTCAATCAGAACGCCAGATACATTTCCACTCTCAGTGACATGTGAAGAGAAAGTTTTTCAGTGAAAGCGGTACAGTAAGCCATGAAAAACTGGTATTATTAAATACACTGTGGTTGTCTTTCAGCGAAAGCAGTACAGTAAACCCTGAAAATTGATGCGTAATTAAATGTATTACGCTCGTTTGAAGCAGAATTCAAGGCTTTTCAAGGCCGTGTTGGGTGAATTCAAGGTTTTCCAGGCCTTGAGCGCTCCCTCATCGAATTCAAGACCAATCCTTGAATCCAAGGCCCCGCGGGAACCCTGAAAATGCACAAATTCAAGAGGAATAACTCTGGAAAGGTACATGCGATTTTGGCCAAAAGTGAACTTGAGCTGTGCTTTGTGGTCATAAACAAAATCTGAGAATTTGAAACAAATTAGTCAAGGCAAACTAAAGTTATTATCCGGAAACCACATAATTCACAAATTTGCAATCATTCAAGGGGAATAACTATGGAATGGTACATGCGATTATGGCCAAAGGTGAACTTGAGCTGTGCTTTGTGGTCAAAAACAAAATCTGAGAATTTGAAAAAAATCGGTCAAGGCAAACTAAAATTATCATCCGGAAACCACAAAATCCACAAATTTGCAATCATTTAAGGGGAATAACTCTGGAAAGGTATATGCGATTGTGGTCAAAATTGAACTTGAGCTGTATTTTGTTTTCAAAGGGCCATAACTCTGCAGCGGATGGACTGAGAAACACCAATATCAAACTTGACCTGCATTTTATTGCTACAAACAACATCTGAAAGTTTGATGTCAATCCGTCAAGGCGTTCGATTTTAAATGAAGGGAAACCAATTTTTTTCGAAAGATTGTGTTTTTAAAGAGCCATAACTCTGCCGTGGATGGACTGAGAAACACCAATATCGAACTTGACCTGTATTTCATTGCTAAAAACATCTGAAAAATCTGGTGTCAATCCGTCAAGGAGTTCAGCTTTAAATGAACAGAAACCAATTTTGTTTAGAAAAAT
This sequence comes from Pictodentalium vernedei, assembly GCA_031216915.1. Taxonomy (NCBI): domain Eukaryota; kingdom Metazoa; phylum Mollusca; class Scaphopoda; order Dentaliida; family Dentaliidae; genus Pictodentalium; species Pictodentalium vernedei. The sequence goes on along the minus strand of CM062292.1, from coordinate 485,072,387 downwards.
TGTGTTTTCAAAGGGTCATATCTCTGCAGCAGATGGACTGAGAAACACCAATATCGAACTTGACCTGTATTTTAATGTTAAAAACAACTTCTGAAAGTTTGATGTCGATCCGTCAAGGCGTTTGACTTTAAATGAACGGAAACCAAATTGTTTACGGACAGACAGATGGACAGACAGACAGACAGACAGACTGATAACATAATACAACCGTTTTTTAAATGGGCGTATAATTAGAAACTGGTCTTGAGACGTTGATAAAATTTCTTGATAAACACTTGTCAAAAGACGATTTACTTGGCTGATAGCCTTGAAAAATTTGAAGATTATAAACGTGGAGCTGATCAAGATATACATGAATATACAGCGATTTTTTATTCAAAATACAGAAAAATCGAGAAGAAAAACATGACATTACCCCCCGAAATCCTGGCATTTAAATTATTGCAGAAAGCAGATATATCAAAAGAAGAAAAACTATTAGTTCTCACTGGTATGAATTATGAACAGAGAAAAACTTTGTATGAACAATCTAAACAATCTTTAAAGAAATGCATAGGGGATAAAGCTAGTTCAAGTACTTCCTCATCGGGGAATATAAAATTAGAGCCAACATTTGTAGCAGAAAATGAAGAAACTTTACTTGCAACAGGTTATAGTAGAACTGGATATTATAGACCTAGATTTAGGTATGACAGATCAAGAGGCTCTCGTTGGAATAGAGGCCGTGGAAATTTTACAAGCTGGCAAGATCATAATCCGCCAATTAACTTTGATGAAAGAAATAAAAGGATTTCAAAGAGACCAGTAAATCCCAAGGGGACTGACGGGAAAGTTATGACTTGTAAATGCTGTGGTTCTTTCAGACATATGATTGCCAATTGTCCAGATAGTTGGGAAAATATGAGTAAAGTTAACATTACTGAGGAAAATGTTGTGTTATTTACTGAGTATCGCAATAATGACATTGCATAATTAGGTAGTGATGCCAAGAATTGTGCTGTGTTAAACAGTGCTTGCTCGAGTACTGTTTGTGGAGAAAATTGGATGGAAATTTATGTAGAATCTTTAAACGATAATGATAAAAATAAAATTAAAATTTTCAAAGGAAGGAGAATGTTCAAATTTGGAGGTGGAACATGTTTGTTATCAATAGCAGAGTATGAATTACCAGCAGTATTGGCTGGCAAAAATGTGCAAATTAAGACAGATGTAGTAGATTCAGATATACCGTTACTCTTGTCACGATCAGCAATGAAGAGAGCAAATGTGAAATTGGACTTGGAGAATGATACGGCTGAAATTTTGGGGCAAGAGGTGGCATTAAATTTAACATCTTCAGGACATTATTGTGTACCAATAGATAAAACTGTAAATATTTCTTTGGAGAATGTTTATGCTGTGAACCTCAAAGAAATAGATGAAAAAGAAAGGCACAAAACTCTCAAGTTACATAGACAGTTTGCCCATCCACCAGAAAAAAAACTCATAACATTGTTGAAGGATGCTGGAGTTTGGGAAAATAAATTCAGTTAAGTCACCTCAAATATTAGTAAAAATTGTGAACTCTGTCAGAAATATGCGAAAAATCCTCCCAGACCTGTGGTGTCTATGCCTATGGCTAAAGAATTTAATCATGATCAAAAGGGGATGTCATCATCTAGGCATTATATGGTTAACAGGTTACAATGAAATCCTTCCATAAATATGACCTTTTACCTATGCTAAAGGTTTTTGGGCTCGGGCACCCATCAAGGCTGCATGATCGCGATCAAAATGGGACGTTCTCATCTAGACACTATTTGGAGTCATCCTACCAAGTTACAATGAAATCCCCTCATAAATATGACCTGTAGACTGTGCTAAAGGTTTTCGGGCTTCAGGCACCTTTAGCCATCACAGTTGCCCAATCATGTCCAAAATGGGACATTCTCATCTAGACATTATATGAAGTTAACCTACCAAGTTACAATGAAATCCCTTCATAAATGTGACCTGTAGACTGTGCTAAAGGTTTTTCAGGCTCGGGCAGCCATCATGGCTGAATGATCGCAACCATAGGGGACAATCTCACCTGGGCATCATCTGGAGTGATCCTACGAAGTTACAATGAAATCCCTTCATAAATTTGACCTGTAGACTGTGCTCAAGGTTTTCGGGCTTCGGGTACTTGTAGCCATCACAACTGACCAATCACGACCAAAAGGGGATGTCATCATCTAGGCATTATTTGGAGTCAACCTAACAGGTTACAATGAAATCCTTCCATAAATATGACCTTTTGCCTATGCTAAAAGTTTTTAGGCTCGGGCACCCATCAAGGCTGCATGATCGCAATCAAAATGGGACGTTCTCATCTAGACATTATTTGGAGTCATCCTACCAAGTTACAATGAAATCCCTTCATAAATATGACCTCTAGATTGTGCTAAAGGTTTTTGGGCTTCGGGCCCCTGTAGCCATCACAGTTGCCCAATCACGTCCAAAAGGGGACTTTCTCATCTAGACATTGTATGAAGTCAATCCACCAAGTTACAATGAAATTCCTCGATAAATATGACCTGCAGACTGTGCTAAAGGTTTTCGGGTTTTGGGCTCAGGCAGTTGTCACGGTTGGCAGATCATGCCCAATTGGGGAAATTCTCATCTAGACATCATAAGGAGTCATCCTACCAAGTTACAATGAAATCCCTCCATATTAAACATGACCTGCAGTTTTGGGGTTTCGGGCTTGGACAGCCATCACGGTTGATAGGTCATGCCCAAAAGGGGACGTTCTCATCTAGGCATTATACAGAGGCATCCTACCAAGTTACAATGAAATCCCTTCATAAATATGACCTATAGACTGTGCTAATGGTTTTCGGGTTTTGGGCTCGGGCAGCCATAGCGGTTGCTCGATCTCGACCAAAAGGGGACGTTCTCATCTAGACATGACCCCAAACCTGCATATGAAATTTTGTGACGATCAGACAAGAACTGCGGGGTGTAGCCCGCGCTGAAGGAAAATGTGAACAGATGACACAGACTCACAGACTAACAGACTTCCGCACGCGTGATGGCAATAGTTTATCTTGACTATGTCAAGTTAAGCTAAAAGTGAAATCATTCCATTGAAGCGATTCCAAAAAAACTCTGGAAAACTGATATTTTGGTGCTTTTCCATATTTCCAAGGGCCATAACTCACACAAGAATAATGCAATCAGCATGAAACTCAAACTTGATCTGTAAGTCATCGTTCTATAGTAGTTTACCAATGAAAGTGTCAATGACACTGTAGCTTAACTTGTGTGTTGTATTTGATGAAAAGGATAATGTTCAATGTTTATGAAAGGATTATGAAATAAGACAATAATTGTGATAATTGGGAATATGTTCATTTCTAATATGAGGTGTACACTGTACTAAAGAGTTGAGGGGTGGGTTAATATGACCTCACAGTTAATGTATGTGGCCCTCACAGTTAACATATATTAACAAAAGTTACCAAGCTACAGTGAAATTATTCCAAAATGAGTCATCCTATCAAGTTACATTGAAATCCCTTCATAAATATGGCCTGTAGACTGTGCTAAAGGTTTTCTGGCTTCGGGCCCCTGTAGCCGTCAGTTTCCCAATTGCGTCCAAAGTGGATGTTCTCATCTAGACATTATATGAAGTCAACCTACCAAGTTACAATGAAATCCCTTCATAAATATGACCTGTAGACTATGCTAAAGGTTTTTGGGCTCGGGCAGCCATCATGGTTGAATGATCGCAACCAAAAGGGGACATTCTCATCTGGGCATCATCTGGAGTGATCCTACGAAGTTACAATGAAATTCTTTCATAAATATGACCTGCAGACTGTGCTCAAGGTTTTTGGGCTTCGGGTCCCTGAAGCCGTCACAGTTGACCAATCACGACCAAAAGGGGATGTTATCATCTAGGCATTATATGGAGTCAAACTAACAGGTTACAATGAAATCCTTCCATAAATATGACCTACAGACTATGCTAAAGGTTTTGGGGTCTTGGCTCGGGCAGTCATCAAGGCTGAATGATTGCGACCAAAAGGGGACGTTCTCATCTTGACATTATTTGGAGTCATCCTACCAAGCTACAATGAAATCCCTTCATAATTATGACCAGTAGACTGTTCTAAAGGTTGAGCTAAAAATTTAATCTGAAGCCTCAAAGGATGCCGTATACCAAATATCGAAAGATTCTGATTGTACCTCAAGAAGCAGATTTTTAAAGATTATTCCTCATATTGGACTAAGTAAAAATTTGGGCTTCAACAGGGAGCCCAAAATTTAACAAAGTCGCTTGATATGAACAAATTTAGATCTGACCTCCCTAAGGATGCTGTATACCAAATATTAAAAGATTCTGACTGGTGGATCTGAAGAAGAAGATTTTTAACTCTTAACCTGCGGCTGGCGGGCATTCCCGCCCCAGTACAAAACGTCCAGCTCACTGAAGGCGGGTTTTCCCGACAGAGAAGGGACTTCCTTGTTTCTATCAATAGCTTATGAATATTAATAGGGCTTCCCCCGTGACATATACCGGTGCCAGAAGTAGCATTTGTACCCTTCAAAATAAAAGATTTAATTAAATTTTTGTTGTTAAATTGACAAGTTTTTAAGTGATTTAAGTCCATTTTTTTTTCGGCCAAAATGAACACTGAATTTTATGACATTGTTGGTGCCTCCGATTCAGACGATGATGAATTTGAGGGCTATTTACGCAAAAATAATGAGTCTGAATCGAGCGAGGTGAGCGAGTCCGGTGATAATAATGACATTGAAAATGATATTGAATTGACTGAAGACGAAATTAGGGCAATCGAGGACGAAGTTGACCGGGAATTCCGTGACCCCAATGTTGATGCGTATGACTGTCAATGGCTTTGCAAGTTCAAAAAGGCCTGTGGCGTTCGAAATGTTGATGAAACTCAGTCCCCTCATGAACTATTCACAAACTTTTTCAATTCTGATGTTATTGGGAATCTGGTTACTGAAACAAACCGATACTACAAACAAGTGATCACGAAAAAGGGAATTGAAAATTTAGGTCCACACTCGAGGGCAAGGGCGTGGCACGATACGACCGACGGCGAAATGATGTGCTTCCTTGCTATTATTCTTTTCATGGGCATTGTTAGACTTCCCAATTATGATTTATATTGGACCAAAGAGACATTGATGAATATTCCTGGTTTTACAAGTCTAATGCCAAGAGACAGATTTCTAAATTTACTTACATTTTTCCATGTTTCGGACAATGGAAGGGAACCCCCGCGGGACTCGCCCTCATATGACCCAGCCTACAAGGTTTCAAAATTATCTGCATATCTCATAAAGAAATGGAAATACTTTTATTATCCTGGGAGAGAGGTGAGTGTGGATGAGACTCTTGTTCCTTACAAAGGGAGAACCAAATTTCTACAGTATATTCTCAAGAAACCCCACAAGTGGGGGTTGTAAACCTGGACCATGGCTGATGCTAAAACTGGTTATGTTTACAACTGGGAACTTTATACAGGACAAAAAAATAAAAACCGAGATAGAGGTGTTGCTCATCAAGTTGTGATGGATATGTGTTCTTCAGTACTTGGAGTTGGCCATCACATTTATTGTGACAATTATTTTACGGGTCCAGCTTTGTTTGATGACCTTGCCAAAAACCAGACTGGGGCTTGTGGGACACTTCAGCTGAATCGCAAGCAAGTTCCAAAGGCCGTCAAACAATACAAAGGCAAAATAGATGATCCCCCTTTTGTGGAAAGAGAAGACAAATTGTTGTACATCTGTTGGACTGACAAAAGACAAGTAAACTTGCTAACAACTGTGCACAATTCATCTACTTTTACTAAAGCTGTTAGGTCAAAATTTCAAGAAAATTTCAGAAGAGATGTTGACAAGCCACGCGCAATTGAACTTTACACTAGGCATATGGCTGGCGTTGATCTCTCCGATCAGCAGATTTCCCAATCTCGTAACGTTCACAAATGTTTGAAATGGTGGAAGAAACTTGTGATTTGTAATCTTCTTGAGATTTGTTACAATAATGCAAAAATTATTTACAAGAAATTCAACCCAGGTCGACGAATAAAACCAGAAAAGTTTCGATTGGAAATTATCCATGGTCTCCTAGCTGGCTTCGAACGACAAAACACAAAAAAACTTTTCCAAAAACCTGCATTGGATCCTCCCTATAGACTTCAGGAAAGACATTTCATATCATCCAATAACAAAATGACACCAGGTGGGAGAAAAGCTGCTCCTGACTGCATTGTTTGCTCAGACAGAAATTGTCAACGTCATCAGACTCAGTTTATGTGTCAAGACTGTGACCTGCCAATGTGTCCACACCCATGTTTCAAGAGATATCACACTCTGGTTGACTTTAAAATTAAGTGCTCAAAAGACATTCACAAATAAATGATTAGGGTGGGGAATAATAAGAAAGAAACAAAGACAAAAAAATACAGAAAATAAGGGCTTAAAATCTGTTTGATTTTGCGCGAATCACAGTTGATTCGCGCCATGTAGAGTCACGTGAATCATGGCCGCGCGTCGCAAAGCGACGAGCGTTTCGGGGGAGGGGGGGGCTTGGGGGGGGGGGGGTGTCAATCTGGGGGGTCCAGAATTTTTTTGAAATGTACTATTAAATGAAGCGTTCTGGTGGCTTCTGGGTGAAAGTTAAAAAATTTATAGTAATTTATATATTTTTTATACTTACCAATGACCCAGACTTAGCTGGTGCTAACTCCAACAAAACCAGGGCCAAACACAAATTTTGCCCCCCAATCCCCAAAATTTGCATCCAAAACAAAAAGAAATCATGTCCTAAAGGACCTCCATAGTACGCCTCTACTGCGCATGCGCAGTGACGCAGTCGTCCCGAAATTGGCGCCAATTATCATTCTTACTGGCAGTGCCTGGTCAGCGCTATGTACTCAGCGGGGAGGCAAGAGTTCCCAACTCCAGGGAGGGCCATCCCCGTCTGGGTCATTGGTAAGTATAAAAAATATATAAATTACTATAAATTTTTTAACATTTTTATACTGTACCAATGACCCAGACTTAGCTGAATAGTAAACAGGCTGGAGGGCCTAGGACATAGAGGAAAATCCAATAAGCTCAACTATATAGTAAAGAGGTAACCCCTTGAGGAGAAAAGGAGTATTAGGCTTTACATGTATCTTTCTTATTTAATATTAAATTAGAAAGATACACTACCCTTAATAATTGAGCACAATAACATTCATGTTCTCTATTAACATCCAGTATAACCCTTATACTAATTATTTTTAAAGCAAGCCAATAAATAAAGTAGTCCAGAGAATTGAGACTCTTTATAATCATTTAAAAGTGTCCGAGTATTGTATATTAAAGCCCGTTTGACACTTGACATATACAAATGCTTCACACCGAGCTACACTTTAAAAATAAGACATGAATGAAATTAAACATTAATATTACACTTTAAAACCATCCCGGAAGCGACTCAGAAATACTGACTTGGAGGAGGCATTCCCTTGCTTTTCACTATAAAGCAGGTGACCTAAGGGAACACCCGCCCCCCCCCCCCCCTTCCCCTTGCCCTGGGTCAAATAGCCCAGAGCGAAGAGGGCAGCCGGACGGAGTCACTGCCGGAACAGAAAGCCTGCATAACTATAGTTGCAACTGTTTAGTGGACGACATTCTGAGCAACAGATAACGGACCTAAACAATGCAGGTCTCCAGAAATGGACTCAATATTTCTGAGATAAAAATTCGTAAATGTGGATGGCTGAGACCAATAAGCAGCCTTCATTAAATCTGTAATAGCAACACTATTAGCATAAGCCCAGGAAGTAGAAAGAGCTCTTACTTCATGAGCAGAAATCTTAAGCACAGACTGCTGAGAAGAAGATAAATCTTCATAAGCAGTACGGATAGTTAACTGAATCCATCTAGCAATAGAATGGACTGAAATGTCCTTTCTATTAGGCATCAAAGACAGAAAGAAACGTTTCCGTCCCTTTCTGATAAACTGAGATCTCTGTTTATAGATACGTAGTGCTCTAACAGGACAGAGTAAAGGCCTACGCCCGTCTGAAGACGGAAGAGCCTTAATAACAATAGGTTCCGGATATTTATTAGGAGCCTGATTCTTAGCTAAAAAAACCCACATTAGTAGTGAAGGTGATAGTGTTCCCAACACTACGATAATGAGAATCATCCACCGATAGTGCATGAAGCTCACTGACTCTTCTGGCAGAAGAGAAAGCTAAGAGAAAAGCTGTCTTATAAGATAAGAATTTGAAATCTACTGTCCCAAGAGGTTCAAATGGCTTTTCCTTCAATTTAAGGAGAACCCAAGCTAAATTCCACTTAGGAATTAATCTAAGAGTTCTGGGTCTATTTATCGAAAAGTTTCTAACCAATTTCGATAAAGAGACATTAGATCCAATTTGTAAACTATCATGATGTGCATAGGTATCAGATAACATAGATCTATAACCCTTTATAGTAACAGGCTGCAGTTTGATTTCGTCAAACAAGTATACTAGAAAGTTTGCAATGTCTGGTATAGAGGGATCAAATATATCTACAGAATGATCCCTACACCAACGACGAAAAACCTTCCACTTAGCCGCATAGTTTAGCGAAGAGGAGGTCCTCCTACAGTTAGAAATCGCGTCCACTGCTCGTCCTGTAAAGTGCTTGCCATGCAAGAAGGACCGCACAACAGAAAAACGTGAAGGTTGAGACCTTGCGGGTTGTGATGGAGTTGGCGCGATTTCCCCTGCGAAAGAAGATCCTCTCGTGGAGGAAGCTTCCGCGGTAGGTCCCACAACAGACACCTGAGTAGATTTATCCACGGTCTCTGTGGCGACGGAGATGCTACCAACAGAATCTTGCATTGAGATTGTTTTATCTTTAGCAATACTTGTTGAATTAACGGCGCTGGAGGATACGCATATCCTATCATTCCGTCCCAAGGGATCGACAGAGCGTCTACTGCAAATGCTCTTGGATCCGGACACGGGGACACATACGTCTGCAACTGATTGTTGAGATGTGTCGCAAATAAGTCTATCATTGGCCGTTCCCATTGGTAGCAAATCTGATTGAATACTTGTTTGTTGAGAGTCCACTCCGACGGCAACAAGCGACCCTTTCGTGAAAGGGAGTCTGCTAGCACATTCAGACGACCCGGTATGTGACGGACCGAAAGAAGAACGTGATGTTCTAACGCAAACAGAAGGATTCTTTCCGTTAGATTGAACAACGGAACTGAATGAGTGCCTCCCTGATTCCGTATATACGCCACTACTGTCGTATTGTCGGATAGGATTTGGACATGAGCATCGTGAATAATGTCCATCCAGTGACGTAACGCAAGCCAAATTGACATCATTTCCTTGATGTTTATGTGCTTGCACAGGAATTGCGGATCCCAAAGACCCTGGCATCTCGAATCCGTTGGGATTAATGATGCACCCCAACCTATTTGACTGGCATCCGTCATAACGGTAAAACTCGGATCCGGCAACTGCAGCGGAACTCCTTGAGTTAACCACTGAATGTTTGCCCAAGTCTGAATCTCTTGTTTCACTTGATCTGACAAGAGAACGTCTACATCGAGCGAATGAATTTTCACACTCCAATTCTGAGTCAGGAAAATTTGAAGAGGACGTGTGCGTAGCCGCCCCATCGGAATGAGATCCGCGGCGGCTCCGCACAGACCTATCAGTCTCATAAATTCTCTCGCCGTGACTTTGTCTGCGTGCAGACAATAGCGAGCGTAACAACTGACTAATTTCGCTCTGGTTAACGGCAGACGAACGAGATTGTTGTGCGTCTCGAAGCTCATTCCCAGATGAGTGAATGACTTGGACGGCACCAGATCCGACTTCTCCTCGTTTACTATGAAACCGAGATGTCGGAGCAATAGAAGAAGATTCTGAACATCGTTCTGAAGCGTTAACTCGTTGCCGTACCTCTGAAGAATGTCGTCCAGGTAGGCCGACGTTACCGCAGACGAATGAGCTCGGAAGTAGATCATTACCGAGTTCATTACCCGAGTGAAAGCCCAGGGTGCTAGATTCAATCCGAAGCACATGGCCCGGAACTGATACACCACTCCTAGGACTGCGAAGCGTAGATACTTTCGGAATGTCGGATGTACCATGACGTGAAAGTACGCATCTTTGAGATCTATGCTTGTTGCATAATCGTTCACCCGAATACTCGCTCTGACCGATCGAATCGTCTCCATATAAAACTTCGGAGCAACGATCAGCTTGTTTATCCAGCTCAAATCTATGACTGGACGGAACGAGCCGTCTGGTTTCGGAACCAGAAACAGATGGCTGTAGAATCCCAGAGATTCCTGGTTTTCTACGACCTCTATCGCGTTCTTCATTAAAAGAGACTGCACCTCTGATAACAGAGCGTCTCTTTTCTGTGGATTTGACGGAAGATGAGTCCACTTTGGACTTCGAGTTAATGGAGGCTTTCGTTTGAAGGATATCTTTAGACCTTCCGAAGTCACTCCTCTCACCCAAGGGTCGTCCGTAATCGACGCCCACTCTTGTGAAAAACTCGACAACCTTCCGCCAACCGGAACGCGATAGAGGTTTAAGCCATCACCTCCTGGACCTGCGGTAGGAGAAAACACGTCTTCCACGACCCGCACCTCGCCTCGTCGACCTCGGGGCGTCCGACCGATTGTCCCGGCCTGAAGGACGTCCCGAACGAGAGTCGCTATCCTGATGGTCTCTCGAATAAGACCAAGAGGACGCACCGAAACCTCTATAGGAACCTCTCTTGGGCGCATTAGACCCAGAAGTGCCTGTCTTATTCGTGTCTGCTGTATCCGACTTTTTAGGAGCGGATCTGAACAACAGAGAATCATTAGCTTTCTTTTTAATTTTATCATAAATAGCGGAAAGCTTGCCGTCAAAGAGAAGTTCTCCTGAGACCGAAGCGACTCTAAGAGAGTTCTTCACCTTAGAATCCACTAGTGTGGATGTAGCTAGGGCTGCGTCACGTCTAACCAACTCCAGATTTGCCACTGAAAGGGCAGAGTTACACGTGGAATAAGCTACTGCCCTTGAAAGAAGTCTTAAAGAGGATTGTATATCCTGAAACTCTTCCCCTTGAAGGCGCAGTGATAACGCCTTAGTAAGGTGATCTGCGTAAGATAAGGCATCTAAATTGGCTCTGTTAGACGCAATAGCTGTTTCCAACACCGCGGTTGGAATAGAAGCTGACGACGGTAATGATAGCTCTAAGTCTTCCGCCTCGTCGTCCATACGCAGAGGAACTCTCGGTATACCCTGTCCTGCCGTGTCGAATTTATTCCTTGCATTAATGAAAGGCAGGTTAAGAGTATTAGCGGACAAGAAACCTGCTTTCCCCGTCCTGGAAGCAAGTTTAAATATAGCGTCGTTCAATAATTCAAATGTTCTTGCAACATTATTGGACTGCGACGGAAACTCGGGAGCGATGTCCCTGAACCGCTCAAAAAAATCAGAGTCCAATGACGCTATAATTCTCTTGTCCGGAAGCGCAGCTGTCTGGCCCGACGGAACAACTTGAGGGAGAAAGTGCCGGATGAAGTCCACGGCAGTTTTTTGTTGTTCTGAAAGGGATAGCTCCAATTCATCCGTATCCCTTTCACCATCCGGTCGGACCTCCCGATGTTCCCGGTCGTCCGCCCCCGATGCTTCGGCGGAGCGTACCGACCCAGCGCCGTCGGATAATTCTCGATCCGACACCGTTTCTGTCGGCTGCTGGGATGCTGCGATAAGCTGTGCTATCTGCACAAGAATGTCCGACGTCGAGACCTGCGGAGGCGCAGTCTTTCGCTGCTTCGCCGAGGGCAGCTCCGCATCAGATGGCTCCCGCATACTTTTCCTATGCGAACGTCCGGAGTCCATCAGTCTCGAATCCCTGGCTGCCGGATGGTGTGACCTGGTCGCCGAAGAATCCTTCATCGGCGAAGCTGGTAAAATATCGGAGGTCACGCAGCCAAGGTGCGGTCGTGTGCGCTGACGAGAAGAGGAAGCCTTAACAGTCTCTGCGGACTGCTTATACAACGGAGCGTCCCGAGCGACGGACGTATGCTCCGCTAAAGACACATTTTGTACCACAACATCTGGTCCCAGATGTTGTTGTACGAGAGAGGGACCTCTCTCGCTCGCGGCCCGGCTGGACCTGGACGAGCTAGGAACCGGACTAAAAGGCTTCCTCCGTTCTCGTTTACTATCCGCCGTCACTGGGTGTGCATCTATTATGTTTATAGTGCTCGCATCACCCAAAATTTCCTCTTGGACCGCATCGGACGAACCCGGCTGCCGAACCATTCAGTGAATGGACGCTACACCGGGCGAGCTAGCGGACGACATTTGTCTAATCTCCATGAGCACTTTTGCCGCTAGCTCTGAATTCATTTGTGACGACAGACGCACACTTGAAGAAGATAACATGGAAACATCACCCTGTTCTGGTTCCTCTGAAATAGAAACTGAGAGAGTAGAGTGACCTTGTGGAGAAAGAGCCGGCATCGCTCTTTCTCCAGAAACAACATATCGTGACACACGTTTCCAATGTTTCTCATCCCAATGTTCACATATAGGACAGGGATTAATGCGAGAACACTGACTACAATTAATACAATGATCATGAAAGTCAGAGGAAGATTTCTCCCTATTACAATTTGAACAATGTCCCTTCATTGTGAAAGAACAACAATAAGTCCTAGTTACTCGCAAAAACCCCTGACACAAAGATACATAATAACATGATCCATTAATAAATGAAAAAACAATTGCAAAACAAAATAATTTTGAAAAAATATTTCTTCAGAGAAGCCCAAGTTGCTGAAAAGTAACGTTGAGCCCCGATGGATCCGATGGCAAAGTGTGGTCAAAAATTTTAAATTTATATAAAATAATTAATGAGACACTTTCGGATAATATAAATGTATCTTATAATGAGATAAACTACCACAAAGGCAAACAGCCCCCCTCAAAAAAGGCTGTTGCCAATGAAAACAAACAGTGTAAACACACTAGAAAACATGACTCCAGGCACTGAAAAAACTGGCTCGGAATCAGTCATCAATTACACTCTATCTGATGCAAAACAAAACAGAGACTCCCAGGGGAGAATCTGTAGAACATCAGATGGAAGATGCAGAACACAAACGTTATACACCCATGGGTGAAAACGTAACTATGGGGAAAATAACAGAAAACATTCTGTAACCAAGCAACTCTCCCAGGAAATTTTAGAAATGAAACTTCTCAAAAATATGCCAAAAGCATGGGAGAATTGCCAGGGGGGACTTTAGAAGGCTAGGGGAGAGGAAACACTGAATAAGCAGTGCAACAATTAGCAAGAATGACAACAAGAGGCCCATGCCTCGAAAATAGGCAACTTAACATAATTTCATCAAAAAATTTTAAGTACAGCCCTGATTATTTTTTGCCACTTCTTTTTCCTCTCCTCCTTCGAATCACATTTTCTCCAAAAATTACGTGTCTGGCATCCTTTAAACTGAGATTTACAAGCACAAAGATCAGTGAGATGTTGACTGATGAAGGGCCAAACAGAGAATGATAATTGGCGCCAATTTCGGGACGACTGCGTCACTGCGCATGCGCAGTAGAGGCGTACTATGGAGGTCCTTTAGGACATGATTTCTTTTTGTTTTGGATGCAAATTTTGGGGATTGGGGGGCAAAATTTGTGTTTGGCCCTGGTTTTGTTGGAGTTAGCACCAGCTAAGTCTGGGTCAGTGGTACAGTATAAAAATATTCTCTTGGTGTTTTGAACAGAGAAAATTACGTTTTTTAAGCAGCATGTTTCAGAAATCCAAATTCGGACCCACTGACTGACACCAACTGTGTTAAACGTTACTTGAATCGGGGGGCTGGAGACGAGAGTACATGTAATAAAACAGTACATAATTCACCTTACCTGACCATGCTCATTGCTGCGAGTTCAAATCTTCCGACTTCAACATTTCTGACATGTGATGGCGTAACTCGAATACTACAGTTCAATTCAGAATTGCCTGAGTTACTTTTTTACCGCTTGAAAATTTGAAGCTGTTGACCTTCCAAGTTTGGTGAAGATTAAACGACACAAATGTTGAGAAATGAAAGTAAGCAGTTAAAACACTATTGTGAAAACATTGTCTCAGTTGCTTTCTTTCATTTCACAACATTTATCACAAAAACTCAGCTGGTTCAACGTGAGCACTGCAGTGCACGTGTAAACAACAGATCGAACTGACGACGTATACACAAAATTCTCCAAATAAGAAATGCCTTGAGTTGATTGAAACGTCATCAATTTTTGTCGTGGTTAGAAAACACCAAACCGTGTTGGTATTATCATGTGATGCCAGAAATAATGCACTCAAGAAACATTTCTATTATATCCAATTACATTTGTTGTGAGATGACGATTAACCCGTCATCTCACAACAAATGGATTGAATTTGATTCATTGAAAACATAATCCACAGAGCGTTAGCATTGATGATCCATTTGGACAAATAACATGCACGTTTCCATGGCATGTTACTATCATAGGCAGACCTACTAGTACTTATTTATTTATTTGTGTTTAAGATCACTTTTCTGCAGCTAATTGTGACCGCAACAAAAGGGAAAAGTCGAGTTTAGACAAACGTTCTGTTCACCCCAACACTGCCTATTTTAAAAGGCTTCCACCTCAGGCCATTGATTACGGGTCCTATCTTACCAGAAAACGGGAATCTGTTTACCACAGTAAACAAGCACTGATTCACTTCCCGGGGTGGGGTGGTGGCATAGCCACGAATCAATATTGGGGGTATGTATAGATATTTTAGTCATGTTAAATATCAAGTACATTTCCGAGGCAAAGTAACTAATTGGTAGCTCAAGGTTGGGGGGGGGGGGGGGGGGGGGGGGGGGGCAGATGTGGAATTTGTGGCCGGGGGCCATGCCTCTAGCGACGTCACTGGTTACTATGCCTCAGAAATGTACCTGGTATTTAACCAAATTATTTCGAAACTAAAAAACTGACCGCCATTTCACTTATGATCTCAAGAGCCGTCTCGTGTTGAGGCGAGGAACCGCATTACCTACCATTCCAGACAAGGACTAAAGTTCAATAACATTCATTTTTTAAAAGTTTCTTTCCAATGGCACGCTGACACAGTTATACACACAGTACGTTTATAGCAGGTGAAGTAAGAATGATCATCGTAATCCATGGTAAACGTCGTGTCGCACATTTTTACCACGATTACGACGATCATTGGGACTTCTTCGGCGGTAAACGTATTGTGTGTATGATATAGATCGGTACCAGTATAGCATGCGTTCACGCCCCCCCCCCCCCAGCCCCGCACTCCATACTCACACACATTCTGAACGAACAGTTGAAAAGAGCGGGATTTGGTTTGTTACTCAAAGTTCTGAAGCAAACTAAATGAACTTGCTAGCTTTATTTCTTACATTCAAATCTCTAAATCTTTTTCTTTAATCAAACTGAAAATAAAGTGTTTACCAAATGAATTTGTTCAATTCATTTTTTGGTGGTGGCGGGGGGGGGGGGGGGGGGGGGGGGGGGGGGAGGGGGGGGGGGGGGCAAATGTTTTTTCCTGATGGAATTTGATATGTAGCTTCATATACTGCCATGATGTGATCATGTCAGTATGCTTTCAGATGAGAACAAAAAAGTAACTTGTGCATAACTTGCACTAACACTATTGAATCGAAAATTGGAAATAATTGTGCGTGTCAATCATCATTTACAGATACATTTTATGGCTTGTCTGAATACAATATTCGGACGAGCCTCAAAATGTATCTGCCAATGGTGGTCGTGTGTGCACAGTTGGATGCATGTATAAAAATCTGAAAAGTTCAAACACTTTCGTGGTCATCTGTGTCAGAAGCGCTGGAATCAGAGGATGACTCAGCACCCGTTTGAACCTTCAACGTTTTGGCTAATTTTTTAATGCGTCTTTTTTTAAGTCCCTTTGTTTTTGAGTTTTTGCCCGAAACAAAATCACGAGCTGTTTGGTCAATTATGACCGACTTGGACTCCGGTAACTGATGGCTGTTTATAGAAAAGGTCAAACAGTCGACGATACAGTCATCGGACAAACTTTGCCGCCAATCACTGATAATCCTCATTTTGCTGGAAAAACCATTTTCGACTATGGCTTGTGTGAAGGGAAGACAAAGTACAAGTTCAACAACTGTAAAAAAGTTTTTACAATCAGCTTTGGCTTTTGAGTATATGAAGGGCCAATAATCCCGCGAATTCATCTTCTTCTGCACTGCAGAAGTTGCTCTTAAAAGTTTTAGATGAGAAAACTCGGCAATGGCGGAATTGATGTCAACGTTGTATTCAGTAAGTGGGGTTCGAAAATGTTCTACAATGTGCTTAACATCGTCATTGCCAAATGAGGGCAATATTTGATCTCTGCTCTGGAGTAAGTTTGTTTATCATCCGAATGAGGCCCAGAGGCCCACATGTAACGTCCAACCATTCAAATGTGCGCTAAACATG